>CM053771.1:332783216-332828874 GCA_028658325.1 Potorous gilbertii
GAGGTCCGAGTCCCGGAGATCCCCCGCTCCCCTCTCAGCCCGTCTCTCTCACTGACCTGTGCGTCTATGGGTGGAGGGTCCTTCGCGGCCGCCCGGAGATTCAGGTCCCTGACTCCTGCTTGGGTCTGCTGGCTCCTCTCAGTGCCGCGTGGCCGGGGCGGGGGAGGGGAGCGCTCGGCAGGACAGGACTCCGCTCCCTCCCGGGGTACCTTTGCGGTCGGTTTTTCAGGGCTCTCTGCAACGGAAATCTCCTTCACTGTGTTGCTGCATGGCTTCCACTGCTCCAGAATTTGTCAGGAGTTCTTTTTACAGGAAATCTATGGGCTGTGGGTTCGGACCTAGCATAGGTGAGTCTTTCTACTCCGCCATCTTGGCTCCGCCCCCCCGGGTGTAGCATTTTGACAAAGGATTTTTTTTCTCCATCTATTGAGATAATCATGAAGCGTATCTTATTTTTGTCATCCATTGTTACTTTCCTAATGTTAAACCAATTATGCATTCCTAGTATAAATACAATATGTTGTAGTGTATATCTTTTTAATATGTTATTGTAATTCAGTAATTTTGTATCTATGTTCATTAGAGATACTGGTAGTTTTCTTCCTCAACTTTAGTTCTCCCTAGTTTTAGCAACAAGAGCATATTTGTTTCATCAAAGGATATTGTCAGAATCCTTCTTCCATTTTAGCAGATGATTTATGCAATATTGGAATTAATTAGTTTTTGACTTTTTCAGAGAAGTAATTTGTAAATATGTCTGGTCCTGGTGGGGTTTTTTCTTCTCTGCGTTCCTTTATGTCTTCTCTTTTTCTGAGATTGAATCCTTAAAATTCTTTCTTTCTTTTCTGTTTTTTTGGACATTTTGTGTTTTTGTAATATGCATCCATTTCATTTAAGTCTGTTTTGTTGACATGTTTGGAAGAAAATCATTTATTTTATTAGTCCTCTTCGAAACAGTGTTCCTAGTTTTATTTATCATTTTTTTTATTTTCAGTTTTCTGTATCTCTTCTTTGATTGAAATTGTTATCCAAATATTTTTAAAAACATATACACACACAACTCCACAAGTTCATAGATCCGTGATTAAGAACCCCTGGTCTGGAAGTGAGGTATAAGTAATGAATACATGGAAAAAGTCTAAACATACATGTGACCTTCAATACTTGTAGACCTTCTACTCTCTGCAAAGGGGAGTAGGTTAGCATTGTCTTCTCATATCTCTTCCTCAGAGCCATGCTAATTCTTTATGATTTTGTTAACAACTGTTTGTATGTGTGTGAGGTCATGTCGTTTTGATTGTTCTTTCTGTTTACCTTGTCATCATGGTGCATATTATTTTCTTGATTCTCATAGCTGCATAAAATTCATCATTTCATGCACAATAATAGTCTATTAAATTCATGTACCCTCTGTTTAACCCTTCTCTAATTGACGGGCATCTGCTTTGTTTCTATTTCCTTCGTATCACAAAAGAGTTGTGTTAAATATTTTTGGAATATGTGGGATTTTCTTTTTTTATAGTATATATTAATTTTATTTATTTTTAGTATTTTACAATCACTACCATAAAACTTAGATTTTTCCCCCCTACCTACCTCCCACCACTCCTCCTCCCTCCCTGAGATGGCATACAATTCTATATAAGATTTATGCATACATTCCTATTGAATTCATTTTCACTATAGTCATGCTGTATAGAAGAACTAAAATAAATGGGAGAAATCGTATAACAAACCAAAACATTAAACACACACACACACACACAAAAATGATCTGCTACATTCTGTGATTGAATTCCATAGTTCCTTCTCTGGATGTGGAAGGCATTTTGCCTTAGAAGACCATTGGGAATTTTTTTTTTTTTAAGGCCTTGCATTGCTATGAAGATCCAAGTCTACCAGAAAAAACTCACACACTGTGGTCATTGCTGTGCACAAAGTTCTCCTGGTTCTGCTCCTTTCCCTCAGCATCAGATCATATAAATCTTTCCAGACCTCTGTGAAGTCTTCTTGTTCATCATTTCTTATAGCACAATAGTATTCCATTACATTAATATATCACAGCTTGTTCAGTCATTCCCCAGTTGATGGGCATCCCCTTGATTTCCAGTTCTTGGTCACTACAAAGTGTGCTGCTTATAAATATTTTTGTACATGTGGGACCCTTTCCCATTTTTATGATCTCTTGAGGATACAGTCCTAGAAGTGATATTGCTGGTATGCACATTTTTGTAGCCCTTTGGGCATAATTCCAAATTGCTCTTCAGAATGGTTGGATTAGCTCACAGTTCCACCAACAATGAATTAGCGTTCCAACTGTCTCACATCCTCTCCAACATTTATCATTTTCCTGTTCTGTCATGTTTGCCAATCTGATAGGTGTGATGTGGTACCTCAAAGTTGTTTTGATTTGCATCTCTCTAATCAAAAGTGATTTAGAGCCTTTTTTCGTATGACTGTAGATATCTTTAATTTCTTCCTCTGAAAATTACCTGTTCATATCCTTTGACCTGGTGAATGACTTGTATGGTTGTACATTTGATTCAGTTCTCTATATATTCTAGAAATGAGGCCTTTATCCCCAAGATTAGCTGTAAAAATTCTTTCCCAATGTACTACATACCTCTGAATTTTGGTTGCATTGGGTTTGGTTGTACAAAACCTTTTCAGTTTAATGAAATCAAAATTATCCATCTTGTACTTCATAATACGTTCTATCTCTTCTTTAGTCAAAAATTCTTCCTTTCTTCATAAATCTGATAAATACACTGTTCCTTGCTCCTCCAGTTTGTCCATGTCTATCAGTCTTTATACTTAGATCGTGTACCCATTTGGACTTTATTCTTGTGTATGGTATCAGGCACTGGTCTATGCCTAGTTTCCACCACACTGTTATCCAATTTTCCCAGAAATTTTTGTTGAACAGTGATCTTATCCCAGAAGCTGGGGTCTTTGGGTTTATCAAACAGGAGATTGCTATATTCATTGCTACTGTGTCTTGAGTGTCTAGCCTATTCCACTTGTCTACCCTTCTGTTTCTTAGCCAGTACCAAGTGGTTTTGATAATTGCTGCTTTATAATACAATCTGAGATCTGGTAGTGCTAGGCCACCTTCCCTAGCATTTCTCATTAAGTCCCTTTGATATTCTGGACCTTTTGTTCTTCCAGATGAATTTTGAAATTATTTTATTCAGCTCTAGTTTAATGGTATGGCACTAAATAAGTAAATTAATTTAGGTGGAATTGTCATTTTTATTATATTGGCTTCAGCCTACCCATGAGGAACTGATGTTTTTCCACTTACTTAGATCTGACTTTATTTGTGCAAAAAGTGTCTTGTAATTGTGTTCATAGAGTCCCTGGGTTTGTTTTGGCAGGTAAACTCTCAAATATTTTATAGTGGCTAAGCTAACTTTAAATGGGATTTCTCCTTCTATCTCTTGCTGTTCGACTTTGTTACTAATATATAGAAATGCAGAAGATTTGTGCGAGGTCATTTTGTAACCTGCCACTTTACCAGAGTTGTTTATTATTTCAAGTAGTTTTTTACTTGAATCTCTGGGATTCTTTAAGTATATCATCATGTCATCTGCAGAGAGTGATTGATAACTTAGTTTCTTCTTTGCCTATTTTTATTCCTTCAATTTCTTTATCTTGTCTAATTGCCACAGCTAACATTTCTAGTACCATATTGAATAATAGTGGTGATGTTGGACATCCTTGTTTCACCCCATTCATTGGAAATGCATCTAGCTTATCTCCATTGTATATAATGCTTGCTGAAGGTTTTAGGTAGATACTGGTTATTATTTTATGGAAAGTTCCCTTTATTCCTATATTCTCTAGCGTTTTTAATAGGAATGGGTCTTATATATTGTTAAAAGCTTTTTCTGCATCTATGGAGATAATCGTGTGGTTTCTGTTAGTTTTATTGTTGTTATGGTCAACCATGCTGATAGTTTTCCTAATATTGAACCAGCTCTGCATTCCTGGTACGAATCCTACCTGATCATAATTCTCTATAAGATGCTGTTTTCGTTTTGCTAGAATCTTATTTAAAATTTTTGCATCTATATTCATTAGAGAAATTGGTCTATAATTTTCTCTGTTTTGTCTCTTCTTGGTTTGGGTATCAAAACCATATTTGTATCATACAAAGAATTTGGGAGGACTCCTTCTTCCCCAGTTTTCAAAAATTGTCTATATAGTATTGGAATTAACTGTTCTTTAAATGTTTGATAGAATTCACTTGTAAATCCATCAGGCCCTGGAGCTTTTTTCCTAGGGACTTCATTGATGGCTTGTTCAATTTCTTTTTCTGAGATGGGGTTATTAAGTATTCAAATTCCTCTTCTGTCAGGCTGGGCAATTTGTATTTTTTAAAATACTCATCCATCTCATTTAGATTGTTGAATTTATAGGCATAAAGTTGGGCAAAGTAATTTCTAATTATTGTTTTAATTTCCTCCTCATTGGAGATGAGTTCACCCTTTTCGTTTTTGATATTAGTAATTTGGTTTTCTTCTTTTTTTTAATCAAATTGACCAAAGGTTTATCAATTTTATTAGTTTTTTCATAAAACCAACTATTGGTTTTATTTATTAATTCAATAGTTTTCTTAATTTCAATTTTATTAATCTCACCTTTGGTTTTCAGTATTTCTAATTTGGTATTTACTTGGGGATTTTCAATTTGTTCTTTTTCTAGCTTTTTCAGCTGCATGCCCAAGTCATTGATCTCCTCTTTGTCTATTTTGTCCATGTAGGCATTCAGAGATATAAAACTTCCCCTAAGAACTGCTCTTGCAGTGCCCCATAAGATTTGGTAGGTTGTCTCATTGTTGTCATTCTCGTGAATGAAGTTGTTGATTGTTTCTAAGATTTGTTGTTTAACCCACTCCTTCTTTAGGATTAGATTATTTAGTTTCCAATTTTTGGTTTATCTTTCCATGGCCTTTTATTACATATAATTTTTATTGCATCACGATCTGAGCAGGATGCATTGACTATCGCTGCCTGTTTGCATTGGATTGTGAGGTTTTTATGCCCTAGAACATGGTCAGTTTTTGTATATGTGCCATGAACCACTAAGAAAAAGTTATATTCCTTTCTGTTTCTATTCAGTTTTCTCCAGAGATCTATCATACCTATCCTATCCAGAGTTTTATTTGCCTCTTTAACTTCTTTCTTGTTTATTTTAAGGTTAGATTTTTCAAGTTCAGAAAGGGGAAGGTTGAGGTCCCCCACTAGTATAGTTTTGCTGTCTATTTCTTCCTTCAAGTCCCCCAACCTCTCCTCTAAGAATTTGGATGCCATACCACTTGGAGCATACATGTTTAGTAATGAAATTGCTTCATTGTCTGTTGTGCCTTTTAGCAGGATATAGTTTCCTTTCTTATCTCCTTTGATTAGATTTATTTCTGCTTTTGCTTTGTCTGAGATTAGGATTGCTACCCCTGATTTTCTTACATCAACTGAAGCACAATATATTCTGCTCCAACCTTTGACCTTTACCCTATGTGTATCCCCCCGTTTCAAATGTTTCTTGTAAACAACGTATTGTTGAATTATGACTTTTAATCCATTCTGCTATCCATCTCCGTTTTATGGGAGAGTTCGTTTCATTCACATTCACAGTTATGATTACAATCTGTGTATTTGGAATTTTCTTCTTTTCAGTGGCTTCTTTGATATATAAGCCCTAATAATGGAATCTCTGGATCAAAAATTAGTCACTAAACATTTATCAAGCACCTGCTGTGTGCCAAGCACTATGATAAAGTGTGGGCTAGACCCTGCTCTTGGGGAGCTCACAGTCTAATGATGAAGACAACATATAAACAAGCTATGTACAGATAAATAGGAAGAATTAAGAGAGAACAGGAAGAATTTATGATGGAAGGCAGGATTTTAGCTGGGACCTTACAGACACCAGGGAAATCGGGAAGTGGAAGTGATGAGGATAGCATTTCAGGAAATAGTCCATGAAGATCATCAGAATCAGGAGAACATGAATCTCTTAGGTGCTTCATTTGCATAATTCTGCCTTGTGTAAATTCACAGATACACCAGCAATGCACCAGTGTGCCTCTCTTCCCATAAGCCCTCTAATATTGACTGTTGCTCTCTTTTGTCATTTTTGCCAATTTTCAGAGCGTATGGGTCATTTTGATTTGCATATCTCTTATTAGTGATTTGGACCATTCTTTCATAGGGTTGTTACGCCTTTTCAATTCTTCTTTTGAGAATTATTTCTATGTATTTTGTCCACACATGTACATGTACTTATGTTTGCTTAATTACACACATATACACATATCTAAAAATTGTTTATATATCTTCCATACCAAGGCCTTTCAAATTAATTCTTGTTGCATGCTTGATAGAATTCATTTGTAAATCCACCTACTCCTGGGCTTTTTTCTTTTGGGAGTTCGTTTGAGTTCAATTCCTTCTTCTGAGATTGAGTTTAAATAAAGCCTTTATTTCTTATTCTTTTCATCTAGGTATTCTGTATTTTTGTGGATATTCCTCCATCTTATATGTCAGTTTTGTTATATAGAGGCAAAATAATTTCTTTTAAATAATTTTCTTCATTTGTTGTGATTTTTTTTTCATTTTTTGATCCTGGCAATTTAATTTTCTGCCTTTCCTTTTGTAATTCTGTTAGCTTACGGTTAATCTAGTTTGTGTGAGGTTTTTTTTAACCAACAAAAACAGCTCCTAATTTATTTATCAGTGGTCTCTTGCTTTCAGTTTTATTAATGTCTTCTTTGATTTTCAGAATTTTTATTTTTGTGTTTGAGGTTTTGTGTTATATTTTTTTTAGGTGAATGTTATATCCATTGATCAATTCTTTGTTTTTATTAGGGTATAGAGATCTCAATTTTCCTTTAAGGACTGCTTTGGTTCCATCCCAAAAGTTTTATGTTACCTAATTTCTTTTCACAAAATTAAGTATTTCTAATATTTCTTCTTTGGCCCAATAATTCTTAAGTATTAAATTAGTCTTCATTTATTGGGATGGAGACAAATGTTTCTACACCAAAATCTGCATTTGTATGTGTTCAGTACTTCTTTGTAGAGCTCAGATAAGATTGTCCATTCTCTCTCCTCACTTCATGATTATATCCTCTTCTCAAAACCATGTGATAGAGGGAATGGGGGGAGGTCCTACCAGCCTCAAGGCCACATGTAGCCTTCTGGGACCTCAAATGTGGCCCTTTGACTGAATCCAAATTTCACTAAACAAATCTCCTTATTAACAGGATTTGTTTTGTAAAACTTGGACTCAGCCAAAAGGCCTCCCCCAAGGACCCGAAAGGCCACAGGTTCCCCATTCTTGCCCTAGCCTTATGTCTCCCTTAAAGATAATGGAATTCTGAAGAGACATTTGTCTCTTCTCTTCCTGTTACTAAACATTTCATTATCACAGAGCCCCTCCTAGCTGCTCAAATGTATTTACTTTTCTAGTTTTCTCTTCTCTTCTGCGTTCCTGGCCAGCTCTTGTCTTTTCTTCAGGAAACCTTGGCCTTTCTGCTCAACTGAGGTCTTTTCATCTTAAAGGCTTGAAAGACCTTGCTTTATTAAAAGTCATTTTTTTCTTCTATAAGATTATAAGCCTTTTGGAAAATTGCATTCCAGAATTTTTCTCACCTTTATAGTAACTGCAGCAAACATCTTGCATAAGCTGGTGACTTGGTAATTTGCACTTTTTTTCTGCATAGCATTTTTTTTTTTTAGAAGTTCTGGATTTTGGCTATGATACTTTCATTTTGGAGTTTCTTCCAGGAAAGGATTGGTAAATTCTTTCACTTTTCACATTACTCTCTGCTTTCAGTAGATTGAGGCAGTTTTATTTTATGATTTCTTAAGGCATCCAGATTTTTTATTTTGTCATGGTTTTCAGGGAGTCTGCGGATGGTTAAACTCTTTCTTCCTGACATGTTTTCCTGGCCAGTTGTTTTTACTAGTAGATACTTTATATTTTCTTTTATTTTTTCATTATTTTAATTTTGTTCAAATATTTCTTGTTATCTAATTGAGTCATTGAGTTCTATTTGCTTCATTCTATTTTTTAGGGCATCCACTACTTCGGAAAGGTTTTCCCCTTTTGTATGAGGGAGATTATACTGGCCTCCCTAATGCACCTTCTCTCCTGCCTCTACCAACTTCTAGCTGGTTTACCTGAGTTTGATCTGGCTTCCCTAGGACAACTCCCCACCCCCCTCCTCACTTCCATGGACTTCCACATTTACCTATACTTGTGTTGTGTTCCATGGTAAGATCCCTCTACTTGCCTCAGCCAGCTTCTGGCCATCTTTTTTTATTCAGTTCTGGATGAAAGCATTTACTTCAGATTCTTTTTAGTTTTTTAGTTGTTTTCTTTTTCTAAATTAAATTTTTGGTTTATGCAAGATTCTTTTCAAATATTCATTGAGGCTTCTATGGATGAGCTATTGGTCACCATCTTACCTGGAAATCGCCATTATGGGTTATCTTTCAAATGCACAAAATTTACATTTTAAAATGGAAATTCTGTTTTCTATCTTAATTCAGTTTGACATTTACTAATTGTCTTCTATATGTAAGGCACCTGGAATATAAAAATAAAAAACTGCACTACCATTATCTTTAAGCAAATGTGTATAATATAATGTAGGACATGATAAGGGAAAATAGAGATCCAGATAAACATTCCAGGCCATTTTGAAAAGAGAAAGATGCTTTGGGTTGTTAATTAAGGCAAGCTGTAGGAAGAGTGAGCCACGGAAGGAAGAGAATGATTTCAGCAGGCAGAGATGAAGCGAGCGGGATGACCTGCAGAGCGCATTAAGTTGGAGACAGGTAGAAGGAGGGTAAAGCCAGCCTTTCAGATCTGTGTGCAGGGGTAATGTGAACTTAGCTGATAAGGTAAATGAGAGTCACGTTACAGAAGATCTTAAATACCGTGTGGGAGAGTCTGCATTTTACGTTAAAGGTTATGTCATACAAACCACTCCGATATTATTTGCTAAGAAAGCCCCATGGACTATATTGGTATGCTGTGGCCCATGAGGTCATAAAGAAGTGGACATGATTGAATGTCTGAACAACAACAGTCTGTGCATCAGAAGGATTATTTTGGCAGCTATGTGTAGAACTTATTGGAGAAAAGTACTGGAGGTAATTAAAATAGTCAAGATTGGATATAATGAAGGAGTAGCATAGCTTTGTGAATGGATAGAAAGGGACCTGTGGAAAAAATGTTGAGGAGGTAGAATGAATGAATCTGACCATTGATTAGATGTGAAAAGGGAAGGAGGGGAGAATAAAAATGAAGAAGGTTTCAGTTGTGATTGAGGAGCACAGTAAAGCCATTAACAGTGACAAGGCAATTAGAAAGAGGGCTGGATTTTGAGGCTAAGATGGTTCGTTCAGTTTGGCCCATCCAGGTCAAGATTTCTAAAAGGCAGTTGAAAATAAAGGACTCAAACTTAGAAACAAAATAAGGACTGGGTATACAAATTAGTTTTTCATCTGCATTCTGTTAAATGTAGGACAGGAAAAGAAAGTTGTAGGGGAGAGAAATATTTAGAAAAATATCAGGAAAGAGTAAAATAACTTATTCTTTCTAGTAATGATGTCGTATTTTTAGTGTTTTTGTGTACTGGTGCCCATTTAATTTTTCAGTTAAAAAAAAAACTTGATGGAACAAAGCTTAAATGTTTTGCATTATTATTTCAAAGGGACCAGAGGATGCACTGGATATAGGACACGAACAAATGAAAATAGGAATCAAGAGCTCAAAAAAAAGCAAAATTAGCTCAGCAGGGGCAGAGGAAGGGACACATTTTAGAGAAAAATGGCCCCTTCTAGGTTAAAATCTCCTTTGGCAAGTAGAATCACAAGCTCAGATAAAAACTTAAAAGGAAATAAATAAACCTAGTCAACCATGTATCCTGAACTTCGATTTTTACTGTTTCACTTCCATCACATAATCCTGTCGTTTGCATCTTCAAACATATACAAAACTGAATATTGTCAGAACCAACATATATAAAAAACTAGCAGTGTAGCTTAAATTGGGAGGATCTTAGGGTATGTTTGGGTGGGGAGAAGGGGAATACACATGCACACACTCACATACACCCACGCACACACACACACATACACGGTGTAATTGTATGTGGGACTATTTAAATCAGTCAAAAACTGAAGCATTCCAACACAATATATGGAAGAGAAATGAAAGAAATGAGGACGTTCTTCTTACCCTACCACACTTTCCAAAGTTTGAGAGTATGGCACATAATTAGGAATTAACTAGAATTTGTCATTTGTCCATGTTTTAGACTTACATCTTTAGGAGTTTTTTAAAATATAGAATGACAATAGGGGGACTAGTTAATCATTTTAGCTGATGCTCTTTGAAGTGCTAGGTGTTTTTTCTTACATTTTACTATCTTTTTCTTGATTATTTCACTGAATTACAGGGGCAGAAAAGTACAGAAAGAAGGAAAAATAAGCTATGCTGATTTTGTCTGGTTTTTGATATCTGAAGAAGACAAAAAAACTCCAACCAGGTATCTTACTTTTACTTTGTGATATATTTAAAAGGTATATTCAGTATGGTTTGTTTGTGGATAATTGATAGCCAACTGGTTGTATGCTTTTTATAGTGTTCAGTGGGGAAGACCAGTATTTTTTTGCCGTTAACATATCTGTAATTTCAGTATTGAATATTGGTTCCGCTGCATGGATCTTGATGGAGATGGAGCATTATCAATGTATGAGCTGGAGTATTTCTATGAGGAACAGTGCCAAAAACTGGACAATATGGCTATTGAGCCTCTACCGTTTGAAGATTGTCTTTGTCAGATGTTAGATCTTGTGAAACCACAATGCGAAGGTAATGCTGTGCTCCTGTAGACATCCCATTAATGTCAGAGTTGTCATATCCTTTGTTTGGCAGGGATAGGTTAGGGTAATACCTTAGTATTGTCAGAAAGCTAATGAAGTTATGATTTATTCATAAGCATTTTTGATAAAGACTCAAATCAGAACTCCAGCTAAAATAAGTTGTATAATCACTTGTATTATTCCTCTTTACCTCCACTTCATTGAGTGCCTCATTTCCTTCAAAACCCAACTGATAACAGCATGCCTCTTTCTACCCGAAGCCTTTCTTCATCCCCTTCATCTCGTATCAACCCTCCCTCCCCCTGCTACTGTTTTGTACATACTTTCTTTACCATATAATTGTTTTCTTTCCAAAAAAGAATCAAAATTCCTTTTGGCAAGAACCTTTTCATTCTGTCTTTGCATCTCCAGTCCTACTACCTGGCATCCGTTTGATAACTGTTTTCTGATTATTTGCCATGGAAATAACAGATCACAAAATTACCCTTGGAATTTGAAAATAGGGCATAAGTAGGTAAAGAAGATGGCCCTACAAGGTCCAAGTGGGCAGGCCCAACCTCTTAGGAAATGTCATGGTTCCAGAGGAATACTCAGAAAAAAGTGCTTTTATAACCACAGTTGACTATTTTAAGCCTGGGGTGGATGAACAGCTGTTCTTTCCTGCAGATGACTGCCTAACTGTCTTTGGAGGCATTTAAACTTTAAAGACCCTTTGGTCTCTTAATCTTATAGCTGGCCCATTACAGTAATGACATGACAAATAAAAGTCTTAGAGCTCACAGGTCTAAGCAGTTTGGAACCTAAGAAAGTATTTAAAATAACCATTGTTCCCAGTAACCTAGAAAGTTCAAAAACAGAGATAGGAGACAGGATAAAGATGAGACTAAGAGGGTGGCAAGCCAGCTTTGAAAGAGAGAAAAGTCTTTCCTCCAATTTCTCATATCTATTTTAGAAAGAACTAGCCAAACTTTCTATTATTTTTTATAGTTAAGAACTGAATATAGTCCTATAATATAAACTCTCTCAAAAAGGTTTGAAAAAACCAGCTAACAATTTTGCCTTAAATGTAAACTATCAAATATTATGGACATTTTATATAACCGTTCCAGTTTCTCACAAATCTGCTATCTTGAGGCTAACTATGCAGTCATTCTTTAGGTCTTAAAGAATTTTTGCTGATGATAATAACTTGGAGAGTAAGGCAGCTTTCCAAGATGGCTTTTCCAAAGAAAGAAGTCGAGGGAGTGTCCTTACCCTGGTAGTTATCTACACCGGTAAAATCACCTTTTGATTCCTGTCTCTTTCCTTAATAATCACCAGGAAATTACCCACTTGTAATAACAAGAGGCGAAGGTTGCTGTGTTTCAGAAAGTCTTCAGTGGGTAGCAATGGTCATCTCAAGTTAAACAGACCAGAAACAGAATGAGGCCTTCATGTTTCTTAGCTCCCTTTACTTACTGACTGGCTCATTCTCTTAGCTGTTTGCCTCAGAGGCAGTCCTTTCAAAGATTCTCAGTGTTAAATGTTGTTCTGAGTCCTCAGTCATTCTCATAGCGATAAAAATCGAATTCATGGGAACTGAAGACGTCATCAAGTGAGAGTTTAGGGAGAAATAAGAGTCTCCAGAATAGAGCCTTGAGGTACACCCACAAAGAAGCAGCGAAGAAGAGATCAGACCAGTAGAAGGAAGTCCAGGAAAGCAGTGTTAGGAGAGACCAGAGAGAAAGTGTGTTTTGGTAGTCAAGAAAAAGGAGGACCGATGAAAGGCTATTAGACCTGATGATTAAGAGATCATTGCTGGGGAATGGCTAAACAAATACATACATAAAAGCAGTGGAATATTACTGTGCTGTGAGATGATAAAGACAGCGAGCATGATAAAGACATGGAGAAGCATGGAAAGACTTAGATGAACTGATGCAAAGTGAAGTGAGCAGAGCCTGAAAAACTAAAATACAATACAATAACCACAAAACCATTACAACTGCAAAAAATGCTTGAAATTTACTAAAGCACATAAGGGACATGTGACTTCTCTTTTCATTCTTCTGGCAAATTGGCACTATCAGTACAGACAAGACATTATGAACATGGAAGCTTACTGAAGGAAGAGCTACATTCATAGAAAATATAAAATAAAACCTTCCCATAGTTGAGTGGTTTTCTAATGGAGAGAAGTATATAGATGTCATAATAGGCAGTACGGACACCTGCCAACTTGAAATCACATCCTTTGATGGTACCATCACCACTGGAAAGAGAATTTCTTCTGTCACATTTATTTCAGATTCCACACTTGCTGTAATTGATAAAGAAAGTTGTAAGGTTATTTGACTATAATTCACTAAAATGCTTCTGTGAATTTAAAGCTCAAGAAAACAGTAAAAGATAAACACAACTTTGAAGTACCAGAGCTTCATGTTATTGTTAAAGCATCAAGTCGTGGTTAATCAAAATAAGAAGATTCCCCCATCTTTGCTATGTGAAGTAAAGCCAGACTTACATACTTGGAGTAGAAAAGTGTGTCTTTGACTGGACAGACTTATGCATGCCAAAGAACAACTTCCTATAGTGGTGGCACCTGACTCAGGAGGAAAACAGCAACAATCTAAAAAATCTGGTTGGACTGAGATAAGTGATAAACCACCAAAAGTAGAAAACCCAGTGTCAACCAATAAAAAAAAAAAAACTAGGAAGGGAATCCATAAAGGAAGAAGAAAAATAAGAAAGTACAAATCTCTGAATAAATCACCGAAAATTAAAGAAAATAATTTGAAAAGAGGAAAATGAATATTATTAACTTTAATATTTAGTTCAGTGATGAGGTTGAAAGCCAGATGAATGAAGAAAATCTTTGATTTAATGCCTTTTATTTGTTTAGCACTTACTTTGTACCAATTACTATACTAAGGGCTAGAAATAAAAATACAAAAGCAGAGATATTCCCTGCCCTGAAGAACGTTGCATTTTATTGGGGAAAACATGTAGGTGGCCAGGAAGAGACATTTGGATCAGGAAAGTTAAGGGAATGGTGAATTAGGGCATAGGAAAATAAAGAGACACACTCCAGCCAGGACAATTGCAAGATTAATTTGACTGGGTTCACATTTACAGAGCCAGTTGTGGGAGAAAAGGCTATGTGTGCCACTTCCTTTTTTAATAGAATTACCTGGCTTGGGCCTTCATCTCCCAGCCTCTGCTGTCAGGCAGAATCCCCAGAGCTTGTTGCTCACTTGTGTCTGTCGTATCTGACTCTTTGTGGCCCCATTTGGGCTTTTCTTGGCCAAGACCCTGGTGTGCCATTCCCTTCTCTAGCTTATTTCACAGTTGAGGAAGGAAATGGGGTTAGGTGACTTGCCTGGTCCACAGAGTTTAGATGTGAGCTCCACTCTCTCCAGACCGGGCTGCCCTTCCCCAGAGAGTATCTTATCTGTCTACTAGCACCTTCAGGATTCTAGGATTAATCCTGAAAGGTAGAGTGGCTTCTCGTACTATTGTTCCAGAGCCTCCTCTGTTATGTTCCCTCCAGTATGATTTAACTAGAATATTAATATTATCATTTAGAAGGGAGTGAGTATTTTCTAAGAGTTGATATAATTGAAATCCAGATGAAAAAAATCTCCCACTGTTGAGAGGTTTTCTAAATTTTCCCTCTTTGAAACGTACATGGCATTGTACTAATAATATTATGAGTTCTGAATTACTATAAAGCTACTTTAGTTATATCCACAGCAAAACAAAAGATTGACATAACTGTCCACATGGGAAAAACAAGAGAGATGAAAAAGGTCTATTGTACAATCTATAACATACTGCTTGTTAGGAACTTGCTGAATTAGTACCTCGAAATTACTGGGTAGGTAGATGGATATCTTGGACAGGAGCTACCAGTGGATACTGAGATTGGTCTAGAATTGAATTAGGTAAATTTTTAGATAAGGGTGAACATGGATATGATCTGTGATTTTATTGATATAGAGTTAATGCAGGTCAGCCTCTTGGCTGCTATTTGTAGTTTTAAAGCTTTGCCCAGAGTACTGAAAGGTTGTGACTTTTCCAGTCTTACAGCTTTTGTGTGTTAGAAGAACGGAGCCAAGCCTAGATCTTCCTGGCTTTGAGATGACCATCTATCCATTATACTGTCCTGTTATTTGAAAGACACACCTAACCACAGATTAGAAATATGCTGAAAACACTGAGAATCATTTTTTTCTCCTTTCAGAGATGGAGATTCCATTTAGTTGATAGTGCAGAACTGAAGTCAAGAAATTCCAGTCCTAGGTCATGCAACTGACCCTTAGCTCTACAACCATGGGCAACTTGCTTAACCTGTCAGAACCTCAGTATCCTTAGCTCTAAAATAGTGATAATACCTGTTGTACCTACCTTAGAGAATTGTGATTAAATGAGATAGTGTGTGTGTAAAGTACTTTGCAGATCTTAAAGCATTATGTAAATCTCAATTTAGCAATCATTAGAAAGATACATTTTGATAGTAGCATTTAAACTTTGTCATAGCTGTACATTAAGGAAGGTTATTTAGATGGCCCATTAAAAAGGAAATTTCTTCAGTAGAAAGGTGGCCAATAATTGATTTAAATATAATATTTGTTTTTTCTTGAAAACTTTGAAAACACTTACTTTGAAAATAAGTGATGCTCTGCAGAAAAATGCATGAAGCTGTCTTCATGACAGTATATGTAAAATAAGTAATTGATAATTCTGTTTTGTTCTAAATGTTTAAGTCTTAAATAAATGTCTTTTCCCCCCTTTCTTCAAAATTCTTGCAGGAAAGATTACTCTCCATGATTTAAAGAAATGTAAATTAGCAAATGTTTTTTTCGATACGTTTTTCAACATTGAGAAATATCTTGACCACGAACAGAAAGATCAGATTTCTGTAATTAGGGTAAGTGCTATGGAGACTGTGTTACGTTACATATTTACAAATGTCTGTATCATACTAAAATTGTCTGTGCTATTTAGGATGCTGAAAGTGAAGGCCAAGAGCTCTCTGACTGGGAGAAATATGCTGCTGAAGAATATGATATTCTAGTGGCTGAAGAAGCAGCTGGCGACCAGTGGAATGATGGGTAAGAAGTATCATAAGTAATTTTAATAGAACTAAAGTAGATAAATGTACTTCTTTGGATCTTATATATTAACATAAAGGTAGCATAAAGTATGTCAAGCAGGTGAACTTTAGTTAAGTACCATGTAGATAAAGCTGTATTTCTAAGTTTGCTCATGTCCAAGTTGAATTAATGTGTCTCTTTAATTAAAATTGGAATCTGTAATATTTTGCTGAGCGTCAGATTACATTAATTTTAACCAGGCCATTATTTTCATCCTTCCCAGTTCCTCTGTCTTAGTTAACCATCCTTAAATGTAATGATTAGTGAGCTAACGTTACCTAAATTTCCTTTACTTTATGCTGCTAAGCCTTTACAACAAGTGACTAGTAGGACACCTACCTACCTGCCTGTGCACATATATGTATTTTCATACCTGTATATCTAGTATGTAAAGTCGATAGAAGTTAGGATAAAGCATTATAGCACTTGAAGTTGTTCTCCTACAAATTAGTCTTTAGAGAAACTCATTTATATTTATGCCTTTGTAACATCTATACTGCCTTCTCCAACGTCAACCATTCTGGCTACTTTGGCTAGTTGATAATAGGTAAAATTAGTACGCTCTGATCTATATGAAACAAAATTGATAGCTCAGCCATAGTTAATGAATGCCCAAATTGAAGTAATTTTTTGAAAAGGATCAATATGTTTGTTGAATGTTGCCTCTTAAGGTAGCCACTTATCTGTACTTCAGGAAATCCGATAAATTTTCTTTCAACTGCCACCCAAGATCACCCATTCCTCTGTGTAATAAGCACTTTTGTGTTTGATAACTTTATAGAACCTTATGAAATACTCGTGTTTATAAAACAAAAAGAAAACGTTGAAGAATTTCATTGTCTAGAGTATGAGGTTTAGTTTTTGCCTGTTGGAGCAGTATTCAAGTCAACATTTTCAAGTTTGAATCTAAAATATATAAGATTTCTTTGAAAGTTGACATAATCTTGCTCTAGTAAATAGAATGTTCATTTAATATCATAAATGTTGACCTTTTCCTGAAAGTGGGGACTACATATGTGTGGCTCTTCTCAGGTTGTGCCACCTCTGATATTTGCCAAAGGCGCATTATCTGTGGAACAGTCATCCCTTGTGTGAGCAGGCTGACACTTTTCTAGTGTCTCTCCCTTCTCTGCCATGGACTAACTCATCTCATCTCCTCGAAAAAGGGAAGAAACGATACATTGATCTTTCTCCCTCACTGTGCCAAAGTAGGCGGGATGAACATGAGCAACATTTATTAAAGTAACATGTTGCTTGTCCCAAGAAGAGTAGCCTTCTCTGTGGTACACAGTACAGGGAAAAGGGGAAAAAAAAATCCAAACCCATTGTATGTAGGGGAATAGTTGTAGTATTGGGGAAGGGTTACTAGTATAGTTTGAAGCCTCTCCTTCCTTACTCCTACATGTATGCTGGTATTTAGGAATTTTAACAGTTAGAAGTTGAGTCTTTATATCTGTCACCTCCATTTTAAAAACTAAGGACAAGCTTATATTCATTATTAAAATTTTTTAAAATTATTTTAAGAGTAATGTACTGAAGTAGCAAAACACTGACATTCCTTCTGTAACCGTTGTAGGGATTCTGACTTCTCTGACTACTAGCCTGCACAAAGGTCTAGAGTAAGGAATTATTCAGGTAAGGGTATGTTTGCTGGCAAAGAAAAATTTACTGACTCAGGTCTGCATGTTATCTGAAATAGTGTATTATCCTGAATCCAGAAATAATAATTTTTAATATCCACTATTAAAACATTATCTCTGGATGACTAACTTTCCACTTGGGGAATCTACAGAAAATAATCCTAACGATGTCTTCTAAAACTTTACATAGATAGCTTTTCTATGGAGTCTTCAGGTTCAGCTCTTTTAATATTTCTTTGCTATTCAATTTCATATCTGACCTCAATCTAGAAAAATCTTAGAATCTACCAAAACACACGACAATAGTGGGTTTGTTTAGTGTAGTAGTATTTCAATGTTATAGTATTTTGGATTGATACATATGCATCTTTTTCATGTCTCATTGAAGCTATAGATACTGTTAATGACATTCCATTCAAGGGTCTTCCAAGCATCAAACCAGTATAGCTTAATAATAGTTAAGATTCTGAGTTAATTAATCAGTCTGTAGATGAAGAATAAGTACTGGTTCAAATCTGTTATATTAATACCAAAGTATTCCCAGTCATTAGTACAACATTTCTGACCTATTTAACAAGTTACCCACATGGAATAATCCTATATATCAGAGATACCTATTTGGTTTCCTGATTGTACAGTGGCTACTTTATATCAAAACTCCTGAAGCTAACTAACTGCATTTAAGGCAGAATGTGGTGATAATAGGATTGAGCTGTTGCTTCCCTTTTTCGACACTATCACTTATGGATGTTACTGTGTCATAAGGCAGTACTGACCCTTCGGCTGACCTCAGGGAAATCGCATTTACTCCGTGCAGCATGTTGAGACAGATTAAGTAATACCTGTTTATTGACTTTTTACACTTGTGTACATTTGTGTTTTTGATGATGTCCTAGGAAAGAGTGAGCCTCATCTTTATATACATCTGTTATGGGAAAGGGTTTTCAAGCAAATGTAAGAGCCATGACTTATTCCTAACAATATACTTAGCATCAAGAAAGTCATTTTATGAGAGGTGGGGGGGAAGGACAGGGTTTCAGTCACAATCACCTCCAAACAAAATAACATACTGTTATTTCCTTTTTTAGAGATTTTAAAGAAACAGGTGAGACAGTTTAAATAGGAAGTAGACTCAGTATTTCCACATTTTTTTCAAAAGCTATGACCATGGAATGTATTGAGAGGACTGGTGTGACTGTAAACGAAGGAAGGGCCAGTTTGTGAGGAACTTCAGATGTCAAATGGAATTTATATTTGAGCTTGGAGGTAATAAGTAACCCCTGGAGTTCATTGGATTAGGAGGCATATAGAAATCAATCTGGAGGCTGATAGCACAGACAACGATTAAGCTAACATATAAATAGGTAAAAAGGGAGGAGGACCTAACCTAGGGTTGAGATTCTGAGTGAAAAGTATGGGAGACCTTTAAGACATATCGTAGTAACAGAAACAACATTGGGAACCGAGTAGATACGTAGGGTGAGAGTGAGGTCAGGTAGAACCTGGGGTTATCAGTGTGAGCGACTGAAAGGATGGTGGTGGGTCCGTTAAGTCTGATAAACTATCTCAGTTTGATGACTAGCTGATAAACGGTTTTGACCAAAAGCATTCATCCTTCTGCTGTCATATTTTTTGTGGCTGTGACATATGCTTTTACTTCATAAATTTGATTTTGTCTTTTTAGTCCTAAAATATTGTTCTCATAATTTACTCATGCTGCCATGAGGTTATTATCCTGTAAGGAGTAAGTCATAGACATGTGTTGCTGAAGATTCTAGACCCCCCCAAAATTTTTTTGTTTCCATTTATCTCTACTAGAACAACTTTTTAATGAGATAAATGACAAGGTACAATTTGTACAATGTTTTGTTTCTCACTAATCCTTCATTTTTCTTGTCAGCTCACAATGAATTTTCATTCAAAATTAAGAAAAATCCATTTTGGTGGTTTTTCCTCAGCTTTAGGCTGTCTCCACTTAATAAAGCCTTTAGGCTACTTACCTTTTGAGCCACTTTCTACCTCAACCACTTGCACTTTGAACTAATTCAAGGTATGATGTAAATAGATTTTTCATCCTTTCTACCAGTAGAGCACTGAGCTTCCTTTGCATTTTGAAGAAAGGAAAAAAAATCATGGTCACTGAAGACATATTGCCAGTGAGATTATAACCCCATGCTCTCAAAAGGATTTTTTTCATCCATTCAGGAGGAAAGTACTTCTCTCTTCTTTTCCATCTCCAGGCTTTCCCTCCTCTGTTTAGTTTGTTTAGTTTATTTAGTTTATCTAGGTTTAATCTAACTTCTAAACAACTGTTGCTCACTTACGATTGCCCAAAAGATTTCTTACAGGACTCGCTAATCTTATACCTTCAGAGACTGAAAATAATCGTTGTGAAAATATTTGAGCAGAGAGTCGACCTCATTTGATTACAGTTCCCCAAAGGAAAAATGCCTGCATAATTATTAATGATTTTTATCCCAAACAAAGGAAGTAAAATACCCACTTGGTTATCTCTATTGCAGCTTTACTAAGGGAATAGCTATAACGGTACAAGTATAATAAATCATTTCATTATATAATTATTTTATAGACAATCTTAAGAGTGCAAAACTTGAATATAATTTATTTCATATAATCTTTTCCATATGAAGAAAATGGAAAACTTATCTTTCAAGACTTTATATGGACATGTTTATATTTATCTAGGCACAAGTAATGGGTTTTTTAAATGAACTAAAAAGTCATTTAAAGCAAATTTTTAACCTTTAAAAAATGAATTCTGTATATGTCATCTTTTGAGAAAATAAGATATTCATGCCATTATTATGGTTTCCAAAAGAAATCTCTCAACATAGATGAATAACGTAGCATTTATTAAGCACTTACTGTGTACAAAGCACTATGCTAAGTGCTGAGGTTACAGAAAGAAAAGTAAAGCCCTGTTCTCAAGGAGCTTACATTCCAAGGGGGAAACCTCAAGGATGGAAAACTTCAGCTACAAATCAGAAAAGTTCCATCGTCTTTAAGGTGCAGCAGCAAAGCAGTTGATAATGCCTCCTCTTTGATGTCATTTCCATTGACAAAAATTTGGTTTGGTGACAAGAACTTTTTTTTTTGGTTATTCCATAGACATGGCTATAGTATCTACAGGAATAGTTGCCACGCTACATCTCCATAGTGATTGTTTCCAGAATGATGACCGTGGACACTGGTTAGAATAGAAATCTATTCAAATGGCACATTGTCTGCCTTGTTTCAGTTGGTGAGAACAGCTGGCACCTTCACAAAAGGTGTTTCCTCAGAAGATGGCTATGATGACTAGGCTAGAAGCAGGACTGGTGGTGTAGGGGTAGTCTCACTCTGCATTTGGGGGGCAGTTGGTAAGTTGCTGCTGGTGGTGATAAGTAATACGGGCCCTTTCTCCTCAGTGATTTCTCCCCTCAATGATGGTGGTTGAAGCTTGTTGGGAAGTAGTAGGTTTGGTGGTTTGTGGTACTCAATGGAGATATATGCTAATAGTGTACCTTTTTGCCCTTTCAGAAAAGAGAGTAGGTTCACTACAGCACCAAACTGATTTGAGATGTTAAATAAAGATACAGTGGCTGCCATCTTTTCAAAAATAGGGTTAAATGGGAAATCAGAGTAACTTAGCTTTGCTATCTTCAGAAGGTAATAAACATTTATTAAATGCCTACAATGTTGTCGGGTTCTGTGGTAAACACTATTAAAAAAAGGGAAAAGACAGCTCCTGCCCTCACGGAGTTCACAGTCTAATGGTTGAGGCAACAAGTAAACAAATTCGTACAAACAAGCTTTATGAAGAGGGGAATTAGCTTTATGTGGGGTTGGGAAAGGTTCTCTGTGGAAGGGGAGATTTTAGTTAGGGCTTCAGGGAAACCAATAACCAAAGCTGAGGAAGGAAGAGAGCGTTCTACGCATGGGGGACAAAGGAAATGCCCAGAGCTAAGAGATTCAGTGTTGTTCATGGAACATGAGCAGCCAGGAGACCACTGTCACTAGATGAGTGTTTGTCTTGGGGACTAGGAGGGGGCTAAGTTATAAAAGCTTTAACATCAGAGGATTTTCTACTTGATCCATTGGAGTTTGGTGGGGAGGGTTGTGAGAAAGTGTAACATGCTCACACTTGGTCTTTAGGAAAATTTCTTTGGTGGCTGAACGGAGACTGAATTACAATGGGCAGAAATTTGAAGTAGGGAGACCCTCAACAAGCTATTAGTCCAGGCAAAAGGTGAGGAGGGCCTGAACCAGAGAGGTGGCATCAGAGGGGAGAAGGGAGTATATTTGAAAGATGTTGCCAAGGAATAATTGACAGGCCTTGGCAACTGAAATAGTGAGAAATACAGTGTGACTCTTAGATTGTGAGCCTGAGGGACTTAGAGGAGGGTGTTGCCCTTAACACTGATAGGTAAGGGACAGGGGGACAGAGGTGTGGTTTAGAGTGAAAGACATCCAGTTCAAAACCGAAGGTCACCAGAGAGACTAGGGCAGTATGGGTAGATTTCAGAATCATCAGCATAGAGTTGGTAATTAAATCCATGGAAGCTGATGAGATCACCAAGTGATGGAGTACGGAGAGAAAAGGGCCCAAGACAGAACCCTGTGGGACACCTGTGATTAGACGATGCAGGTTAGATTGAGCAGATAATAAGAGGAGAAGCATCAGGAGAAAGTGTTTTCTGAAAACTAGTCAGAGGTTGCAGAGGAGAATGATGATTAAGAGAAGGCTGGTGGGTTTGATGACAAAGGGATCGTTAGTGAATTAGGAGAGAGCAGTTTCTGTGGGAGCTGGAGTGTGTAAAAGGGTTAAGAAGAGAGTGGGACGAAAGAAAGTGGAGGCTCCTTGTGCAGGTGCCCTTCATTGCCGGTGCTCCATACTGCAGCCGGCTGGCAGCCTCCACTTTAATTGTGTGTACTGAATTACTGAGCATTCATTACACACCTGGCATATGGCAGGCAGGTGGCAGGTGCAATGCTTAGAGCCGAGAATACAGACAGAGGAAATAGCCCTTCCTTCAAAAAACTAGATTCATTATTTTAAAAATTATACTTTTTTTCACCATGATAACATTTTTAATTTGGAAACTTCCCTTAGAGCATATTAATTTTTATACTTCTTTTTGTTATGATATGTCTTCACTTTATTCCTCTATTGTGAGTTGGAAATACTCTTTGAACCTGAAATCATTCTTTTACCATTTTCACAGAGCTTGGCACATGTTTCTATTAATACTTTTTTTCTAATTCATTAATGGCAGTAAAGATGAAAAGGATAAATTGTAGTCATAAGTTTAAATACTTTATTTTAATTAGTTGAAACACATTTGCCCAAGCGATGTCTGTAGTTTAAAAAAAGAAGCATTTTTAACCCTACATGTTCAGTACTATGAACTAAATTTCTTTGGGATACAATTAACTAATATTGCTGATAACTGACATTTTATTTTTAGACTATAAAATGCAGCCAAATCTCTATGGCCAAAATTTTATGATTGTCATGAGAACATTCTTCCTGAGCTCTTTGGCGCTAGGTGACCTTTTAAGTGGTTCAATTGCAAGCTTCAAAAGCCTGCCTTCACCAGGACGGCATTTGCAAAATAAATGCTTCTGATTTATAAATGAAGACTTTAAAAATGTTTCCTGACAATGAAAAGGGTTTATGTTGATCATTTATGCATTTCTTTGGCATATACATATTATTCACTTTGGTCTTTTACCTCCAGTGTGCAGTACAATTCCTGGTTAGCACAGAAAATATATTAATGCTTATTGATACTTTTTTTTTTAAATGGACCTCTGATTTTATTAGTTCAAGGGAGTTCCTGGTGAAAAATTTGCCAGTGTATTTTCTCTGAAACTTGGAGTTGCCTGGGGCACTGAAAGCTTAAACTACTTGCCCAGCTCATTCCCAAAGCCAGTGTCAGAAGTGTGTCTGTTTTATAAAACAGACTGCTGATATGTATAAATGTTTTCAATAAATATAGATGCCTTTCAAAGAGATCTCATTTTAGGATCTGTATTTGAATCTGTGCTCTTTCCCTCATGTACATTCACATCTTAATAAAGGAAACCAAATTTATAAAACAGCTAAAATAGAAAATAGTCATGTAATACTCATCTATTTCATAATCAAGTTATATCTGTACAAAATCTAATCTTGATGACAGTTTCACAGATAAGTTGACAATAAATATAGAAGTGGTTAAACTATAAAAAAATTAAAACTATGTTCTAGGCTCTCTATGATAATTTTAGTCAACAACTAAATAAATTTCCTAAAGAAATAGTTACAACACGGCTATCACGAAAAGACAAGTGAAATTTGTGTTCAGGATTTTTGTATTGTTGTATATAGTATTTTTCATAATTGGTTGTGCATACAGTGATATTTCATAGTATGGGGCACCTAGGAGGCACAGTAAGTAAAATGCTGGGCCTGGAGTCAGGAAAACCTGAGTTCAAATGCAGCCTCTGGCACTTACTGGCTGAGTGACCTTGGGCAAGTCACCTAACCTCTGCTTAGTTTTCTCACTTTTAAAATGGGAATAATAGCCCCTATCTCCCAGGATTGTTGGAGGATCAGACAAGACAGTTGTAAAGAGCTTATGAGCACAGTGCTTGGCACATAGTAAGTGCTTCTACTTTGTACTGAATCTCAGAAGAAGAAATAAGTGAACATGCCTGGAAGATCATCAAGGAGAAATATATCTGAGTTCGAGAGAACAGCATGGGAGAAAGTGTAAAGGTGAACATTAAAGACTTTGATGAATCATAACTATTGCCAGCATTTGATCCTCACAACAGCTCTGGGAGGTAGGTACTGTTGTTACTTCCATTTTACAGATAAAGAAAACAGATGAAATGATGAGCCCAGGGTCATACAGAGAGTAAGCGTCTGAGGCAGGATGTGAACCCAGGTCTTCCTGACTCCAGGTCCAGTGCTCAATCTGTGGCACCCCCTCAAGAGCCTACTAGGATTAAGGTGGGAAGCAGATTCATAGATGTTAAAAGGAGAAAAAGGAATAAAAGAAAAGAAGTAAAATCCAATTGAGTCTGATGTAGGAGTCCCAAGTTGTAGAAACTCTGTAGTCAGTTGGGTCTTTTTAAAGGTAAGACCTAAATCTCTATTTGGCCTAAGAGTAGAACCTGTTCTGCCAAGAACCCCTGGAACTGTGATGACCTGGAGCATATCTCGGTCATGCCTCCTAGGTTTATCTCAACTGATCGCCCAGTTTTTGAAGAACCAGTATTTATATACTCTTGACAACTGAACAATTTGTTATTTGTGTGATTCAGGCTGCTAAAGCAGGAGTAAATGCAAATACCTAACATTTACCTTCATGCTAGGCAACAAATACATAACAGGAGGAATAGACACACGAAGAAAATATTTTGTTTTTCTTGGGCTAATGGGCCCTACTAGCATTTCACCTAAATTATATGGAGTAGGAAAAATTTCTTTGCCATTTCTAAAAATCACTATCCAAAGAAGTGTAGAAAAAAATATGAAAAACAAGCATAGTTGGAGTTTGCAAGAGTTATCAAATGTTTTCAAGGTTAATATATGGACAGACTTACACAAGGAACTATTCACTTACTATATATCTAAGTGCTAGAGAACAGATAGACCAGGGATGGGGAAACTGCAACCTCAAGGCCACATGTGGCCCTTGAGATTCTCAAGTGCAGCTCTTTGACTGAATCCAAACTTCTTAAGTGTGAATCCCTTAATAAAAGGATTTGTTGTGTAAAACTTGTCAGAAAGCCACATCCAAGGACCTAGAACGCTCCCCACCCAAGATGGACCGTATGCACCACCTTAGAACAGAAGTTTATGGAATTCATCCCTCTTAGAAAAATTGTAGTTTCCCACTGTACTTGTTGTCATTCAGACGCAGCATGATGAGCTCTATGGGAACCGAGGCTGACCCTTCCAATCTGTTGTCCTGATCCCATTCTCTCTCACTTTCTCTGGTCCTTACTTCATTGCTGTTATTTTCTAGATCCTTCCCCTCTGTCAATAAATATGACCAGGTCTCCTCGTTTTTGTTTTTGTTTTTTTCAACCACCAAAAAGACCCCCCCACAAAAAACCTTTCCTAAACTCTGAAATCTCCACAAGCTATCATCCTCCCTTCTTTTTTTCCTAAACTTTTAGAAAAAGACATTCCTTCAGAACTAACTGCATCCACTCCCTCGTCACTAAGTCTTCAAACCTTTTTAAGCCTTCCGTCTCCAAGGTTGTCTACCAGTGCTTTTTCCTACTTTGTGGGCTGTCCTTCTTTAATATCATTTCACACTGTGGACCACCTCCCTCTTTCTTGATGAACTTCCTGCTCCTTTAGTTCCCACGCTCTAGTCTGCTCTCTTCCAGACTCTTAATTTCTTTTTGTGTTTTCTCCTACCTCAGAATCTGTGTTGATAGGAAGTTGAGAAGCCATCTAGTTCAATATAGAGAATTCCCTTTTTCATCGATGATAAGTAGTCATACAACTTTAAGATATCCGGTGAGGGAATCATAGATTTACTTAAAAGTTGAAAAGGTACTTTAAAGTCACCTAGTCTAATTCCCCTCATTTTACAGAGGAGGAAAAAGGCCCACAGAGGTTGTGACTTGCCTAAGGTCACATAGGCAATAAGTAGAACCCAGGACCTCTGAAGAAATGGGACCCACTATCTCCTAAGAAAAGCCTATTCCACTTTTGGATAGTTCTGTTAGAAGTTTTACTTGCTAATAAACCTAAATTTGCCCAGTTCTGACTTCCAGGGCCCAACCAGGACAGTTCTAACTTTTCTACTACATGACACACATTCATAACTTCCCATCACCACTTGGAATTCCATCCTGTTCTTCAAATGCATCAAGTTCTGAACTGAAATCTGTCCCTTCTCTGAACTTTCCCATTTCTATTGATAGCACCACCATCTTCCTGGTCCCCAGACAAAAAACTGTCAGTCATCTGGCTATAAGTCAGTTTTACTTCCCTCAGTCAGGACTGGCCATGTAGAGCATCTGGTCCCATCCTTCTCATTATAAAAGATGGTGAGGGGACTTGCCCATGGTCACACAAATGGTAATACTTAGTTACCACTTAGGATCTTAATTCTGGTCCTCCATATTGGTTGGCTCTTTCTGCTGTGTCATGCTGCCTGTCTCACACCACTGACTTCCACTTAACATTTCTGTGGTGTGAACTCCTTTGGGGTTTTCATACCATGCTCCTGGATTCTTTGTTCTCCTTTCTTGATTTCATCACCCCTATCACACACCCTTAGTAGGGGTGCTCCCCAGCACTCTCTCCGAGACCTTTAATGGGTTTATATGTCTAGGGATTATATGCAGAGAACTTTTATGTACAATTCCAGTCTCTCCCTGAGCCCATCTTGCATCACCAGTTGCTTGTCATGCATTCCAAATTGAACATCCCAGAGACATATCAAACTCAACATGTCCCAAACAGCTCATTATCATTACCCCCAAACTCATCCCTCTTCCACACATCCTGTTTCTTACACCGAAAAGAAGAATACTCAGGGAGACACGGATAAGTGTAACAGCTTTGAAAACGTTGAATTTATTATACTTTTTTAAAAAAAGACAAGCTGCTGTACATGTCATGGGTTCATATGCAGTCTTTCTTCTTTGTATATGGAAATGTTCACTTTCTTGGCATTTGTCAAGTTTAGAACAACAAAACCTGCCCATTTCATCAAAGGCACCACGATTCTTCCAGTCTCCCAGGTTTGTAAGCTCAGCATTGTTTTCAGTTCCTTACTTTCCCATCCCCCCTACCTATCTAATCAGTGGCTCCATCTTGCCATTTCTACCCCCACAATCTCTCTCATGCTTCCTCTCCACTTAGTTCAGGCCCCTATCACCTGGATTACTACAGTAGCCTCACTACCCATGTTTGTCAGCACTCAGGGCTGTTTTCTGCACTCTTTACTGCCCATGATACTCCTTAAGCACAGGTCTGACTCCGTAACTCCTGTATTCAATCCCTACTGGCTCTCTATTACCTCTAAGATAAAATAGAAATTCCTTTGTTTAGCTTTTAAAATCCTTCACAACCTGGCCTCAGCCGCTTTCCAGTCTTGCTGTGTGTGACTTAACTACTCAAATCTCTGGTTTGGCCAAACTAATCTTCTCTACGTGTACCCCCCTACCTACTATTTCCATACCTTTACCCTGGCTACTACTACCCAAGCCTGGGATTCCCTCCTCCTTCACTTCTACCTCATAAAATCTCTTCATTAAAGAGGCAATTCAACCAACACCTATTATAGAAAGCCTTTTTCACTCTCTCCAACCTGCTAACTAACACCTTTCTCCACAAACTTCCTTGTACTTAACTACATGTATTTTACACCCTATATATAGGATGTACCAAAAGTCTTAATGTAGTTTTTAAGCTTTAACAGCTTGAGTTATAATAGGTAAAAATTCATTGAGACTTTAGGGACTCCTTGTATGCTTATATGTGCTTGACTCACCCGTTAGAATGTGAACTCCTTGAGAGGTAGAGATTGCTGCATTCATTCATTGTCTTTGTATCCCCAATGCCTAGCAGAGTGCCTGGCGCTAGTAGGCACTTAATATTGGTTGGTTGATTTTTCTCCTACTACTTGTAGTAACACTGACCACCTACCAAATTTAAATTTGTTAAAATTTTAATTCTTGAATTTACAGTGCAGATTTAAATTTTCATACTGCATATGAACATCATAAAGCAGAATTACAGTTCCTTAAAGTTTATCTAAATTGGTATTTTAGCAGAAGTATTCAACTTAAAAACTGTAAATAGCACCTTAAGGTTTGCAGATATTCTTAGTTCTCACAACTTTGTGAGGTAGGTGAGGAAACCAAGGCACAGAGAGGTTAAATGATTTGCCCCAGGGTCACAGATTTGAACTTGAGTCTTCTTGACGCTCAGTCCAATACACTGTTCGCGGCACCACCTATCCACCTGTTTTAAAAGGGTTGTTGATTAAAAAGAAAAACACATGAAAAACTAAGCTACCTTTAAATGTATAAAATCATCAGAAATGAGGTAGGTGTTTATTTTTGAGTGTTTTATCTTTACCATAGCTTTTTCTCCTTTCAGTTACAAAGCAGAACTGAGTCCTGTAGATCAGAAGGCCAACGCCTTAAAATTTCAGTTGGATAAAAGACCTTTCTTTGAAATGCCTCTGGGTGATGTAGATTTGGATGAGTATGAAGATGATGTGGAGATATTATGATTACAACCCAACGTATAACACTGCAGCAGGTCTGCTACAACAGAAAATATCAGTGGCTTTGTTTCCAGACAGTAATAGGTTTTTTTGCGGTACAAAATATTATTTAAATACCTTTTAAAGAAAATGAAGTGCATTTTTATGGAATGATAATTTTGTATTTATCCAATATTCAAGCTTGTAAAATAGATATTTATTTATAGATGGTGCATATTTCCTTAATTGGAATAATTTTGTGTTTTCTAAAGCCTCTGCTATCTTACAAGATGAGTATGCACCATTCTTTCCAGTTAATACATAGTACCCTGACACCTTGGAGCTCTAAAGCTGTGGAAAAACTACCCCTGACCCAGGAGTAAGAGATTCCTCATTTAGGATCTCTAGTGCTTTTGCTCCTAAAAGAGGGAAAATAAATTGACATCTTAGTTAATACACCTTATACACCTGGAAAAAAAGAAAAAGTATGGTGGTGGTTTTATTTTTTAAAATCTGTCACACTGACATACTTTAGTTTGAAAACTAAGCATCCTGGCACACACAGGAAAAAATTAAGTTTTTAAAAACTAGTTTTCCCCTCCTGTTTATGTAGTTCCATAAATCAGGTTTACCTTATTGGTGTATATCATGAAAGTACTTTTTAACATCTGAAGTTGGTTAATGTTTATACTCAATATTCTGGCTGGATATTTTTACTCTCTAGAGATTTTTTTCCTTGGCTTTTAAAAAAACATTAATGTTACTTGATCTGTGATGTGCACTAATACGTTGTGGGCATTTAAGGCTTCTATTTCTTCCTCTTTGAAAGGTTAGTTATTGACACATTCCATAAATATACAAACAAAAGTGTCACAGCAGCTTGAAATTCTGGCACCTCATCTGCCTATGGCAAGAGAGTGTGTAATACAGATGAGAGCTTTTTGTTTCAGCTTCATAAATCATAAGGTTGTAGTGCCTTGAAATGTACATAACAGTACACAAAGAATTTGGGTATAGAATGTCTTCAGCAAGTTTATTTGAACGTTTTCATGTAAAATGTACAAAAAGATGTAAAGTTATTTTTGTTTGCTGTGTAGATCAGTTTAAAAATGTTTAAAAATCATGTTTGTATTTTCAAATAAAGCATTTAAAGATTTTCATTCATGTATCCATTTGTTGTAATATTACCACAGGTATGCCTACAGGTAGCAAAGTATTTTACTGTTTCTGGACACATCTCATAGCTTTACATGGAAATATTAACACTAGGTAGGTTCGACACAATTTTTTTTGGAAAAACATCTAGGCACCAAAACCAGAATCCTCCATTTTAATTTCCTGTGGAAAATGTTCGATGTTGAACTACATGATGGTTACTGATTTTTGTTACCTTTACGCTGATCCTAAATGCAACAAACCAAACCATTTACGTAAGGAAAACGTATACTCTGCCACTAACATCTCTGGCTTGTACTGACTTTTTAGGAGCAAAGCATCGGCAAAGATAGCCAAGTAGTAAATGCATGTTTAAGCAGCAGAAATATAGTCCTTGCAACCATTAGCTGACAATGTGCTAAACGCCTTTCAAACTTTCACCATATATTCTCTTACCTCAAAAAAAAATCACATTTCTCTGAAAGAGGTTAAACTTTAAAACCTTGCCAATATTCCTTTGCAACCATACACACTTAGAAGACCAGTCTGATAGCACAGCACTACGTCACCCTTTCTGCTGTCTTTTTTATTTCAAATAGCACAAAGGAAATAGAAAATTTGGGCCTACTGTTGAAAGAGGTCTTTTACTTTCCTTAAGGATCTCATCAGATCCTTGAAACTTGGAAAAAAATGATGGTATACTTCCCCACATTAACACACATTGTATCTTCAGATCATACTATTTACGTGTTCATTAGAAGAGCATCTACCAGGGGTAAACTGCATTTTGTAACACACCATTATGGATTATTTTCCCATACTGTTAATAGTAACCATAAATTCGCAAAAAAAGTAACTACGCCACATGTCACCTGATCAGATTCATCCAGATCAGACTAATCCACTTACGTTACTCTATGCAAAAGAACGAACAATTCTTGCCTATGTATCCAATGAGGACAGGGGAACAATCTCTTTGATCAGAAATATCAAATAGCTGTATCTTCTAAATTTACTCTCCTATAGTTAAGGCAATGAGTCATATGGTCACTAATCTAGCAGCTGTCTTGTTGCTTTAAATATTACACACACACACACACATATACTTTTTTTTTTCTGGGAGAGGGGATTGGGGATATGAACACAATACTTTGGCACAGTAAACTAAAGAGATAAAGACTCTACGAATACAGAACACTATTTTCACACTAACGAAGTATATATACTTTTGTGTATTTTCATTTGTATAAGCTGCTTCCTCACCACTCCTGGGAGTCATATCACAAGAGAATGAAATAGAGTCCAATATCTGGAAATATGTGTAGAAGCCCTTAATACAACAAGCAGTCTTTTGTATTTAAGTGCTTTTAATGTGACAGGGGTACCTTTAAGAAGCACTTTACCCTTTCCCATCATGTAATAGTCTGGCCTCCCTAGTTTTTCTAAAGTTACTTCCAGAATTCGTTATTTTATCCTACTATATAAATACTCCCTCAACCAGTGTAGATGGCAACCCTTAGTAAATGGTCTAAGGTACTGTGGCTGAAATAATGCAAGTGGTGACCATATCTTAATTATGAACCCTTCTGACCTTAGCTAGACTCGTCCTTAGATGACACACATATGGTTCACTAGGCATATACTCAAAAAGTAAAGGTAGCTTAAATGTTTCATATTTTCCCACTGATCTGTTCTAAGCACCTAGTGTATAATAGGCACTTGGTAAATATTTTATGATGATTATAAAACAAGTTAATCACAAAAACATGCCCACCCTCACCCATAAGAACTGTGGTTTGTTTTTAAAAACAAGGAAGTACAGAGACAATCATGTCTTGCCTTTCCATCAAATAAAGGGGAAAAATGTAAATGAAACAAACTTAACTTACAGTCCACAAGTAAAATATGAAAAAAACAGCCCTGGACAATTCCTGTAGAAATCCTCCCAACTGAAATTTCCAGCATGAGTCAGAGGTGTCTCTCACTGAAAATACTTTTTGGTGTGCATGCTATATATGATGTGAGGGTAGAATATAATCTCCTTGAGTGCCATGATGCTTTCTTTCATTTTTGTCTGATTTATGTTGTTTGTATAAAGGTATTAAATAAATATTACTTGAATTGAAACCACCATAAGTTTTCCCATACACAATGGTAAGAAGGCAGATTTCTGGTTTTGCTTTCCTTCAAAAATAGTTAAATCTACTGTTTATTCATGTAAAGAATGAAAGAGGAGCCAGGAACAGAGAATCTTTCCTTCAGGTTGTTATTTCTGAATTCCACCTATTGAACTGTAATTTAGTAATAGTAACTGATACCTTATTATTAGAAAGGGGGCTTTGCTTAATAAATGTGATTTTTGAATAACATTCTTAATATAACCAATATCTTCTGTATTTTTTTTTTATAAATACCCATAAAAACAGTAACATTGTTCCATTTATCACCCATGGTACTGTTCTTTCAAGATGTCATTTCAATGTACGTTTTTACTGAAAAAATAAACTTTAGGCATGGTATGCCTGTACATAAAATAAGCCAAGGTAGGTGAAAGGCTACCCTGGAGTAAATTCTGAGGGAATTTACTTTTCTTTGGACCTGAAACTTCAAGAGCCCAAAGAGTGCAATGGTCCAAGATCCAGTGACAGTCCCACTATATAAAGTTGCTGTTTTTCACTTGTCCACATGAAAGTCTGAAAAAAATCAAAATGTTTTTGTTGCTTCCCCAAAAAGAGCAGTTTTTGATCTTCACCACTTTTTCAGCTTTTTCATAAGTTTCCCTATAAAAAAAAAATAAGATTAATGAAAAAGTAAAGAGTGAAATGAAAAGTCTTTCCAAAACAAAAGTAAGCCTCATTTTATTGTGGCCTGTGACACAAGATCAGGTTACAGGTGAGACCACTACAACTTTGCTTAGAATCCAGAACGGATCCATTCAATACACAGCTTTGAACCTAATGAATTGTAACACTCCAAAGCATTTAAAAAAAAAAAGTATCACCTTAGACAACTGGGTGTATGTGTGTACACATATTTATATATGTATATATGAATGTTGGTATATGCTAATGCAAATGCCATTAGTAAGGTTATTTTTACTTCCAGTGAGACCCCACAGGTGTCTGACAACATTAGAACTAAAGTAAAAAGAAATCTACCTTAAGGAATCTGCTAGATGATGACAGGAATAACTTGCACTATTTTGCTATATAGAAGCCACTATAAGAGAGCTTGAACACTGATGATAGAAACTGTCAGCATTTGTACCCAAAATTTCAAGTGGACCTCCAATATCATTGGTGTAGACATTCCTTCTGATTATGCCCATGCACCCATACTGCTCATCGTGTGTTCATGCCCTTGTTTGTGTCCTCTGATACTTTTACTGAGGGGAAAAGCTCTTTGCTTTCTCCAGACACTACAAGGATACCAGCAGAGCACACCGGCTTCTGACAGACTGGCTCTTGCCAGCTGGTCCATGGTCTTTTTCAAATATGCATTTCTTGGATGACATCCTTTACTAGTTGTTACACATGGAAGTCTACAAACATCTACCATGTGCCTCTTCATGCCCTCTGGGTTATACTCATTTTATTTAATTCTTTAGAGACAGCAATGTTTCTTGACTCCTCATCAGACAAAATGCTGGAATAGTAATAGTCTTAAAAAAGATCTTTTAAAAAAGATTAACATTGGTTTCTGGGAGAGGTCCTGAGATCATTAAAAGAATTTTGCAATTTCCTTAAGGCAACCCACTTGACACTGTCCAAGACACATCCTGATGAACAAGGTCCTGAAACTTGATTCAACATAGATAATGTCATTTGCAAACAGGAATACTTGTAGGTCCTCACTACCCTTAGTGCAAGGGATCTTCACATTTTTTCTATTACAAATTACTTTAGCAATGGCAAAGCTACCCCTACCCCAACTCAGAATGACGTTTTTAAACGTATAAAAAAACCACCAGGATTACAAAACAAATTGATGATAAATGAATTACTGAATTACATAATTCAACAGTCATTTTTTAAAAGATTCCAATTTATGAACACTCACCTTGCAGAATCATCGCCAACTTGGGGCTCCATAAACATCTACCTTTCATAAATCAGCATCTCAAATTCAGCTTGTCCAAAATAGAACTCTCTCTCTTCCTGCCCCAATCTGAGTCATGCCTGACTACTCACTCTCCCTCACCCAAGTATCTAAGAAGATGCCAAATCCTGTTGATACTACCTTCTCTCCAATCACACAACCACCATCCTAAATTCAGGGATTTATCACTCCTTATATGCATTAGTATTAATTACATTAGCCTCTCTGACTCAAGTCTTTTTCCTCTTTCTAGTCCATCCCACAAAACATTCATAAGGCTCCCTGTTACCTCTAGGTTCAAATACAAACTCCTCTGTTGGGCATTTAAAGCCCTTCAGAGCTTTCTTTTTAATCTTAACATAATTTATGCCTTCTCCTGTGGGTCACACATGACCCTCAATCTCTCATCTCTGCACTAGAGTACGGCTGCCCCCTCATGCTTGGAATAGACTCCAGCCTCACCTGTTTCAGAAAATCCCTAGTTTCCTTCAAAGCTCAACTCAAATGCCCCCATCTACATAATACTCTTCATGAGCCTGCCAGTACCGACCCCCCAAAAAAGCCTGGGTTTACTTTCTACGTATACACACATCTTCCCCCTTAACACAGAGTGAGCTTCTCTAGGGCAGAGGCTATTCCAGTTTTGCTTTGGTATCCTCAGTGCCTCGTACTTAGCTTAACCAATCATCATCAGATCTCTGCTACATCTTTCAAGGGATCATCAATAATTTTAATCTATGGATAGGAGATATATTACAAGAGTCTTTAAGGCAGCATTTTGCTCTATCAAATAATTTTTTTTTTTTAATAACCACCACCAAGAAGCAGGTAATTGTATGCTGATAAAGGTATGATCAATCATAAATAATGCTTGACAAAACTTTGTCTCTTCCCTAATACTCTCATTAAAATTACTCTAGGGGCAGAAATAGATTATTCTCCTTAAAATTTGATACATCTAAAAAAAATAGATGTATATATTAGCAGCTGTTGATGTTTTCTCAAGCCTTTGAGGGAGGGAGGGAAGGGAAAATCTGAAATCTGTTTCTCCCTCACATCTCTTTCAGACTTACCACACTTACCACTTTCCCTTCAATACGTTCACAACTCTATACTTGCTCACTTTTAATCCCTTTTTCTGTCTACTCTTTAGTGCTATTTCTAACTTCCCTACAGACATATAAGCAATGACATTATCCAAATGTGGTCACTACTTGTCTTTGATGGTGAAAGGCTGATTTTTTTTAAAAAAGCAATCACTGAGAGCCTTTAATGTCATTTATAGCACAGATTTCATCTAGATGTATTTAGTCAGATACAGGTATCTGTAGGTAGTGAACACACCTGAAGAAGCAGCAGAGTATAATGGGTACAGGCAGTGTTGGATTTGGAATGAGAATGAGTTCAAATATCATATACTTAACTTTGATTATGGAAAAAACACTTCACCAATAAGAACTTGGATTTCCTTGTCTATAAAATGGGGATCATATTCCCTATATTACAACCTCATTTAAAGCACCATATAAAATCTAAGTTATTTCCTAAGGAGAGGGTCACAGGTACTGAAAAAAATTTAACAATATCATGAAAACAGAAATGGACCATTCTTGACAGATTACCAATCATTTCAGAATCATCTGTCTACAGTATTCATTCATGGATCAAAGGTTAAATTAAACATGAAATTAGAAAAAAGGATAAAGATGAGAAATATTTCATGCATTTATATCTGTTGCAGCTTAACTTGTTTTGACATACCTTCAAATCTGAAAAATGGGAAATGGATTAAAAATCTTAAGTATTACATTTCTTAGAGAAGTTCAACTAATGCAAGACCAAAATTTTCTAGCACTAATTTCACATTCTTGCCATGGAGACAAACAAGACGGAACTCGAGTAACACTGCCTTAATTTTCAATTCAACAAATACTCATCAAACACATGTGCGAGGGCCACGGTGCTGGCCATGTGAGGTCTTCACAAGAACTGAGTGTGGAATCTGTTACTATTCCCACTTCACAGAAGAGGGAACCTGAGGCGGAAAGTGTCGAAGTGACTTGTTCGAGGTTATATCGTGTCTAAGGCTGGATCTGAACTCTGTTCTTCCTGACTCCAGGTCCACTCTGTCTACTGTTATCAGACGGCCTCTATGTACACTGTTTAGTTTATTGTAAATACTGGCAAAAAGTGATAAAGTTTTACAGGTTTCACTTTTAAAAAGTGTGGATCAGATATTACAAGTTTTTTGTGGAACTGAAATGTTGTGTTTCCTTGCTAAATACAGCACATTATATACCACATTATGCATCCACACAAGGTTCAGGAGCCAGAGTCATTCCCTTTTCCTGTTAGTAATCCTTCATGTGAAATGTCTACAACCAATGACTTAGCAAAAGGAACATGTGAGAACTAGGAGTAAAGGTTCAAGTCCATGAAAAACAAATAATGCCTAAAAGATTGACTGATCAGTTGTGACTTCAAGAGAACAGGAGTTCCTGAAAATGTGGCATTTGCCAGTAAGGCAGAGAATGAAAAAGTAAGAATCTACAGTTCTAAGTCCCACAAACTTCTCAAATACTCAAAGAATCTGGTCAGGCTTTGAAAAGTTTGCAACCTAATCAGTTACCTCATCTGTTTCAAGCACATCAATATCTTCACTGAGGTCTTCCTCTGTTTGCTCTTCAGGCAGGATTTCAGGTGAGTCTCCCATCCTGTAAGAATGGAACACTTTGGTCTCAGACCATGACCTCTCTCCAGGTCATCCCCCTTCCCTGCTAACAGAGTGAGGAAATAAAAACCTTGGATTCTTGGGGCCAAGTTTGGCATTAAATATTTATGTTTCTTTTAAAGAGAAAAGTATGCTTTTGTTTTTTGTAAGAAGTAGGCCTTGATTTTATTTTTTTAAAAGATTTTAACAAAGAGAGGGAGGTATGTTGTCCATATGTTACAGTGTTTCAATAGGAAATTCTGAACCAATTCATAAATTATAGTTCAAATGAAATGTCATCTGCAGGATTAGTAGCATTTCAGGAAAGCTCACTTTTCTCCTTTCCTGATTCCTATGGATTTGCCATCTCTATAGAAGGGAATTCACTTTGGTTTTCATTGGTACTAAGGACCCCCAATGTTTAATGTTGAGTTTTCTAACCCTGCCAAGGAAGCCAGTACCACTGACTCCCTTATATCCCAATTTCACCAGCAATTTATAGCATCACATTAAAACAAAAAGCCTATCAGCTAGGGATGCCAAAACCTCCATTTAAGCAACACACTGCTTAGCAGCGAGACACCCCAAAGAATTCCAGCAGAGCCAAAGATCTCTATCTTGCTCTAAATATCCTTATTATCCACCACAAGAAGTTAGGAAGGAAGAAAAATACAACCCTATTCTGGTAATATAAGTGGTACCAAGATCTAAGCTTTTATCCTAGGCCAATGTAGTCAGTACAATGCCTCAACATTAAGTAGAAAACAATCTAGATGAACTGACATTGTATCCTAGAAAGAAGTTTCAAAGTACTAAATAAACTTCTTTTATATTTAAATTTCAAGCAAGTAAAAAACTATTTCTGATGACCCATTTCCTCTACTCTCATTCCCATAAAGACTTTCTCAAAATGAATTTGGCCTCAAACCTAGGCTACTCTAAGATACCTAAAATGTCCTCAAATTAAACACTAAGTGAGGTTCCAATGTAGATCTTACACAAAGGTAGTTTTTACTTTGGGAACAATGTTTCAATGCCTAAGCAGTGACTAAATAGTTCAGGCTGCTCAGGTATTGACTCAGGTGATCTCTGATGACTATTTATACTACAATTTGTATCTTGGGCCTTTTTACTATCTGAGTCTAAAGACATAAAAATCAACTTATTGCTGAAAGCTATAGGAAATCAGATTTATTTCACTACAAAGAATTTATATTTTCCATTTCCAAAAGCTGTCAAAAAACAAGACAAAACAGAACTAACTACCTTGTGAGGAAGCAGACTGAAGGTATTCAAGCAGTGGTTAGTCCAGGGGTAAGTAAGGAATCTGCAGTCTTGAGGCCACATATGGCCCTCAGCGCAGCCCTTTGACTGAATCCAAACAAAATGAACTAACCGCTAAAAAATTCCTACAGTGGGTAGGAAGCTGGACTAGATTAATTCTCAAGCCCCTTAGCTAATCCTGAGATTACAAATCAGGGGTTTCCTGCTCTTTGTTTAAGGCCTGCAAGCCTGGCGTCTCCTGGGTATGTAGGAGCTTGACTTTGTTGCCCTCCCCACCAATATAACTGATAGGATAACTTACCATTACATAATGAACAGAAATATGCTAGTGGCCAACAGTAAGATCAAAAATATTCTCTAAAATTAATGGTATATTACTAAAAAACACCTTTGTATATAAGGAGGATTTTGTTATCCATTTTAGAGTAGTTTCTCAGGATCCATGACCGTGGCGATGTCTCGTTTCCATGTGTTAGATATAACTCCCAGAATAGCTTCAAAGATCCTAGATAGTAATTCCCAGAATCATCGTAATAAACAGTCCTACTGAGGCTGTGCAGTGAGATAACAGGTGACATAATATGGTATTTACTATGTCCGCTATGGATGATGATACTGCTAAAGTTAACCTCTAAGGCCACTATTGGCAAGATGCCTTCTTTTCTGTTGCTATAAAACAAGTGGGCTCTGGTCAGTGAGAGGGAAATCTGTGTATGCCCTGACTGACCCCCATCAAGAAGTAGGGATAGTTGCCCCTTCCTTCTCGCCAGCCACTGTGAGAAGGGTGATTAAGGAGTGCTGTAGGAGCTTGTGCTCCCATTATCAGCAACCATTTGAGAAGACTCTACTAGAATAAAGCAAATTATTAACCCCTCCAAAGGTGTCTGCCTGTCTGACCAGATTAAAGAATGTTAAGAGGCTGGAGTCCCAAACCTCCAGTACACCTCCCATGTGTTATCTGTGAAACAACCTTCAAGAGGATTGTATCCTAAGCACATTTTCACTCACAAGCTGGGCTAGAGCACAATGATTCAGCACATTTTCCACTAGCACACAAAAGGTCCAAACTCAGCATGGTAAGAGCAAAGCCATGACATAACTCTCCCCATTACCTGGGTACTGTGTCTCGCATTGAAGCGCTTGGCTCATCCACAGAGTTCTCTTCTGACGCCACTGTTTTACTTTTCCATGAGAAATAGGAGAGCTGTGAATCTGACTGTAAGTCTGTTGGCTGCCTTGAGCTCCCAGGAAGTGAAATATCCATAATGTTCCCTATAAACAAGTAGAAAGAAAGGAAATGTCAAAGGTAGAGAAAACCAAAGCAAAATGGGACATCCAAAGTCAACCAAATTGGAAATGGTTATGGTATGGCTTCCTAGCAATGGAGTAAGGCAACTTGACAACGCATTTGAAAGAGAAAAACTTAAGACAAGTCCTGGCTTTCCCAGTGGTTTTGCCATTTAACCTTTACCCTGAGACTCTAAACTTCCATCACTACATCTTTCATTAAGACATACAAAGTAAAACGGAGAGAATACAAGGAAAACTGGAGACAAGGGAAGCCATGACATAAGATTTTGTTATGAAAGAGTATGCCTAATCTTCTATGACTTCATAAAGACCTAAATTAAGTAAGGAAGTTGTATCACAAAAATGCTAGGCTTTTTATTTTTAAGAAAGAAAAATTTCCCTTGACTAGGAAGAGAGATTAATATGCCAAGAGAGTTGACAGATGTGGTGGGAACAATACGCAATGGCCCTGACCAACGAAGCACAGATTAGCTTTTCTCGGAAAGGTATTTAAAATGCCCTCCAGATTTAACTGAGTCAGGCTACTGCTGTAGCTTCCTAGTCACTAGAGTACAAAATATTCAGAAAACAAGGGGCTGGAACTTCTTGTTCAGACTTCTGACCATAGACCAACAGAATGAAAAACACCAGGCACAGAAGAGCTACCCTCTGCCAAATCAAAGCTGTATCCTCAGTGAAGATCCTTTCCTTGCTATGAACATCTTTCCCCTATAAGGGGGGCTAAGTAAAGTCCTCTTACTGACTGTTAAAAATCTGTAAGTATCTTATTTTGTTCCACTCTCAAACCTAAACCACTAGACCACCCTGGTCCACTCTATAACAACAAAGAAAATCAAAATCTTAAAAGAAAACATTTATCTTGTTGATTCCAAGGCATAGAGGAAAGAATTCAACATTAATTTCTTTTAAAATTCAAAGAAAGGAGGCTTATACCATAAGGAGGTCGCTGGAAAGAAGAAAATTCCCATATACACCAAGAAAATGTATTAGTAGCTCTTTGGAGGATGATAAAGCACTGGAAGCAAAGTAGATACCCATCACCTGGGGAACAGTTAAACAAACCATGGTTAATGAAAGTAATGGAATATATGCTTTAAGAAATTACCAATATGATGAACACAGAGAATAATGGAAAGATTTGTATCATCTGATGTCAGAAGAGGCAAGAAAATTATATATGCAACAACTCCAGCTATGTGAACAGAAAGAAGCACAAAACAGTCAAAAGTGACTTTAGTAAGTGGCCAAAGGATATGAACAAACATTCTTAAAAGAACTATATTCACAACCATCTATCCAAATTACAAATAATAAGAAATACGCAAATCAAAATGACTCTGAGGTTTTACTTGGCACACTGCAAACCGGCAAAAATGGCAAAAAATGCTGATGGTCTATCTCGCAGGTATTGCAAAATGATAGGCACACTAATACATGGTTAGCAGATTGTGTAATGGTATGGCCATTTGGGAAAGCAATTGGGAATTATACAAATAAAGTGGCTAGAACGTCTGTAACCTTTGAACCAGAGACTCCATTACTAGGCTTCTACCCCCAAAGAAGCCGTCCATGAGAAGAAAGCTACAAATACTCCTGACCATCAGTTGGAGAATGTCTAAACAAACTGTGGCACATAAATGTAAGGACCTATTACTGTGCTGTAACCAATAATGTATGTGATGAATATAGAGGAGAATGGAAAAATCTATATGAATTAATATAGAGCAAAGGAAGCAGAGTCAAGAAAAATAGACATAGTAACTGCAACTGCAGGAATGGAAAAACAATCATACACCAAAGATTCTTAAGTAATTGTAACAAAATTTCAAATATCAAGCAGAAGTGGAACGAAGAGATATGGAAAGACATCCCCAACTTATCCCTTCATGGAGTTGAAAGATGCACAGATTGTTACACATTGCCCATGTTTTCAGATTTTTTTTCCAATGTTGATACATTGTGCTGATTCCTTTCCTTCCCTAAAACATTTGTTATACTGTATGTCTATCTGGAAGGGACACCGAGAAATACCATGATGATGTAAGAAACAGAAGACAACTCTCATTTTAAAAAAATTATTTCAAAATTATAAATAACAAGCATGACTCTAAAGAAATGGCACAAGAAGAAACCACAGTTCACTGCACAGAAACGAGAGGTCCCAGAGCATGGCACAACTCGGCATATACTGTCAAACTTTTAAGTATATTGATTGCTTTTGCTCATTTTTTTGGTCTCTTGATCTTTTATTCCTCTCAAAAATACTGTCATAGGAGATGAGAGCCAATTCCAGATTTTTTTTTTGGTAAGCTTATTATAGTTGAAATTAGCCCCTAAAAAACTGCGTAGAGACCAGACTGTGAACACCAGTTCATTCGTGAACAACACAATAATTACTGTAATAAAGGTGTCAGTGGTCAAAATTTGGTTGACAATGCAAAGGTAGGAAAGCAAGAATGAAGACCCAGAGGTGAGGACTGACTACTGAAACCCTTACTCTGGTCTACAGAAAAGTAACTTCGCTCTTAACTGAGTTCTGAATTTGGCTAAGTACATGAATGACAATATGTGTTGATGCTGCTAGAAATAGCAGCGAACCAGAATATCTGATGGATATCTTGCAGTAGTACTCCCTTCTCACCCTCTGATGTAACCTGGTCATACTTGCAGATAAAAAGTGCAAGCAAACAACAGTATCTTTTGGGTAAGTTTGAGAATAACATAGCTATTTTGTTTTATTTTTAGCTCTATAAATAATCTGAATTTTAAAAGATGAGCATTTGTTCCAAGGAGCTTAGGGGTATTAAGGGCATTGAGTTATTCCCAAAAGGCAATCTAGCCTGCTGTACTCATACTGAATTTGAAACTCAGTCCATTATCAATAAACAAAGACTGAGATATTTGTAATTATGGACTAGATCTCTAAGGTGCTTATCCAACTGCATACTTGTCTATACAGAAGATATTCTTCACCCACTTTGTTTTTCCTATGTGGACAGTTAGGCCAAACTCTGGAGTGGTTACAAAGTTTATTTAGGAGGTTGTATATAACATTTCAGGTTTCATGCACGTATAATGTCATATACGATAGCACCTGAAAGATATCTAGTGTGGAAATCCTACATGACTAACAAATAGCTATGAGGAGTATAAATCTCCCTATTTAATGCCTTGGTGAATATTAATAATGAACCAGTCACCAAAGGTATCACTTTCAAGAAATCCAGTATGATTTTTACATATGCAGACTCTTCCATGGGTGCTATTTGGTTGTAATCTTGGAAGAGCAGTCTCTAAAGAATTTATGTTGCTGGTCTCCCAAAGAATTAATGATGTAGGCCTCTCAAATCACTAGTAATCAGAAAAACGCAAGTTAAAACAATTCTGAGATTCCATCTCACACCCATCAGAGTGGAACAATTGATAATCAAAAGAAAAATGCTGGATGGGCTACATGAATGATGCACCACTGGTGGAACTGTGAAACGGTACTGCTATTCCAAAAAGCAATTTGAAGCTATGCCCCAAAATTTACTTTTGATCCAGCAATACCACTACTAGAGCTTTACCACAAAAACTCCAAAAAAAGAAGAGGACCCATATATACAAAAATATTTATAGCAGCTTTCCCTGGGGCAACAAAGAACTGGAAACTATGGAGGTTCTCATAAATTGGGGAATGTCTAAACAAATTATGGCCTATGAATATAATGGAATATTACTAGACTATCAGAAATGGTGAAGGGAATAGTTTCAGAGAAAACTGGGAAAACTTATATGAACTAATATAGAATGAAGTAAGCAGGACTAAGAGAAGAAATTACACATTAAAAAACCTCTACAAGGACATAATTTTAAAAGACTAAAGAATTCTGTTCAACATAGTGATCAAGCACAATTTTCTGAGGGTGCATAATGAAACATGCTATCCCGCCTCCTGGCAGACTTAGCATGAAAACTGAAACATAGTATTTGGGCACTGCCAATGTGGTTTGCCTAACTAGACATATTTGTTTTGGTTTTATGATTTTCAATCAAGGAAGAAGGTGCAAGAATACTTTTGTAATTGAAAAAAATGAAATTACACCAAAAAAATAATGACAAACTTAAGTAGTATGCAACATATTACCGAGGAAGAATAATGCAAAGCTACTAGCAGAAAAAGTTATCATCAAAGCTTTCTGAGGAGAAAAGGAAGGTGAGCTAGATGCCAGACAATAAGTAAAAGGACATTCCATGATGCTGGGTTAAAATAAAACAACCTCACAAGATGTTAGATAAAAATTGGACATCAGTACATGATGCTAGACAATAGATAATTGGACATCAGTCGATCCCAGATAATAAGAGAAGACATCAGACTCAGCCAGGACATAAAGAAAATGACATTACATGATGCCAGGTAAAAAATTAAAGGACATAACAGGATATTAGATAATAAAGAAAAGATCTTCACATGATGCTAGACAATAGATAATTGGACATTAGATGATGTCAGATAATAAGATAAGACATCAGACTCAGATGGGCCTTGAAGAAAATAACATTAAATGATAACAAGTTATAAATTAAAGGTTACCATAGGATGCCAGAAAATAAGTAAAAAGACATGCAATGGGGCTGGATTAAAATAAAAGAACTTCACAGGATATTAGATAAAAAATTGAATATCATCACATGATGCTATTCATGTAGGTAATTGGATATCAGATGATGCCAGATAAAAAGAAAAGACATCATATTGAGCTGGGCCATAAAGAAAATAACATTAAATGATGCCAGGTTATACATTATAGGACACAATAGGATGTCAGACAATAAGTGAAAGGTCATACCATGATGCTGGATTAAAAGTAAAGAATAAAGAATTAAGAATAACAACGGACAGCACATGTACTGAGATTCACACAATGTCAGTGGGTCTAAACTGACCACTACAATGTTACACGGTACCTGTGGAGGAGTCACACAGCATAAAAAGGCATGAATCACTTACACTATGCATTGCTGGAGGTAGTATCCATAACGAAAAAATTACAGACCCACTGAAGAAATCAATGGGTATCAATTCCACAGAAACTGTGCTATTACAAGAAAAACAACCAATATGGCACCTTTGGAAGGCTCTGCATGCAAAAATTGCTAAAAGATTTCTTGAAAGAGACACTTTGAGGACAACTTCATTATTAATATTCACCCATATTAACCTGACGACACTGACTTAGGAACCTGGGAATTGGGTGTTAACTACTATGACATGTTATGCTGTCATAAATCTATTAAAATGTAGTACTTTACAATTTACAGAATGCTCATGTAATTAGCTTACTTTATCTATATAAATATACCTATGAGATAGGCAATACTAATATTAATGACCCTATGTTACAAGTAAGAAAAATGAAGCTCAAAGACTTACCTCAAAGTCTACACAGTTAGTTAAGTGATAAAGCCAGACCTTGAATTTCAAAATTTTAATTACAAGTATAGTACCCTTTCCACTCATACCATACCATCAGAATTTAAATTTTGAACCCTGCAAAATGCCTCACTTTTTCCCATTCATAATATTTTAAAATATGTCCAACACAAAGTGTAGCTGGGAGGTACACACCAAACTAGTTATGTTTAAAAAAAAAAAAGTTAAAATTACCAAAATTAAAATTATATCCAAACCTCACTCTCTCCTATATAAATAGTAGCTATTTTAGTATAAAGAAACCAAGGTCTGTAAACCATACTAACAGAAATTTACATTTTGTTGTATTGGGGAATAAAGGTTCAAAATAGTAATCCGTATATAGTTAATAAATGTCAAAGGTCCTATATTAACTTTGCTGTCTTCTGTTCATTTTTTACTTTTAGGTAGGTTAAAAAAAAGAAATTATATAGTTGGAATAAAATACCCAAGGACTCAGGATCATTACTTCCCATGGCTGTCTAGTCCACCCCCTCATTCTACACAGTGGTAGAGTGGGGACTGGTCTTTGGACCCAGAAGTCGTCCTAAGTTTAAATTCCATTTTTGTTTCTTAAAATCTGGGACCGCACAACCTTCCTGTGCCTATGTAAAATAAGGAAGTTATACTGGAAGGTGGTGCGGGTCATTTCTAATTTTAGATCTGTGTTCATCCTTCGTTGCCAAAGAAGACCAGGCCATCAGAGAAATGATGACATGACTTGCACTTGACTTT
>CM053771.1:332829374-332877088 GCA_028658325.1 Potorous gilbertii
AAAAGAATTTCCCTTTTGAGAAACTGCGGAGAGCCAAAGAAACAAGCTGCCAATGAACAAAAAGTCCTCATACAATAAAAAACACAACGGATTATGAAAACGACAAGAAGACAATCTCTAGAAGAAACTAATTGTGAAGTAATTGTAACTGGTACTCGATAAATAATGATCGGTCACAACAGCTGGAAAGTATTTAGCTGGAAAACCTGATCAAAGAACAAGGGGAGGAGGTAAGGGGTGAGACTGCTCTTAATAACAAACTCAAAGAGCGACTGACTCATGAATTCAAAAAGCCCTACGATGAGGTTAGACCGTACAGAGGGAAAAATAAAACATTTTCTGCCCTCCAGAAGCTTCACTTTTATTGTGGCTAACTGAGGCCTTAAAACAGAAGCTTGAAAAACGTGTTCATGTAGACACCCTAAAAAATGAATTCAGAAGCCAGAACTAAAAAGATTCTTAAATGCTACAAAAATTACGAGGGCAGTGTCAAAAGAGAGCAAAATTTTAAGAATACCCTTGAAAACAAGTGGGGGACAAAGCTCCAAGAGAAAATTTGAAAATTACTGGCCTCCCAGAAAAAACAAGGCAAAATATATGTGATAGAATGATGAAAAAAATACAACATTTTAAGAAATAAAATTACCCAGAAAAACTAGTGAGCACAATAAAAATCAATAAATTAACAAGACGACATCAGAGAGGAACCAGGGTTGCAATTTACTCAGAAATTTGACTGCCAAGATCCACAGCTCAAAATCTAAGTAAAAGAATATTTCAAGCAAAGAAGAGATTTATTACTTACTAAGAAACACCAACCAAAATGGCTCTGGCCCACACACCATTAAAAGAGAGTTAAAGAAACAGTCAGAATACAACATCAAGAATTTTTAAAGAGCTTAAAGAATCACTGAGCTATTCCAATTGTTGGGGATAGCAAAAAAAAAAAAAAAGCAAAAATAGTCCCTATCCTCAAAGAGTTCATAATCTAGTGGGAAAGGGAAAGGGATTGCCAACAACTGGATAAATGAGAATAATCTCACCAGCACTGAAGGGGGACTCCTTGAAGAAAGTGAGATTTTAGCTAAGACTTGAAGGACATCAGGGAAGCAGGAAAGTGGAGACAAAGGAGAACATGTTCCCATGAGGGAGAGTCAGTAAAAATGGACCGCATCAGGAGATTAAGCATCTTTCCAGTGCAAGAAATAGCAACTAGAATAGTGTCACTGGATCACAGAGTATAGTATATGGAGGGGAGTAAAGTGTAAGAAGGCTGGAAAAGCAAGAAGCAAGCAGGTTATGAAAGACTTTAAAAAACCAAAGGGTGGATTTTTGTATTTGATCTGCTCCAAATCACTGTTGATTAGAGAAAAGCAAATCAAAACAACTGTGAGGTACGACATCACACCTCTCAGATTGGCTAACATGACAAAACAGGAAGATGATAAATGCTGGAGAAGATATGGGAGAATTGGAACACTAATGCATTGTGGGTGGGGTTGTGACCTGATCTGACCAGTCTGGAGAGCAATCTGGAATTATGACCAAAGGACTATAAAACTGCATAGCCTTTGATCCAGCAATACCACTTTTAGGTCTGTATCCCAAAGAGATCATAAAACTAGGAAAAGAACCCACATGTACAAAAATATAGCAGCTCTTTTTTGTTATAGCCAAGGATTGAAAATTGAAGGGATGTCCATCCAGGCCATCCCTCTATTGACTACCACATTACTTCTCTTTCAAAAAAGGGGGGGGGGGGGGGGAAGAAAAATAACAAGATCTGACAAAAAAGATAAATTACAATTGCAACCATGAATATGAATGAGAAAACCTTGTTCAAAACAACTCCAAGCAAAGAAAAAGGAAGATTTGGATATAATAAGCAGAATAGAGAGCAAAATCCAACAAGCTGCAAATAAGAAATATTTAAATTGAAAATATTCATAGAGAGTTAAAATAAGGTGCTGGAGTTAGAACTATTTTAATTTTAAAAAGCAGGAATGGCAATTATATATCAAAAAGCAACTGTAAAACAGAGAAGAAAGAGGGAAACTAAATTATGCCTATAAGCACAATAAAAAAATTGCAATAATTAAAGCAAATGCACTAACTGACATAACGTTTAGCATATAGAAGAAAAGATAAATAAATTACAAAAAGACATGCAAAATAAGACAATCTTGGGAATTCAATACATCTCTTTCAGAGTAAGAGAAATCTAAAAAATGAATGATAAATAAGAAATACATTAGAGATCTAAATAGAAATGTGTTTGAAACATTGATGAGACTTTTGGCAATTACTGAACACAAATCTTAAAATATATTTTTTGGCATCACATGGTACCTACACAAAAAATATGCACATCCTAGGGAAAAAATTACTCATATAAACAAAGAAATGAATATATGTGATGGGTTCCAATTCTGGCCATCAGAAAAGAAAAAATCTATTAGTCATTTCATAGTAAAGACAAAGGAAATTTAAACATAAATCAGGAACTGACAGAAGAATGGCCAATGGCCTGGTAAAATTATGAAAAATAGAAAATGCTTATATCCTTAAATACAGTGTATCAGAATGTAAAAAAACAAAACAAAAAAGGCAAATTCTGTTTTTTTCTTATAAAAGTGAAGAAAGAAATGATTAAAATCTGAAAGGAAAATCTCTGAAGATAAGAAATGTGTCAATTATAAACTACAAGACACAAAAATATAATCAATAGGTGAAAATACAAATAATATCGTCTTAAGCAGATGCTAAATAATGATATCCTAAAGAATGAGTAAGAGTTCTCCCTTGCAGAAGTGGAAAATTCACAAGTACCAAACACACAATATATTTGGGGATTTTCCCCCAATTTATTTGATGAATTTGGCTGATTTTTTTCTCTTCTTCCTCATTTTCTTTTTGTTTTCTTTAAAAGAAAAATTATTTGTATAAGGGATAGCTTTCTGGGAGGGAGGAATGAAAAGGATATTAGGAGAAATTCTAATAATGTAAAAATAAAAGAAATCAATAAAAATTCATTTTAAAAAAGGATAGGTTAAAGAATAAATCATAGACATGAAACAGCTAACAATTAAGAACCAGAAATAATAAAGAAAAGGATAATGATGCAAAAATTCCAAAATTTTGATAGGACTAAAGTAATTCTTGAAGGAAATTGTTTTATCTCTAATTTACACTAAAAAGAGAAAAATAAGATCAATAAATTAAGCATGAATCTAAAAATTAGAATTTAAATGATGGGAAAACTCATTGTTGGAAGGATTGTGGAAAGACAAGTGTAGTAAAATTCATTGCTTGTGGAACTACAAATTAGTTGAACCAATCTGGAAAACAATGCAAGAATTACGTAAGAAAACAACAGAAATGTTCACAATCTTTGACACTACTTGAAGGAAGCTGAATATTCAAATGAGCTGAAGTATGCACAAACAAGAAAATCAATTTTCAAGGAGCAAATTACTCTATGCCTCAAGGAGGTCGGGTAATAAGAAATTATCTATGTAAAAAAATCTTTAAAAAATGTTGATAGCAGCACTGTTTGAAATGAAGCAAAGTAATATGTCTAACGATTGGAAAATGACTGGCCAAATCAGAAAGTAGGGTGATGATGCAATACTTTGTTCCACAAGGAATAATGACAATGATGACAACAATGATTAACACAACGACAACTCTGACAACAAGAATGGCAGCATCTGTGGAGTACCACCTATGTGCCAAGCACTGTGCTAAGCACTTTACAAACAGCATCTCATCTCATCGGGTCTTCTCAAGAACCCTGGGAGGCAGCTGCTCATTTTACAGATGAGAAAACTGAGGCAAACAGAACTAACTGATTTGCTCAAGGTCACACAGCTAGTCAGGATTCAGAGAAATCGAGGAAGACTTCTAGGAAGTGACACGAAATGAAGAAAGTAGTCAATATAACTAAATACATAATACTATGGTAATGTACATAAAGTTGATATGGAGAAGCAAAATGCTAGTCAAACACAACTGTCAATGATAGTCATATATTATAAATGTTTTCATACATTTCCCTCTTTTTGTTAATGACTGATTTTTTTTCAGAGAAGGTACTTTGTAAAGCAAGTTGATTTGTTAGTTAGTACATTGTATCAAAATAAATGTAGCTTAAAAAAGAAAATATCAAAAGGTACTTTCATCTTGTGGTGTTAAATAATAAATACTAGAATGAAGGTTTACCATCTAAAACACTCAACTAAGCTGCCTGGGGTTGTGCGTAACATGAATGTGACAAAGACAGGTGTCATACGTACCATCAGAAAATTTTCTCTTCGTGGCAAAGACTTTTGATCTGTCAGGTGGAGGCCATTCTCTAAAACTACTTGCTATTGTGCTTTCTGCATCATCATCAGTTCCTATCAGAGAGCTGCGATAACAGTACAATGGATGCCATTTTTCCCCTTTACAAGTCAACAACATGTGGTCTGTAACAAATTCCTGCAGGTAGTAATACCTGCAGGTAAGAGAAAATGAAAGTGAAACATGAAGCCCATATTCTCACTTGATAACAACTAGAAATATTCACTAGATCATAGAACGTTAAAGCTAGAAAGAACCTAAGATACTATCTGCTCATATCATGGATGAGGAAATGGAAATTGAAAGATGTATAGTCAATCAATCAACAAGCAGTTATTAAATGGCTACTATGTGGCATGCACTGTGCTGAGGATAAAGATAAAGGGGAAACAGTCCCTGCCCCAAGGGAGCGTACATTCTATAGGGAGAGACAATATATATAAAGATAAGCATATACAAAATGAATATGAGATAATCTTTTGGGATAGGTCTTACAAACGTTAGGAGATTAAGGAAAGGCTTCATTTCATGTAAGAGGTACTGTTTGAACTGAATTTTAAGGGAAAAATACAGGTTCTAAGGGATACATAGGTAAGAAGGAATGAAGACGAGCCTATGCAAAGACATGGTTATTGCCAATGGAGTACTGTTTAAGACAAACAGCCAAGAAGGCAAGTTTAGCGGGATCACACAACACTTAAAGGGAATAATCTGTAACAAAACTGGAATTTGATTGGAACCAGATTCTGGAGGGCTTTAAATGCCAAAGGAATACATATTTGGTCCTAGAGAACAGAGCAGGGAACCACCATGGGCAAAACTGTGCTTTAGAAAAATCACTGCCAGTTTACTGAATAACACAAGAGAGACAGGAAAGAAGGGCGATACTGGTGACTACTGTAATAGTCCAGGCAACAGGTGATGATGTCATCCATACCAATCACACACCTGAATGGGGGCTGTGGCCATGTGAATGGAGAGAAAGCCACAGACAAAGATATGGAGGGAGAATCAACAAGATTTGCCAACTAAATGGATACCTGAGATGATGGAAAAGAAAGAACCTGAGAATGAATCTGAGGTTGAGAACTTAGGCAGCTGGAAAGAAGCTTGTGCTCTCAACAGAAACAGAGTTCAGAGGAGTAAGTCTGGGGCAAAGGCAATAAATTCTGTTCTGGATACAAGATTTTTTTACTTATATGTGGTTTTTTTGTCTGATGTTCTTACTGTTAATCAACCCCCTCAGAACAATTAATAAAATGGTGACTAAGGTTGTTTTCAATTTCTTCACTTCCTCTCTTCACTCAGCAAGCAATTAGAGAATAAATAAATCCAGGGAGGATTTCCCCTCCATATTATAGACACCTGGAGAAAAGAAAAAGACAGGAAGGGAGAGCGTGGACTATAAGGATGAAATTAAGATTCTATGAGACCACAAGCCACAAACCAATTCCTACACTTCTATTATCTCAGTAATTCTCTTTCATCAGGATACTCCTTAGAGGTGGACAGTGTATTTTCTACTCGTTTCTGGACTACTGTCTACTATCATCCTTCGGGGACTTTTTTTCTTTCACGGTGCCCTTGAATCATCTGTCCAGTCAGAATTGTGATTGAACAAAGGAACAATGCTAAGACCCGAAACATGGGGAGTCTTCCGTACGCTCTGCTCTCCCTGGATGACTCTCCTCTTTCTAAAGTCCATTCACTTTGTTCCGCTCTCTCCTTACCCTCATTTCTTCCCTTTACTGAACGCCCACCCATCTTCATCAATGGAGCTTAGTCTTACTGACCCACCCTATCACCATCCTTAGAGGCTCCCACACTAATGCTAAAGACCCTCCAGCAACAGGACCTCTTAATTAACCTACTCCACTTCAATGACCTCCTTTTCTACCCCACTTCAATCACACACCAATATGACCATACCTTACTTCTCATTATCTCTTAAACTCCATCTCTAGGATGGACTCCAACCTACAGACAACCTATAGACTCTGCGGATGGTGGAATCTTAAGTTTTCCAGAACTATTAAGACCACTTTTTTTTAAATATGACTTCCTATCCCTCTCTTACTCATATTAAACTTAATCTTTGGCTTAATGATGGTTGAAGGTTCAATGGTTTCCAAGCCAAGAAGACCTAGGTTAAGTCCTGCCTTTGCCACATACTAGGTAGATGCCACCAAGCTAGTCACTTAATCTTTCAGTTCTCTAGACAAATAACTAAGTCTACAGGTTGAAGAAAAAGTGGTTACCTGCATGGCAAAGGGAGTATCCTGTTAAAATGCACTTGGGAAAAAGAAAAAAGACTGAAAAGTAGGGAGAGAACTATAAAAAGAAAACTCAGACCCCAAAACATCACGTTACAAAACTGGTTTCCTACACTGCCTCTATTATCTCTGCAACTGCAATACCATGTACCCAGAATCCTACAAAAATGAAATCACAGATCACATAATTTTACTTTTCACCTTTAGTAAGAGTTCCAAATATTTTCTTCTCTCACCACAGACTCCACCCTTACCCTCCCTACTTAACAGATGACTGAGAATGCTACTTCATTTAGGATACTGAGACCATTTAACACTCATTTCCTTAGCCTTGCTCCTCCATTACTCAAATCTTCTCAATAGCAACCTTCCTGTCCTACTGCTCTCTAGTCACAGTCAGTTAGTTCAAACATAAATCCCAATATTCATTAAGATTTGTGCTTTACACCTTACTGCCTCAGATCTCAAGAAATTGCTCTAAAAGGCATCCCCTCTCATTCATGCATTATTAATTTCTCTCTTATTGCTGGGTTGGCTCTTTCCCATCACACCAAGGTTATCTATGGACCTTTTGAAAAAGTGCAAGTAGGAATCAAGTGACCATGGTAATGACCAGTCCTATTCAGTCAAGCAATAATCATTTACTAGGTGCCTATTATAGTCCAGGCACTGTGCTAAGTACTTACAAGAAAAGGCAAAAAACCTCAAGGGGTTCACAATCTAAAGGAAGGGATACAACATACAAAGAAATATATGCAAACAGGCTACACACAAGATAAGCAGGAAATAATCAACTGAATGAAGGCACTAGAAACTGAAATTTTAGTTGGAACTTAAAAGAAGTCAGGAGGCAGAGATGATAAGGAAGAAACTTCTAGGCATATGAGAGAGCAGAAAAAAGCCCTGAGCTGGAAAATGTCTTATTCAAAGAACAGCAAGGAAGCCAGTGTCACTGGATAGAAGAGTATGTAGTGGGGTGTAAGGTATAACAAGACTGCAACAGTAGGGAGGGCTTTAAATGCCAATGGATTTTTTTTTTTTTAAATTTGATTCTGGAGGTGACAGGGAAGCACTGGACTTTATTGAACATGGGGGTGGGGAGGAATGACAAGGTCAGACCTGAACTTTTGGCAGCCAAGTTGAAGACAGTCTGGAACAGAGACTTGCGGCAAGCAGACCAACCAGCATGTTATTGTAATAATCCAAATGTGAGGAGAGTGGTGCTAGCAGTATTAGAGAAGGGGTTTGGGGGTAGGGGTCATATTCTATAGATGTTAAAAAGGCAAAATTAACAGGTGATGGCAAGAGTGATACAGAGGGAGGGGAGTAAGAAATAGTGAATATTTAAGGATGACACCTAAGTGACAAGCCTGGAGCACTAAGATGATGGTGGTGCCCTATCAGTAACATGGGAGTTCTGAAGAGAAAATGGCAGGTTGGGGTGCAAGAACCAGTCCAGAGAGATAAAGGAGACAAGAGCGTCACACTGAATGTTATCCCCAATGGACATCAAGAAAACTTTTTTTAAAGTTCCTATCTGATGCTTATTCTTCCTCTCTGATCACTCTTTTGCTCCCACTTTAACTCCTTGAATTCCACTCCCACCACTCGACTGAAACTGCACATTCAAACATTAACAACTTTCTAGAGCAGTGGTATCAAATTCAAACAGAAATGGGAGCTACTAAACTGTATGTATCAATCCCTGCAGGCCACATTCCAAGAAAACCATAACACAATATTACAGGTGTCTCACTATGTTATATAGACGTTTTACTGTATTTTTACTTTGTTAGGTATTTTCGAGATATATTTTAATCTGGTTTGAACTGCCTTCAGGAGTGTTGCTGGGGGAGTCAGATGTCTGACCTCTGTTCTACAGTAACCACCAAATCCAACTTCTTTTGACATTATTCATCTTCCTTGACTTTTTATAGCTTCTGACTCTGCTGACCACCATTCTCCTCCTAGGTTCGGCTTCTTTTCCCTTGACTTCCTACTTGAACAAATGTTTAGGTGTTTTTTTCTTCTTCTACCTCTCTACCTGCTCAGCTGAAAGGATACACAGATAGATGGGATAACAAGAAGAGCAGTATCATGAAATGCCAGGAAAGAGAGAACATCCAAGAAGAGGTGGTCAACAGTGTCAAATGCAGTAGACTTCTGCCAAAATAGCTGGTAAGAAGGCTGACTAATCAGCTCCTAAACATTTACTCCAGAAAAAGTCTGAAATTCTCACCAGTGTGGTTAATGATCAAAAAATACCTCCTTATGGACTTTTTCCACCCCAGAACTGCACAAAAAAGACTGCCAGTGACCGAAAGGGAATGGAAATGGGGATGCCTGCAAAGCCGATGCTAGTATAAGCAAAAACAAACTAATAAACAACCCGGTGAGATCAGAGAAGGGTCAAAGACACAAAGCTTTCAGGGCTCTCTTTCCAGAGGAAGCAAGAACAGAGTGCTCCCCCAATAATAACCTAAGATGGTTGTAAATCAACAGCACTGCCCTTAAAAGTCCTGAGGGCTGGCAGCAACCAGTGTAGGCATGGAAGTGACTAGTTTGAGCATAGCTTAGATCAGGACATCTGAGGGTTTCAAGGTCCCTAGCATCTTGCCCTAAGATGCCAGAGAGAGTAATGAAGATTCAACACTGTGAATTTCCAAAGATTCAAGGAGGCTGAACCATGGGAAGTGAAAATTCATGGAAGGAACTAAGGGAGAGTACAAGGAGGACTAATCACTCCACGTAGAAGTGCAAAAGCAAGCGACAGCATGGCTCTGGAACAAAGCCTCAATTTGGTAACTAAAGGTGGAGAAACAACCATAAACAGTAAACTCCATAATAAGTATAAGCAGTGACTCAAAGGTAAAAACAGATTTTTTTTCCCCAAGAAATCTACAAATACTAAAGATGTCTTACACAGAAAATGGTAAACTTTATTTGAGAAATAAACTCCTTAAGCAGTAGAATATACCAAAAAGAAATCAATGACTAATAAGACAGCAAGAAATAGCAGAACAAAATCAAAAGATTGAAAAAAAGAAAACCAGAAAAAATATAAGCTATATGACATGAAAAACTGACCAAAAGCAGGGTAAAAAGATAATCTAAGAATCACTAGACTTTCTGAAAACCATGTTTTTCAAAAATTTTAGACATTATATTTTAGGAAATCATAAATGAAAATGCTTACATGTACTAGAAACAGAGGGTGAAATGAAGGTAGAAAGAATTCACCAATGACCCATTAAAGAAAGTCAAAAAAGAAAAGACCTAGGAATGGCTCTTGTGTCAAAGGAAAAACCGTGAAAACCACCAGAAATAAACAGTTTAAGCACCAAAGGACCATAATTCAGGATCACATAAGACCTGATAGCTTCTAAAATAAAAGAAAGAGGATCTTAAAATTCAATATTCTAAAAAGCAATCAAGGATTACTTACCTTGCAAGACTGAATATACTTCTGCAAGGGAAAACCAAGCAAACATGGACCTTAAATAAAATAGAGGATTTTCAAGAATTTCTGATAAAAAAGACCAGGGCTGAGTAGGAACTTTGAAATGAAAACAAGAGTCAAAAGAAACCTAGAAAGATAAATTTATTTGAGCAACTGGAAGGAGGTATATGATGATCCAGTGCTAACATTCTAATGAGGGAAGTAGAAACAAGTGTTTTCTTAAGGACTTTAATATCTTTAAAGGATTTCAAAAGAGTTAAATATGAAAAACAGTACTTGGAGTGGGTTGGTTCTTCTCTATGGGTTTAAAGAAAGAAAAGAAATGGAGAGGTAAAATGAATACATTAATACAGAAGAAAGGACAAAGTGGGTTAAGGAGATAAAACTTGCTAATTTTCATAATTTGGAGTATGTTAAAAATATACAAACACTGAAGAAGGTACTGAAAAGTAGGCATCATATGGACCTCACTTATCTGAAATGGAGTTCACACCCCACTCCCTAAAAGTTGGTATATAAATACATCAAACTCAACAGGAAAACCTGGAAGGATAGAGGGAGGGGAGAGATTAAGAGGGTGGATAAAACCCAGTAGGAAACAATCAAAAGCAAAACAACTTCCTTTAATCCTAAAAAGAAAATGGGGGTTATGGGAGAGAAACAGAGTCTAAGGGGATACCTATCAATTGAGGAAATGGTCAAATAAATTTCATTACATATGAATATAATGGTGGACTATTATGGTATTTTAAAAAAAGGACAGAAGAAAAAACAGCAAAGAATCTTGGACAGTGGGAACTGATGCACAGTGAGGTGAACAGAATCCTAACAATTTATATAAAGATAACTACATTGTAAAAAAAAAAAACAAGTTTGAAAGAGTTAAGAACTTTCATCAATGGAACAACCATGTTCTAGAGAATTTATCATGGAATATGTTACATGAAGTAAATACAAAAAGGCACATTTTCAGACATGGCCATTGTGTAGATTTGTTTTGCTTGGCTATGTTTGCTTTTTTATAAGGGTTTTTTAATTGAGGAAGCTTATGGGGTAAGGTTGGGTTTATATAAAAATGTCCTCCTTCCCCCTCTAAAAAATTCATTCAAATACTTTCTGAAATCCATAGAAGACAACTGAAGAAAGTTCAGAAGGAAATACAGGTAAACAGGAGAGTTTTAAAAGTTATGTGTGGAATATATTATTTGTAAAAACAAGCAATATAAAACAAAGATTCACAGTTTAATGCACAATCCTCTTTTGTGTTCTGTTGTGCTCTTTGGAATGCTGCAAAAAAATTTTTAAAGTGCATTAGAGAAGTCAAATATGATGAAGACTAAGAAAAGACCAACAGATGTGGAAAGCAAGGCATCATTGCTCACTTTGAAGAAAGTAACTTCAGTCAATTAGTCAATAAGCATTTATTAGGCACCTTCTACATGACCTGCACTGGGCTAAGCACTACAGATTCAAAAAAAAGGCAAGACAGCCTTCATCTCAATGAGTTCACAATCTAACGGGGGAAACCACAAACAAACAATACCAACAAGTTATGTATAAGATAAAATGGGAAAATACAGAAGGATGGGATGCAGGGCATATATAGAAGAGTTAGTCTTGGCAAGGAGATGAGTCTAACTTATAGGAGATTCAGGTAAAGGATAATACAGAATGGGAGACACTGTCAAAAGGAAAAAGATTAAGGGAAAAAACGTGAGTTCACTAAAATAAGTCTTATTTCAGTAAATAAGAGACAAAAGCTGCATTTCTAAGCAGAATATTCCTACTCCAGTTATCCTTTATCTCCTTAAGAGCAAGTCTGACAATGTAAAACACGTATTTAGTAAATTCCAAGGGTTCTCTACCTCTAGGACCAAATATGAAATGCTTCATTTGGCTTTTAATATCCTTCTAGACCTAACCTCTTTCTATTTTCCAGTCTTTTCCCATCTTTTCTATCTTAACTCCCTTCCAGATGCCTTAACAATGCAGAAACACTGGCCTCCTCACCGGTCCTGGAATAAGACATTCCATTCTCCTGACTGTGCATTTTCAGTTTGTCACCTCCTCCTCCCCCCATTCCTGGAATGTTCTCCCTCTTAGTTTCTCCCTCCCTGGCTTCTTTCAAGTTTCAACTAAAATCCCACCCTTGGCAAGGAACCTTTAAAAGTCTCTCTTAGTACAAAAGCATTCCTTCTGAGATTATTTTCTATTTACCTTGTTTATTTTATTTGTACATTGTTGTTTACATGTTGCCTTTTCCAAAAGATCGCGAGCTCTTTGACAGCAGAGATTTTTTTCTTTTTTTGCTACTGGGCATAGTCATGTTCAGCATAGTGCCTGACACACAGTAGGTGCTTAATAAGGCTTACTAACATGACCTCTCTCATCTTCCACACCCATTCAAATACTAGTCCTGTCAATGTTTCCCTGAAAATGCTACAGTGTATTTTATTTTGTATTCGCTAATGCATTCATCATGAAATATGTACTATATTTATCTGTGTTGTCTTATCTCCCTAAGAGGTTTCTGTCTTTTTAAGGGAAGAGTAATGTATTCTGTACAAGATCTGTTAGGTCTCTTGACTGTCAGTCCAGTGTTCTATGAATAGTAACAGATTGTCTCCAACTTCTCTTCAGACCACTCATTTCATTCACATAAAGTTGGAGCCTATTTTCAAAAACAGACAAAACAATAGATATTTATTTTTGAAACTTTATACTGATTTGAAAACATTTCATGTTATAATTTATGAAGCAGTTAGACCTATAAATATATGCCTATGAGGAAATTTAATCTCCAGGCAGCTCTGCAAGGTATTAAAGATGCCCAAAATAGAAAGAACTCTTTCAACAAATGATTATTTGGAAATACTTCTTGAACTTTTGGGTACAGTACAGCTTTACCCAGCACTCCAGGATCTCTATTTATAGCTGCCATTTGTTGCCTGTACAGGTTGGATACAGCAAAAACAGCTGGAGTCATATGCACCACTAAAATTCTCTTGACTTCCCCAAGGAAGCACAGGACAGGACAAAAAGTCAAAAAATACTGGGCTCAAGCAATAAGCTGGCTATGAGGCCAAGAAAAAAGCCACTACATTTTTTTCACTTCAGTTTCCGTACTGAGAAAGAACAAAAAAATGATATGCTTCAAACAAAAGCATCCTGGCAAAAAAAGACCACAGGACAATCAGTATTTTCACTGAAATGGCTTATCCAAAACATCCAAGGAAATGCTAGTAAAAGAAAAGTCAATATGGTGCAGTGGAAATAGTAGAGGATATGCAGTCAGAGAACCTAAGTTCAAATTCTAGCTCTGTGGTTTATTATGTATGTGATCTTAGGCAAGTTATATTCCAGGCCTCATTTCTAAAATGAAAGGACTTGGACTATCAGATGGGATGGGGAATCTCCAGCCTTAAGGCCACATGGTTACATGTGGCCTTGAGGCCACAGGTTTCCCCCACCCTGACCTAGATCCCATCAAGACCTAAAATCTTAAAATCTGTTGCTAAGAGGATCATAGATTTAAAGGCAACTTCCTCAATTTACAGGAGAAGAAACTAAGGCCAGAGATTAAACAATCTGCCCCAAGTTATACAGACAGTTAACCGAGCCAGAGTTTCAACCTAGATCACGATTCCAAATCTACTGATTTTATTTGCCTTTCTGTGCCATATTGCATCCCTTACTGTCATAAAATAATAAACATTCATCCACTGCCATAATGTAGCTCAAACCTATCTTTACAATCTCATTTTCCCAATTTCCTATACTCCAGCGGATTAATTTTCCCTAAACGTATCATTCTTACTCTGTCCTCTGTGCCTATCCTAACACCATTCCCCTCCTTCCACTTATTCAAACCCCAACTTTGCCCAGTTCAAGTCTCTTCAAACTTTCCTGAATTATTTAAGTCCAAAATGATCCCTCCCTTTCCCTTCCTCCTGTAAACTTATAGCACCACTAATTTACAAGGTAGTACTAAGCTTCATCATCATTTCATATGCATACATCTTCTCTCTTTCTAAAATTATCAATCACTTGAGAGTATTTATACATAATTGCTCCTAACTCTAATGATTCTACAACGTGTCTAACACTTTGAACAAAATAGGTACTCAAGAAAAAGAGGAAAGAATTGGACAGTGGTTCCAATTTCCCACCTCACCACTCTGAAGACTAAATAAAAGACACAAGACAAGGAAGCACTATAGAAAAATCAAATCAAGTTCTGAAATGTAAACTTGGCACTCTAAAGATGTAAAAATATATGACACATCATTAATCATTTAATCAGAACTTATTTACAAAAAACAAAACTGTTCTAAAAGTACATACGCCTCAAAAGGAAGGAAGAGATAAGAAAAACCATTCACCTAGGCAATGTCCTAATCCTGTACAAGACTACATACAACACTGCCTCTGTAACCAAAATAAAGAGCCCACTATTACATCCACAGGAAATGATTCCATGTATTTGTAACACATATTTCATATTGTTCATCTGAATCAACCAGTCATACATAGTAGAAAAAAGGAGATAAGGTCCCACAGGTTACAGCTGGCATTGGCTCAATTCATGTTTCACTCCTGTTTTCCTAAAATACATAAATCAACCTATTAAAAAAAAAAAAAGGAAGGTAGTATTTCAAACCAAAGAACACATTATTCCTATGTCAGAAGAGACCATGTAAACCAACCTAAACAAGGATTCCCTCTAAAACTTAAGTTCTTAACTTCTTTTATTTGATGAATTTATTTAGCAACCTACTGAAGCCTATGGACCCCTTCTCAGAGTAAGGTTTTCAAATACATAAAATACATATTACAAAGAAAATGAATTATACTGAAATAATTATCAAAATATTAAAATGTCATGTTCCCTAAGTCAAGAACCTCTGCTTTACAGCATACTCAAAATCTAAAATTCTTCATATACCCACTTAATCCACTACTCAAGTGAAACAAGGACAGTTATCTTTAGTTCCTATTCGTGCTGATTCCCTTACATCACTCCCTCCCCTCCCACCTTCTATAGAATTTCGCTCTTCCCTTCATTTTCTACTTCTAATTATTATCCAACGTGTCCAACACTTTGAACAGAGTAGGTACTCAAAAAAGATCCCTTTATGTTTGTGTATTTTCAACATTTCCCACTACAAATCATATAAGACATATGTGAAGTGCTTTATAAACCTTCCAGTGCTATTTAATTACACCCTTCTCTTTCTCCTTACCTTCTAGCAGGTATTCACTCAACCCTCTTCAATTCTATCCCATCCTTCTTGCTGTTTCCAACTCTCCCATTCCCTCCTTTTTGCTGCTTAAGAAAAACCCAACACAAAGCAAGATGTCTATACTGAATGTCTCCATGTTCTCTTCCCACCACTATACTGAATCTGGTCTCTCAAGGTTTATCAACGATCTAATTTTCTTATTCAAAGGCTTTTTTCAGTTCCCGTTCTCCTTGATTCCTGACAGTTTTTCTTTTGGACATATACACCTCCCTCAGTTTCTCACATTTTATTCTCTCTTGGTTCTCTTTTCATAACTCTACACTCCTCTATCTCCTTCACTCTGTGGCTTCATCCTCTTTCTGGTCTTTTGAGGTTTGCCATGAATCCTTTGCTCAAATTATTCCCACATTCTCTGTCTTAGAGATTTCATTCATTCTCTTGGTTTTAACTACCAACCACCTATCCAGATGGCTTCCAAATTTAACTTTACACACTCACACCCACACCCACCCAGACGATTTCACTAAACTTACAAACTCAATCTGTCCAAAATGAAATGCAAGCTTTCCTTCTAAATCTTTTCCCCGTGATGATTCCATTTCTCTCAGGAACACCATCACTGCCTCACCAAATCAGTGATGGCTACAGTGTTGGTTATTACCCTCCACTCTACCCTTTGCTTCACTTCTCATTGATAATGTAAGCTTGACTGGGTTAGACATGATCCTAGATGAGATGGCAGCTCAGAGGAGATACAAAGAGTGAGAAATCAATCCTGGGGAAGTTCACATTCTCTCTGGGCACTTGGTAAGTTTGGGGAAATACAACAAAGAGGGAGAACCCAAATGATTCCAGAAGCAATCCATAATAAGCTTATGACATGAGCTCCTTTCTACACTAAAAAAGGAAGTTTCAAAGGCTTTTGAAATTCTTCCAGTTCTACTGAACCCATATTCTCCACTTAGGTATTGTGATGCTCAGCATGTACCAACATAGCAATACTTCTCTTATCTCTTCACAAGAATAACAACTTTACCTTTTATACTTGTGAATGGTATAGGATCTTTTTAATGGTATGCTCCGTTGGAAATATATTGTGAGATATGGACTAAGGTGCAGATCTAAGCCAAATTTCTGTCAGTTTTTGTCAAATAGGTTTTTTCCTAAGAAATGTGCTTTCCAGTTCATCAAGGAGCATATTACTGAATTCCACTGCTTCTGATCCTTCCTTATCCAGCCTACTACACGGATCCTCTCTCTATTTTTAAACAACACCCAAGGCAATTTGGTCTCAGTCACTTACAAGCTGCGTGACCCTGGAAAAGTCATTTAACTTCCATCTGCCTCAGTCTCTTAATCTGTAAAACAGATACCAGCACATGCCTCCTAGGATTGTTATGGGGATCAAATAAGATAACATTTATAAAGCACTCTGCAAGTCTGAAAGTGCATATAAATGCAAGTGATCACCATCATCAAACCACCACCAGATGGTTTCAGGGACTTTTCTTCTATAACCTGATATCGGAATGGCTACTTTTTTTCATTATTATCCTGGATCTTTCTCAAAGGAATTTTGTTTTAGTTATATAAAACCTCTCTTTGATAATCTGATTACTATAGCATTAAAAATGAAAATTAATAAGGTAAATCTGGTAGCATTATAATTTTACTAAATTATGTCTATTATATTTATTGTATCACACGGTCATCTCTATTATATAGATGACCCATGATCACTGAATATTCCTCCTACTATTTTAAGTTGTCTTTATTTCTTCAACAAGCACCTGTAATTGACATTATTCAAGATGTTCATTAATGATATTGATTTATAGTCCTTGGCTTCATCCTTTACTGGTCTAGGTATTAAGACCATTTGTCTCATGAAAGGATTCTGATACGATGTTTTCTTTCTCGGTTTTTGAGAATAATTTGTATAATATTGGTACTGATTGTTCTTTAAAGGTTTGATGGAACTCTGTGAATTCAGGAAAAGGAGTTTTTCTCCCTCCATCTGGTAGCTCCTTTTCAGCTAGTTCCATTTCTTCTTGAGAAAGGATTCTTTCAGTTCTCTAGTCACTCCTCTATTCGTTTGGACACTTCATATTTTTTAAGGTATTTCTCCATTTCTTTTGGGTTTCAATATTGGTAGCCTAACTATATAGCACATTCTGATTGTCTTTTTATTCTGGTTTGTTGTTATCCTCTTTTCTCTTCTTGACTAAAGATTTATCAATTTTATTAGTATTTTTAAAGAATCACTTCTTAGTTTTGCCATTTCCATAGTTTTTTGGTTTCCAATTTATCTACTTCTCAAATTTTAAATATCTCCTCTTCTGTACTTACTTTCTAATCCTAGTAAATGCATTTTTATTTACTTAATTCTATCCTTTTCCATTTGTTAATGTATTCTTTCAATCAGTACTCTGTGTTCTGTGTGGGAATGTTCTAGGTGGTTTTCTTGTAATACTTCTTGCATTTACGTTGCTCTTATTTTTTGATTTGCGCTCTTCTAGGAGAATTTTAATCCTTAAATTGTCTCTACAAGTACTCTCTTTGAGATCAATATTGGGCTTCTTTTCTTCTAGATTATCCTTCATTTCTATGTATTTGCATTCCTAACCATTTGTTTTTTCTTTTGCTTCTTTGGTGAAGACACAATGGATTCAAGCTTTTCTGCTTTGCTAATTATTTCTACAGTACAGGCCCCAATCCTGCTTTCATAATTATTATTTCTCTCTTAAAACATTGGGGAACATCCTGCTGTGGTTTCATGTTCTCTTGAGAATTTAAGGAGTTTCCTCTGCCTCATTAGGTGTTGATTCATTTTTGTATTGTAATTCAGAGATGTCTGGACTCATTTAGCCATTATTAACAGCTATTAACGCTAAGCTGGTTTATCTCATTGTACCCAAAGGTCATTAACTGAGTTTTCTTCCTCCTCAGATGTTTAAGGATTTCAATCTTTCAATTTTTGACTACTTCCCTTGACCAGGGTGGGGGTGAGGGTTGGGGGGAAGACATGGGGGAACAGGGGATGGGAACATGACACAGAATTTGCCAAAGTTAGCCTGGTGGAACACACAGAGCAACAACTACAGGGTGCCAGAATCTCATATTTGACTATCAAACTACCTGAATTACCTCTCCCTCTTTTTTTTATATCCTCTTTTCCCCATTTCAACCATGGGAACCACACAAAGTCACTGAGATCCAACCCTACTCACTAAGATCAAATATACTGGTCAGGTCTATACCTCAGGCCAAGACAGTGATTAAGGAGGAAAATTCAATCATTCTTAAGCAGATGACTCCCACCCTCTATATATCCAGCCTCAGGCTTTCCTATAAACTTTTGTCTTACATCTCCAACTGCCTATGAACATTTCAAAGCGGAGATCCTTAAGACATTTCAAGGTGGAAATATATATTTGAGAGATTTCAAAATGGAGGTCCTCGTGGCACCTCAAACTCAACATGTCCAAATCAGAACTTATCCTTCTCACTATATCCCTCAACCTACCATTCTTCCAAATTTACCAAACTGTTCAAAAGCCCCATCACTGTTCAACTCTCTCATCCTCCTAACCTCAATGTCATAGTCAAATATTCACTCATATTCACCTCACAACCAGTAAGCAAATTCTATCATTTCTCCATCATATTTCTCAGATCTCCTCTCTCCACTAACACAACTACCAGGTTAGCTCCAATCACACTGATTGCAACAGCCTCAAGTCTCTCTCCATTGCAGGCTGTTAAGAGATGTTGAAAAACCTTAACAAAATGCAACCACCTATTTTTGTTAAAATGAATATAAATAAATGAACCTTTACCTAATCTGGTAAATAGTTATCTAAGGAAAATTGACAGTCAGCATCATACAACTAAAAAAGTGGTATCAAATGAAGATTTGTAGTTTCATATACAATCTATTTTTGTTTTCTGTCATATAGAAATTTGAAATAGTTTTAAATTTGTGATTAAGTTTAGTTTTTAAAAATTAAATTTTAAAACCTCAAGAATTTATTGAACTTTTTGCTCTGTGCCATTTTACTTTACATAGTACATGCACTATGTTAACTGGTATGGATGCAAAGAAAAGCAAATCCTACCCTAAAGAAAATAATAGGGGAACAACATGTAAATAACTAGACATATACAAAGGAGTGATCCTTAAGGAAAAAAGAATTTAAATACACACACACAATTCTCAAGTGGACTGGTCCCAGGGCCACCCCTCTCCCTCACAAGGCTGCATGTGGCCCCTCTCCCTTTCTTCCCATGTGGTGATGGTGGCTTGAATTTACAGTCTGTGCTGGCAGAATATCCAGTGCTCCTGATTATTAAGTGCCAATATAATAAGAGTAGTAATACTAACAGAGTTAACTGATACTAAACCAAGCAAAACTATCAAAGGGATGCCTGAGAAAGTTCAATAAAATAACATTTACTTGGAGGAATAAAAGCTCTAGAATATTAACCAAAAAAGGAATACTGGTAAACAAAAAATAAAAGATAACTTTGATTACATGGAAGCATCTTCACAAACATAAAAGCAGTATCTAGGAAAACTAAAAAGCAGTCAAATGGGGGAAAATAGCTACCAAATTTCTCCTACAAGGGTTTTGAATCCAAGATGTTTAGATGACAGGTTATTTATGAGGCCAAAACCCATACTTCAATAGATAAGGGGTCAAAGGAAGTTCTGAAAAGAACTGTGACCTATTAACAACTATATTGTGTGTGTATTTGGCCATCAGAGTGATGATGACATGACTTGCACCTGACTTTGTTTTGAGTGAGGGAGGACTATGCAGGTCACCAGCCTCACTTCTCCTCCAGAGCCATCTGAATCCAGTGACCAGATATTCATCAGGAAGACTGGAGAAGACCCAGGATGAGGCAATTAGGGTTAAGTGACTTGCCTAACGTCACACAGCTAGTGAGTGTCAAGTTTCTGATATGAGATTTGAACTCAGGTCCTCCTGATTCCTCCACTGGTGCTCTATCCATTGCACCACTTAGCTGCCCCAACAACTATATTAAAGAATGCTCCAAAATACAAATTATAACCCACATGTAAATAAAAATAAACCCAAGGCTTTACCTCTCACCCAGCAAAATGGAAAAAATGGCAAACGATGAGAATAATCAATGTTTGTAGTGGCAAGACAGGCACATCAAGGCACAGCTGCTACAGCTGTGAATCAGTACAAATCTTTTAGAAAGCAATACAGAATTATGCAAAGAAAGTAACTAATCTGATCCAAAGATTCCACTATTAGGCTTAGAACCCAAAGAAAGATCACTGACAAACAAAAACAAAGTACAGATATATAACAAAATATTTAAGCATAATTTTTTGTGGTAATAAAGAATTGGGAACAGACACCCACCAACGGAAGAATGGCTAAACAAACAGTAGCCCATGAATATAACGTAATATAATTGTACTATAAGAAATGACACATGATGGATAAAGAGAAGTATGAAAAGTTTTACATGCAGTAAGCAGAGCCACGAAAATAGTATACACAACAATGTAAATGGAAAGAAGCACAAAATATCCAAGTCTATGCTGCAGAATTACAAAGAAGGAGCACGACTCCCAAGCACAGCCATGAGAAGCCAGCCCTCCTCCAGTCCCCTGCAGAGTGCAGGAGGTACAAAGATGGTACGCTGACCACGTTTTCCTGTCTTCTCAACATTATGGTCGTCTTTGCTGATTTTTCTCTTTTCTTTTTCTTCCCCCTTAAAAATATCATTACATGTAATGGCTCTCTAAGACAAGAGGAAAGAAGGATAATGGGAATATTTTTGGTGATGTAAGATGAAAAAAAAATTTTTTTTTAAATTTATTTTTAAAAAAAGTGAATATTACAAAACTACAAAGAACAAGTGTTATACCAGAGAAGAGCTATGGGAGAATATCTCTCTCCAGTTCCTTTCAGTGATGAGAATTCCACATGCATGGAACGTTAATTTAAGATTCCTCCACTATAACAATCAGTTTTGCTGATAGTTTTTTTTACTTTATCTTTTTCTTGATTTATTTTTAAAATATGCTTTGCTATATGGGGTAGCTCTCTGGAAACAGAAAAATGAAGAGACACAGGGGAAGTTCAGGTAACATAAAAGCAATAGGTTTTAATAAAATATATTTTCTTTTAAAACCCTAGATATATACTGACTAGATGGAAGGATCTTAGAGGAGAAGAAACAAACAGCTGGAGAAAATCAAGACAGTTGTCTGCAGAAGTTGATAATCCTACAAAATGATTAATATGGAAATATGTTTTGCATGACTACAAATATATAACCTATATCAAACTGCTTGCCTTCTTAATGAGGGGGATGGGAAGGGAGGAAGGGAGAGAATTTGGAACTCAAATACAAACATTAAAAATTGTTTTTACATGTAATTGGGAAAAATGAAATACTAAACTTTAAAAAGAGGGGAAAAAAGGTGGAAATTGAATGGAGTCTTGAAGGAAGCTAAGAGGATAGATAAAGGACAGCATAAGAGACAGCCGGTGCAAAAGCACAGATATGAGACATTAAGAATTCGGTGAAGAAGGAAATGCAAAGTAGGTCACCCAGGCTATACTGTAGTGTGTGGAGGGAAGTAAAGGGTAAGAAGAAGCCTGTAAAGTGACAATGGTGCCAGGTTTGGAAGAGCTTTAAATGCGAAACTGAAGATTCAGTATTTGATCTGAGTTGTGGAACCAATATCCTAACCACTAGCAAGGAACTGAAACTATCCTCAGTTTGGCTCAGCCTAAAGATTCAAGATGTTGCTCAAGATGAAACCACAAGTTTCTTGGTGTTTGACTGGTAGAAAATGATAGGCAAGTGACCTTTACAAAATCAATTCAAGATATCTTCAATAAATATACTTTTTAAAATTTTTAAGCTATCAATCCACTTCTATGACTCAGTAAATCCTCTCTTGTCTCATTTTGTCCTACTTGTTCTTCTGGTTCTAGGCTCCTCTCAACTGTCCTGGCATCTGTACCATTTCTCTTGATGACTTCATTTGTTCCCATGGATTCAAATATCATTTCCATGCAGATGTTTCTCAGATCTATATATCCATCCTTAATCTTTCTCCTGAGTTGGTCTCTCCATCACCAACTGGCTACTGGACCACTTGAACTACTAATTCTACAAACAGGACTACCAGAGGACTGGCCTGAGTCAGGTCCAGCCCAACCATCTTGCAGGTATACTAGGGAGCTACTAAAGTTTACTGTATAGAAGATGAGGTCAAACTGATGCTTTAGAAAATGAATTTGGCAGCTGACTGATTGGAATACTTCCCACTACCCCTTTCTTTTCAGCTTTTTGTGTGTTTTCTTTTCCCATTTGAGTGTGAGCTCCTTGAGAGGGGTAACCATCTTTTGTCTTTCTTTACAGCTTAGCACAGAACTTGTTATTATTGTTTAATAAACATTTGCTGACTGACCTTTGAATCAACAAATACATGATTTGTAAAAAACATACTTGAAACACAATTCGAATCCAGTTAAAATGAGGGGCTAGAAAAGAATTTGTTGTACCTCAGGTGAATTCAAGAAGGCAGGGATAGTAATTATGATTTCAAACTAGTCATGATTAAACAGACACATGGTTAAAAAGAGACAAACAAGGAATCACATTATGATTAAAGGCACCATAAATAATTAAATAATATGAAAGCTTGATGTCATATATAAGTACCAAACTGAACAGTAAAGAAATCCTCAAAGAAAAAGCAATTGAATTACACAGAAAAATAGACCACAAAACTTTAATAACTGGAGACCATGCTATTCCCCTTTCGGATCTAGATAAAGCCAATAAAAAATTAAACAAGAAAAGAATTCAAGGACTGCAGATAACACACACACACAAAACTTATCTTCAGTAATCACTACATAAATAAGGATATATAAGAAATATAAGAATATATAAATATAATGTAGTGATTACTATGTATAAATAAAAAAGAATATACATATTTCTCAGCTATGCATGGCACCTTTACAAACCTAACCATGTGCAAGGGAATGAAATCTTCATAAACAAATACAGAAAAGTAAAAGCAGAAGAGTAAATACATCCTCTGACAACAACACAATAAAAATTGTAATCAATAAAGGGCCTATAAAAGAACGAATTCAAACTTGCAAGGAGATTAATTTAATCCTAAAGAATTAGTGGATCAAAGAACAATTGTAGAAACAACTGATAATTTTGTCAAAGAAAGTTACAATGAGACTAGGGGAAGCTAAACTACAGATGAGAAAATTTATATATCCCTAAACTCTTTCATTCCCCGCCGCCCCCCCCAAAAAAGGTCAATTAAGTATCAAATAGAAGAGCAAGAAAAGAAATACATAAAAAAACTTAATAAACATGAAACCCAAAAGTTTGCATGTCAAAGAAGATAAAACTATAATAAACAAAAACACATTACATACATAAAAGTTAGAAACTGTTTTTTTTAAAAAACTAATAAAATCATTAGCTATTCTTAGCCAAAAACAAAACAAAACAAAAAAAAACAAATGAAACTGGTTTTCATTAACAACACATGAAGAACAAATAAAGGGCATTATTAAAAATTAGTTTTCCCAATTTCATGCCAATAAAATTTAAACAGATGAATATTTACAAAAATATAAAGTAAGTATTTAATAGAATACAAAACAAATAATTTTAAAAGCCCAATAACAGAAAAATAAACTGATGAGGCTACAGATGAATTCTCCAACCTCCTAAAAAACCAAAGCTTGATGGATTTATAAATAAACTCCCATCAAACATCCAAAGAACAATTTCAATATTGAATAATTTGTAAAAAAAAAAAAAATAAGGAAAGGGATCCCTACCACACTGCCTCTACATGAGTCAAATCTGGTTCTGTTACCTAAACCAGGAGGAGATACAGTGGGGAAAGAAAACGAGACTAAAATCCTTAATGAATGCAAAATTATTGAGTAATATGAGCAAAAAAGGCAACAATGACTTATTAAAAAGTTTCTATATTATGACTGTGTTGATCTGACATTAGGAAAATTATAAACATGGAAAGCAAAGCATTATATCAATGTATGCAGAAAAAACTTTTGACAAAAATACAACACACCTTAAAAATATAAGAATAAATGGGCTATTTCCTAATATGGCAAACGGAATCTATCTAAAACCAGGAACTATCATTAGCTGTAATGGAGAAACCCTAAATTTCTTTTCAATTACATCAGAGGTAAAGCAAGAATGTCCACTAACACTATTATTATTTTATATAATACTAGAAATGCTAGTCATAGCAAAACAAAAAAAAGTGAAGCTAAAAGTAAGTATAGACAAGGAGAAAAATAACAATTTTTGCAGATAATGTTGATTTACTTAGAGAACCCTAAGTATTCAGTTGAAAATTAATTTAACCTATTAACAAATTAAGTCATGTTGTAGGATACAAAAAATACCCACTACTACCATTAACCTTTCTAGATATTACCAACAAATCCCAATAAGAACAGACAGAAAAAGAAATTCCTTTCAGAATAATTATATAAGGTAGAAAAAAATAAGAGAACTATAAAGGTATATATAGGAACATTGTAAAATCAATGATAAAAGTCTCTTTAGAGAAATACAGAAGAATTTAAATAACTGGAGAAATCATCAACTGCTCCTGTTTGGTTAGTACCAATGTAACAAAAATGATATTACTCATATTAACTTACAGAGTCTGTGACACGACAATCAAGCTATCTAAGAACTACTATCCAGAACAAAAGAAAATAGTAAAAACTTCATCTAGAAGAACAAAGGTAAAGAAGCTCAAAGGATATAATGAAAGAAAAATGAGAAGGAGATCTAGTAGTACTGTATCACAAACCACACTGCAAAGCAGCAATCATAAAAATGATTCACTACTATTGAACAGAAAGTTGATCAGCGGAACCAAGAAGGAACACAAGACAGAAACAAACCAACAAAGTAGCATAACGCTAAATAAACTCAACTATGAGAGTAAAGACTCATTACATGATTAAAACTGCTGAGAAAAGTAGGAAAGTCTTGCAGAACTTAGGTTTCGATCAACATCTCCTATCACAGGTTGGAAACAGAAACATGCTTTTGGCTCCCCCAACCACACCTTTTCAGCTGAGAAAACTGACTCATATTTTACAGGAAAAAATTTAGAACCATTCATCTTGAGTTCTCTTCTCCCACCTTCCTTACCTCCTATCACTCAGGCAAACTTCTGCTACTCTTTCCTTCACCTCTGTCTCACACAAAAAGGTGGCCCTATTCCTCATGCCAAGGCCAGCTCCTTTATTCAAGCAACCCCACTCCATCTATTCTCTTCCAATATGTCTCCTCTACCATCCTCACTCTAACTCTTATTTTCAGGTTTCTTATCCCTGTCTACAGTCTTACTAACTAAAAACAAACCCATTTCTCCCCCATTATGAAGAAACCCTTATTTTATTCTTCCATCACCGCTATCATCCTATATCTCTTCTGCCTTTTGTAGCTTCAATTCACTGAAAATGCTGTCCACAAGAGAAGGCTTCACTTTCCTCTCTCTTTTTAATCCCTTACAACTGGCCTTAGTTTTATCATTTACCAAAACTGCTTTCTCAAAAGTTACCAATCATCTCTTACTTGCCAAATCAAAAGCCTTTTTACTATATGCTCCTTTTTTTTGACTTCTCTGTGGACTTTGGTCTGTTGATGACTCTTATTTTCTTCTCTCTGGGTTTTCCAAACACCGTTCTGCCCTGATTTCTCCTCCTACCTACCTGACTGGTTCCTTCTCTGTCTCCTTTACTGGATTCCCCTGCAGATCACACCCTCTAACCTTGGATGTCCCTCAGGGTTCAGTCCTGGGTCTTCTTCTCTCCCCGCTCCATACTACTTTACTTGGTGATCTTATCAGCTCCCATAGGCTTGCCGTCTTTATGCTTAAGTTCTCAAACCTACCCTTCCTGCCCCAGTAACTTCAGCTGTTCTCTTACCTGGCATATCCAACTGCCTTTCAGGTATCTCACATTGGAAGTCCAGGGGACATCTTAAGCTCACTATGTTCAAAACAACTCATTATCATTCTTTCCCCCTAAACCCTCCCCATCTCCTATTTCCTATTACTGTAGAGGGCAACACCATCCAACCGGTCCCACACTCTCAAAACCTAGGAATCATCCTTACTATCTCTCACCCCTTATATCTAAGTTCCGTCAATTTTACCTTTGCAACATCTCTCCTATATACCCCCTTCTCTCCTGACCACTTCCACTGTGATGCAGACCCTTATCACCTCACACCTGGACTATTACAATAGCCCTATTGATGGCTCTGTCTGCTTTTATCCTCAGCACAATTCTTTGGATGTAGTAGGTACTTAATAAATGCTTGTTGATGAAACTGAGTTATTAAAACTGAGTTACTAAAAATAACTGAAAACAGCAACAACTCTCCTGGACGTGTGGTGGCTTTTTGAAGCCAAAACAACATTTTACTGATTTGGGAAACAAAAAAGAAGACAATGTCAATGACTACTGGAGAAAAAGAGCAAGAGAAAGAGAGTGAGAGAGAGACAGAAAGAGAGAGAGAGAGAGAGAGAGAGAGAGAGCAAGAGAGTAAGAAAGAGAGACAGCACTTCTGTAATTGTGATCTTAAAAAAAAAACTTACATTTTTGAAAAAACTAAGCAAACTGCCATCACTCAAATAGCAGTAGTCATACAATGCCTGAAAAATTAGATACAGTGCACATCCCTGCTTGAGCTCCATGTGCCTTTGGCCATAGCATACTATGCTCATAACCTGTACAATATGGGCAATAACATACATCATGATGCACACTTCAGAGACAAAGAAACCGGAGAAAGGTAGACACATCATATATTTTAACTTGTAAGTCCAATCTCCTGTGATGTAAGTTGGTTCCACACACAATTTCTACAAACTTTCCTATTTCTTACCATTGTTTTATACCTTGATTAGTTGAATACAACAATCAAACAACATGATTAAACTTACACCAGCTTCTTGTCAGGTTTGAGTAGCTTATTGGAGAATTCACTGATGATTGCCAAAAAGGTTAGATTGGGAGGGAGGTAATAGTCTATATCTTGACTATCTCCATGAAATGCAAAATCAATTCCTTCTCTGTTAGCAAAGAAAGAAGAAAAATAGGTAAAAACCAAAAAATTCTACAAAACCAAAATTGAAAAAGAGAAAAACTGTAAAGGAAAATAATGGTACTTGGAGTACATACTTGTGTATCATAGCTATTGATTCCCTGGAGTTCATCTGATCCCAGCCAAATGTGAGAGAAAATCGACGAGCGAGTTCTTTAATACTGGCAAAGGAAGCGGAGGAATCAATCTGCTTTTTACGAGTGTTATTGCTGCAATAGGTTGCCATGTGGTTCTGATATAACTGCAAAACCCAGATATTATCAAACATTTTCCATACAAGAAAATTCTCAAGAAAATATCAATAATACATCAAGATCTGTATACACTAAGGACTTTGATACACAGAATCATAAAAGTTTAGATTTGAAAGATGACCTTCCCCCTCTCCCTTATTCATGCAAGCATGAATCCCCTTTACAATATCCCAAGTCAAATGGTCATCTTCTAGAAGATCACTAGTTGATAGGGAATGCAATATCTACAAAGTAACATTTTTTGGACAGTGCCAATCATTGGAAAGTAAAACAACATGAATCACAAGCAAATTCAAAGCTGGTCATGTCTCCAAAGAGACATGCAAATCTGGCACAAACCTTAATATCTCTATTTAGAGAACAGATGTATAAAGTCCTGTGCAAGATTTAGGCACAACCCAAAGATGACCCTTTAAATACTCATCTGAGGCGTAGAATGCAATATGCCTTTCCAGGCAAGGCTAATGTGGAAATGTCTTGCTTGACTATACATATTTGTTACAGAGGCTTTTGTCTTTTTTCCCCTTCAATATTGCAGGGTGAGGTGGGAGAGGAACTAGAGATAAGATGCCACCTCCAAGGGAAAAATAGAAGGAAAAAAAGAATCACTGAAGCATTTGAGAAATGCACAGAAGAGAACAGGAGGAACGTCAGAGGGAGACTCAGAAAAGAAGGATAGTTTTAAGAGTTAATATGCCGAATGTACAGAAAGACAAGCTCTATGTAAGAGATTCACTGTTTCGTGAATGTTACATATGCAATCCTCAGATGGACTGCTTTGTATATGAAAATGCTTATTTCATTTGATATAAAAGTTGAGAATAAAAACATAACAGAGAGAACGAGGTTCAGAATGGGACAAGGATAAGCAGGAGAACTTTATTTGTTTTAAGCTTAATATGTATGTTTTTTTAAAATACTAATACAAGTTCATAATTTCATATACAATTCCCATTCTGTTCTTTTCTAAAATATTTAAATGGCAATGTTTCTTGGTATTTTCTAGGTTCATTGTAACAAAGAGGGGAAAAAGGAATGTTGAGGAAGCATCAATGTCTACCTTGCATATATTTTTTAACATGATTTAATAGTGGCCCTTTTTTTCCATTAAAGTTAGGGCTACACCAAGTCATCAAGGGTGCCTCAGAAATAGACAGCTAGTTTCCTTTGACTTCAAAATCAGCACAGTCAACCAGGGGTTAAGCTGAAATGATCTGTGTGTGTGATATCTAAACACAGGGTTCTGACAGGCTGCTGTTTACCCTCACCTTAGCTCCTATTTCAGGGACTCAGGCCAGAATATAAAGCATCTGAAATAGTGTCAGGGCTTCATGTATCAGTCACTCTAGGAGAAACATGTTCTGTAGCTTAAAAACAGATATGTACAAGCAGATCAGGCTGGGGCAGTTGCTAAAATAGATGTCCAGTTCCTCTAAATGATAGGGGCTCAGAAGCCTGAGGTGAAGGAGTTTAAATTTCTAATGAGGTAGAAAGGTAGTGGGCAGAATGTAATATTACTCTTTTCTTTGCTGTAACTTCAGCCTGGAATATAATAACACTAGCCTAGCTGATAATGAGCACAAACACCGTCAAGACCCAACTGGCACCATCACTCATGTGAAGAAACGTAACTATTGTCCCTGAATAATAAGCATTCCAAAAGACAATCTATTCCAATAGGGTTTAGAATAGCACACTGTCAAGGAAACACCCCAAATATGTAGTTGTCTACAGCCAGCATTTTGTTACCTACCTCTTTACTTTGAGGAACTATTTGAGGGGAATTCCTCAGAACTCAGATACCAAAATACCCTTTCAAGGTGATAACAGCCCAATGGAGAAACCAAGGAGGGCTGCAGGCTAATGAATACAATACGGCTGCCTACGCCATGCCATTTACTGAGCATCTGCATGTAAAAGGCCTAGTCCCACATCAAACACTGCCATAATTTTGCAACAGGGATATGACCATATTGTTTCCTGTCCTTGTGTTTTCCTTACTTTATTAATAATGAGGTAATACTAAATCATCACCACTCTAAGAAGAAAGCAACCAAGTACGTGCCAAAGATAGAATTATTATACAGATCTCTGCTTTTGAATCTAACATTTTTCAAAAAAAGAGTAAAAATAAGAAGAGGAATGGGGAAAGGCAGTACAGCATTATAAACAGCCCACTGCAGATGTAGGCATCAATTTGATGAGGGCATCAATTACACAAGACTCTGGAAAAATTCCTATAAAAGAGGGCTCACCTCTCAGTGGAATGGAAAACTAATCCCTCCTTTTATTTTACAGGATTTTACAGCCATCATTGTTTCTCTTACCTCCTGCAAACAAACAATCAATGTCCTGGCACTCTCAATCCTATCATTGTGCCTCGTTCTGTTGATTGTTTCTTTAATAATATCACCAAAATCATGATAGGTCTAATTAAAACAAAATGAAATAAAAGAACAGAATGCCACCATTAAAAGAAAATACTATCAATATTCACAAACTTACAATATTATCAATACATATTAACTACTAGGCTTACTGAAAGTAAATTTTTATCATTAATGATTATCATTTTCAGATTTTTATTATGCTTTTAATTCTAATATTCACCTTAATGGCAATAAAACTTATAAAAAATAAAATATAAAAAGATTATAAAGCATATTGGCCTACACACACGCACACATGCTTGCATGCACGTGCCAATGGCCCAAATAAAAACCAGAGTACTTAAAGGACACTGCATAAGACCATGATTAGTGACCACCTCGTAACATTTCAGGGGCTTAGTTTTGCTCTTCTAGAAAATTGGAGTTATTAACAAAACTGGAATAAACTAGTTTCTTTCCAACAAGGCCTGGGCAAATAGCCAAAGATTAAAGTGAGTCAAAAGGATTCAACTACCCTCAAACTGGGAAAAATAGATCTTTCAATATTTAAGAAGTTGGGATTACATGAACAGGACAATTTAGAATAAAATATGTCAAGCTGCGGCACAAAGAGCATATCCAATAATGTCACCCTGGCATCTTATATATGGCCTCAGTCCACTGAAAAATTATTCTAATAATGACAAAAGCAAAGCATCTTGAATTCAATCTGTAGTAGAGAATCACAGAGACCTGCATATAGTGCTTGTAGATTTCAACTGCTGTCATCATTTCCACCACGTTAAAAGCAATCAGTTTACAATATTCAGCCAGAATAATCCGCTTCCTGTATATGGAATCCAGTCTATGAGCTTCCTCTCTATTCATCTCTTCAGGCAAATCTAGGAAAAGAATTCAATTTGTTCTCTCTGGTATATAACTTGTCTATTTACACTGTATATATGTGGGCAAACTAAACTTCCAACACATTCAATCTACCCATATCTCCCTCCCCTCCTGCCAGTTCAATAGTTCCTATTCAATAGATACTGAAGTGTATATTTCTGTAAATATGTTTTTATGTGGGCTTGGCTATACTCAAAGGCTCAAGTGCAGGAATGATTCTATAACCTTTACAGTGTCTGATTCAGTACTAAGCATGAATTGGTAATCATTCAGAGCTTTTGGACAAAATTATAAAATGAAACTTCTACTGTCATATTCAATCAAGATTCTCTGCATCTTTATCAATAATGGAAGAAGGAAGAGAAAGGACAGTATTGACCACAAAAGAGGAATGGAGAGGAACTTAATATAGCAGCTGATCTCTCTTCATCAAATCAATACTTAGGAATAAATCAAACCCAAGCTACTAAAAGCAGAAAAACTTTAAACAACAGCTAGTCAACTCTGGGTTTAAGTAATAATAAGGCTGACCTCCTTCATCTAATTCAAAGGTAATTCAAATCTCCTGAGAAAAAGGATTTCAATGAATTCCAGAAGAACAATAATAGCAAGTATCAAAAAACAAGGTTAGTATTTTAAAAGATGACAGAAGGATATATCATTTGTTGTTGTTCAGCCATTTCGGTCATGTCTGATTCTTCATGATCCCATATGGTGGGTTTATTCTTGGCAAAGACACTACAGTGGTTTGCCATTTCCTTCTCGAGCTCATTTTACAGATGAAGAAACAAGTTAAAAAGGGTTAAGTAACTTGCTCCGGGTCTGAAAGTGTCTGAAACCGAACTGGAACTAGTGAAGATGAGTCTTTCCGATTCTGAGCCCAGGGCTCTATCTACTGTGCCACCTAGCTGCCCTCTACCATATAGGAAGTATTTTATAAAAAAACAAGATATTGGGGGTTTATAATTATGACATTTTAAAATTTAGGTAGTAGCAATAAGTGATTGGAAATTATAACAGGTTTGGAATTTTCATGAAGCCCTGAGGAAAGAAGGGACAAGAGATATTGGCCAAGAACTGAGATTAGCAAGAAGGAACTAGGGTAAAATAAGGAGGTATGAGAAGAAATGAGTTGTTTAGGTATTAGATATATCAGTATCAAGTCTAAAAACATGACCTAAGAGACATATTTGGATCTGATGTGATGTTGTGGTTACTATTTCAGAGGTGATATTAAGTCATGGTTAGAACACCAGTGACTGGTGCCATAAGGGATTATTTGTACCCTCTTATTTATACTCCCTATATACCTTTATATATATCTATACACCTTTCAAATCTGACAAAAAAGCTAAAAATAACATTACTTGACAACTCAGAACCAGAAAATACAGTGTAATTTCCTGTTTATTAAAAAAAATGCTAACTGGTCAACAACATATCCAATAAAATGACCTCTCTTAAAACTTGCAACTTAAACATTGAACTACAAAGGTTCCTTTGGAACCGGAAGTTTAAATATACATGGGGTTGCTATTAAATTCTCAACGTCTTTATTTTTTCTACTTTGGGCCATGATACTTACTGTTCTCTCCAAAAACATGATTCTTGACAAACTCAATCATTCTCGACTGAAGATCATGATCAGGAAGAAACTTAAGCAATGCGAAATCTTTCTCATCCACACCTTGGTGACTTAAAACAATCAGCAAGTCACATAGCAGAATAAAGGCCTAAAAACATAAGCACACACACACACACACACACACATACACACACAGCTTTAGAGTCCTGAAGAAAGAATATCACTACTAAAGGCACTCCATCTGTCTATCCCTCAAAAAAATACCACAAATGCCACCCCATTTCCCATTCCTCCTGCTCTGAGGGATTACATTATCTCTAACAAAGTCTTAGTATTAGAGGATAGGATTCACTATGGGGAAAGAGACTCTGAAGAATGAACAACGATAAGATGCAGGTTTTCATTTATGATTTGGTGAATGAAATAATTAAGTTCTAGAGGAAATAAATTGTTACACCAACCTTTTCATTCACATCCTTATTATGGTGGTTGAGGAATGATTCACATATCAATCGGAAACATGTCATCTGTTCCTTCAACATTGAAAGAGCTTCCTGAAAATATTTTGAAGCCTTTTTAAAAATTAGGAAACTTCTTTTCAAAACAAATTACTTGGTTTTCAATTTATATTTTAATTTTTTCCTATGAATAAAAATTCATCTTTCCTCCCATCCACCCTTCATCCTCCATCAAAATCAAAGAAAAACAAAAACTCTATTACAAACATGTATAGTCAAGCAATACAAATTTCTGCACTGGCCATGTCCCCAAAAAAATCTGTTTCTCTGAGTGTTTCAGGGAGGTGGCTAGCATGCTTCATCACTGGTCCTCTGGGGTCCTGGCTGGTCATTATGCTGATCAGAATTCATAATTCTTTCAAAGCTACTGATCTTCACCATGTTCTTGTCATCACACAAATTGTTCTCTTAATTTTGTTCAGTTCACTTCGCATCAGTGCATACAAATTTTCACAGAAAACAAATTACCTCTAAACTCCCTAACGCTGTGAACAGAAGCTTGCCAGATTTTTCTTATAGCAACCTATGAACTGCAAAGACCTACAAAATGGGCATCAAATAACCAATGTTTAAAAAAAAAAAAATCTTAAGGCCATTCAAGGACAGAAACCTGTTACTAGAACTGGAAGGGAACAAAAACCAGCAAGGACTTCTCTCCTCTCTCAAACTAGAGAACAAAACAAGTCATGATGGCATATTTTGTCACACTAATTCTGAATCCAAGAAGAACATGTAAGACATAGAGTCCTTTACGAGGCAGCTGTGTGGTGTGATGGGTAAAGTCCTAGGTCAGGAATCACAAAGACCCAAGTTCAAGTTTGGCCTCAGACACGTACTAGCCATCTCACCTTAGGGAAGGCACTTAAACTTGGTCTGCCTCAGTTTCCTTTGCTGTTAGGAATAATAATAACATCTACCTTACAAGGCTGTTGTGAGGATTAAATGAGATAACATTTGCCAAGTGGTAAGCACTAGATTACATAGACTGCTTATTCTCTCCCTATTTCCCCTCACGTGACTGAAAAAAAGAAAAGATATGCTAGTTAAGTTTACCCAGTCATATAATTTACTAACATTAGCTGAAAACAGAAACCAGAATTCTCAGACTCTTCCTTTCCTTTCGGGGGCTTGAGAACTTATTAGTAGGTGTCTTTGCAGGAAAAAAAACAACAAAAATCCAACAACAACAAAGTAAAACAAAGATAAAGATCCTTTTATCATTATGGGAAATACCCTACAGTGAATTTTACTGAACATACAATCAAATCTTTGGGAAGAGAAAGGGGAAAAAAGCAAGAAAATGCAACCAACTGCCAGTGGTAAAAGAAGATGGAAATATCTCAGGTAGAGATAACCAAGAAATAGGGAACAAAGAAAATTCTCTTTTGGGGCAATAAAGAAACATTTCCTATGCACAGAATCTTTCCCCAGATCTGTTAACAAGTAACAAAACTTACTGAACACCTCCTTTGAGGAGTGAAACTTAATATAATTATTAGTAAACAGTGATACTGCCAAAAAAAAAAGCAGAGACACAAAAGGCTAAAAAAATTAATAAGCAGGATAATAAGCCTCTTAATTAACAAGACAATTGCGACATCATGAATTTACTTTCAAAATTCAGAAAGTCGCAAATGAAAACTGTGCCTGTCACTGACATATGTGGCATTAGTGAGATATAAGCAAGTAATACTTAGAAGCATAAGTAATTAACTGCAGTAGAGTTTAATATAAGCAACTCCTAAATTTGTTACTTGTAAGAATTCTGACATTTATTTTAAATAAAATGATCTTTTAAATGACTTCCTCCTATTCTGTAAAGAAAGCTACAGCAGGAAAGAGGAAAGCTGCTAAATAAATTAGACACCGTATATTCAGAAATGATTGCCCACTCACAATTAACTTCTTTAATATGTTTTCCATAACTGCATGTGTATAATCTATATCAAAGTGCTTGCCTTCTCAAGGAAGGGAGGGAAGCTGGAACTCAAAAAAATTTTTTTTAAATGTTTAAAATTGATTTCACATGTAATTGATGAAAAAATAAAACATACTTCAAAAAAATTAACTTTCTTAATCTATGTAGGTGGATCCAAGAGAATGATAATCCAAAATAATTGTGAGCTACATGAGGGCTTTACCATTTCAATAGTTAAATTCATCAAAACTTTTATTTTGTTCCTCCTTTTACATCTTTTATCTTTAATGCAATTATTATTTTGGCTACAAATTAAATTTGTGTATAGTCACAGGACCAAACAGGATCACAGAACCATGGAACTGAAAGCTATCTCAAATCATCTGATAGAAATACCTCATTTTATAGATTGTGAAAATGAAACCCAACATGGTAAATTAAGGAACTTGCTCAAGGTTGCACAGACAATCAACAAGTCAGGATTTGAACTTGGGCCTTTTCTCACACATCATTGTTTACAATATGTCACTGTTTCTCAAGTTTTTATTTTGAAAACTTTATACAAAGCCAATCATAGGCTTAATGTGGCAACAAAGAAACTTAGTATTATTGTTTATACCACTATGATAATATTAATCACAAACAAAAAGTACAGTTTGTGAGAAAGGAAGATAACCAATGATCCCAGAATATCCCTGCTAGACTGAGCACCAACTGACTAGAAATCACATGTTTTTGGTAAGACATTACCTCACAGAGGTAGAAGAAAGCTTAAAGCTCATCTAACCTAACACACATAATTTTTAGATGGGGAAACAACCTCCTTCTTTCTCCCAATCTTATCTGCTTTAAACAATGTAACGGTATCTTACGTTGACATTACTGTCACTCCCAATGTCTCTCTTCCTTCCCTTACCCAAAGAGCTAGCCCTTTAACAAAGGATAAAACAAAATCAGCAAAACTAATACATGAATTAAGATGGGCTATGAAATGCTCTGCACCTACCACATCTTTTGGAAAAAGAGATGAATTTTCATCTCTCTCTTTGAAGAAACAGAATGGTACACTGGAAGATGAAGGGGACTTGGAGCCAGAGGACCTGGGGTCAATCCCACCTCCGGAGTAGGGTGTGACCTTGGGCAGTGAAACTGACTCCTGTTCTACAACATGAGGGCTTTGAACTCCATGGCCTCTACATCTATAAGGCCTATGATTCTTTGGGGCTGTACTTGACAATTGTAAATACGTAGTATTCAGTTTTTAATCTGTGTGTATTGTTCTCCTGGTTCTGCTTACTTCACTCTGTATCATTTCAATGTCTTCCTATGCTTCATTTTATTCTTTAGAGTCATTATTTCTTACAGTAAAGTAATAATTTACTGAAACTTGTCTCGCCATTCTTCAATTGATGGACATCGACTTGGTTTCTAGTTTTTTGCTAAAACAAAATGAACTACCATCTTTAATCATCTTGGGAAAAATAAATCCAGTAGTGAGCTCACCAAGTCAAAGCATATGGACTTTTACTCACTTTCTTAGCAATTTTAAAGTGAGTTCCAGACACAGTAATATTAATGTCTCTATCTTTCCACAATTCTTCCATATACTTTTTATCATTTCTGCCAATTTTCTGTATGTGACGTGAGCCCTTAGAGTTCTTTTGATATGTTTTTCTTACTATTTTTTACTCAGAACATTCATTAATATAGTTAATAATTTGCATTCCTTTTCTGAGAATTATTTTTTGTTTATCCATAGCCTTAGACCAGTTTATCCATATCCACAGCCCAGATCATGGTGGGGAATGAAGGCATTTGATTTAAAAATTCTGTAAAAATAAGACCTTTCTCAAAATTCTTAGCATTTTTGATCTTCTACACAAACAGAATTCTACAAAGGATAACAATCTGAATCAGCATACCTGGGAGGGAGGTCCTTCAGCTACTAATGCCTCGGTAGCTAATTCCAGTTTCCACATGATAGCAAAGTAACTGCACTGAAGAGCAGGGATTAGAGTCTGAAAGAACATCATCGTCTTAACAACAGAAGTTTCAATTTTCAAATAAAACCAAACAAAAATAGAGACATGTAAGCTAACTAATGGAGGAGCACAAAGCACACATAGAGAACCTTAGTGGTTTTACTTTTCAGTCACAGAAAACGGTCAGGAAGAAAAGTATATGTTCAAGTTTTGAGAAAAACCAACAACCACATGTATATACACCACCATCCCCTTCAGTAAGCCTCTTTCTGAAGTAGGAAGGGTCCTTGATGTCCTTTGGGGAAAGAGGAGGAAAAACACAAAAATTCTGACAGAACAAGGAATTTCAATGCAGGATAAACTAAAAATCAAAATAGTTTCCTATTGGCCATTTTTAAGGAATCTGAGGTACCAATCACGTTTTCTAATTAAACACCATTAAAAAAAGCATTCTGCCTGGAAAGACAAAGGTATACATGCACTTTACCTCAGAAGGCAAACCCCCATATTCCTTCTCAAAATTCAGGATTTTCAAAGTCCAGTCACCGATGTGCCAATTAGTGAGGTCATGTGCACTAAGCCATAAGCAAAACAGGAAATTACTTTCTTCTTTTTTTTAAATTTATTTTTCGTTTTTAACACAGTTCATATCACATAAAACAATTCCAACTTTTGGTCAGGTGATAATTCTTTTAAAGCATTTACAATACAAACCATAAACAAATTTTTTTTAATATTAACCAACTAAGACAAATAATAACTACGTATGCTGACTTCACCAGCCCTTGACCTAATTGTCTCCACACTATTACTAAGAATTAAAGGACCCTAACTTATTATTGTTGGTCTAAAGTCCTAAGCCTAATAGCTTAATTGTAGACTTAACCTTGGATGTTAGGAAATTACTTTCTTCATAACAGTGTAAAGCTTCACTTATTCTAAACGGAATCATAAAGAAAGGTGCAATCTGCATCCAGAGAAAGAACTAACAGGAGATTGTATAGAAAGATTTTACACACACACACACACACACACACACACACACACACACACACACACGTCTAAAGGCAGCTCTGTCTAGGGCCAAGAGGCAGGGGAAAGGAAGAAAAAAAAAATTTACATGATAACTTTATTATATAAAGGAATAGCAAATTAGACATAATAGATTTGCAGTTTCATGTGCAATCATCTTTTTTGTTATATTGTGTTAAAGAAATGCTTGTTTTATTCCATAAATTAAAAGTAAAATACACTTTTAAATAAATTGAATCAGGTCAGTCAAAGTTAAAAAAGTCTTAATTACAGAATACTTATTTTAAAAAAATAAAATGAGGTTTTATAATAAAAAATTATTTTTAAAAATAATAACATAAGAGTTTTTAATAAAAATGATTTTTATAAATAGTAAAATGAGGTTTTAATTCTTTTAATGGCTGAGAGTCATTAAGCTAATGAAATATTATCACTGAACAGGGGAAGTGAAAGGAAGTTGATTTTTTTTTTTAATACACAGAGTACTTTGCAAATTTCCTAGCACTATATGAATACCATTATTATTTCAACAAAGTCTCCTCTCTCCATATTGAACCTGCTTTTGCAACAAAGGAAAACAATTTTTCTTTTCTGATACCATAAGATTTCTTCAAAATATATGTGATGATTTGTCCTCAGAGTCCCCACCTCTACACCCTTAAGGGCAGAAGAGGATCCACTATCTGCTTTTGGAGTACTTTGTCACCTTATTGATGGCTCGGCTGAATTTCCTCTGATGATCAGATTTATTTACACTGCCACAGTCACTGTGTGTGCTGTCTTCTTGGCTCTGCTTATTTCATTCTACTTCCATTTATACAAATCTTCCCATGTTTCTCTGAATTCCTCATCATTTTTCACTGAACAATCACACTCATACCAGTCTCTTCTAGCCACTGAATGAGCACACACGAATGCTGGACCTCTGTATCTATCTCTAACTAGCTTAATAAGTTATCTTGAGTGGTGAGTAGGATTGTTAGGTCAAAAACTCTGGGGAAGTAGGAGCCCCATTTCTTGTATAATTCCCAATCAATATTCAGAAGGCTGGACCACTTTACAGCTCCACCCACAAAGACAATTTTCTTTTCTTGTCACTTTTGCTGAGCTACAACTCAGAGTTATTTAAATTTGTGTTTAATAATAATAACTAATCCCTTATGGCTTCCAAAGTGCTTTACAAATATTGCATCACTCTATCCTCACAACAAGCATGGAAGGTAGGTGCTATTACCATCCCTATTTTATAGGTGAGAAAGGTAGACAGATAAAGTGAGAAGGTCATCCAGATAGGAAGGATCTATGACAAGATTTAAACTCAGGCCTTCCTGACTCTAAATCTAAACCCCATGATCTACTGTATCACTTAGCTGCCTCTTTTAATGTTAGTAATATGATACATGTTTTCAATTAGTCATTTAGCATTTCCAATTCTTTTGATAACTATTCGTATCTTTTGACCACTTACAGAACAAAGATTTTTTAACCTGTGATCTGTGTACTTTTTAAGAAAATATTTTATAATTATAGTCAACACAACTGGGTTTCCTTTATAATCCCATGTATTTTTGTTTACATATTTTAAAATATCATTCTGAAAGGGGATTCAAAGACTTCATCAGACTGCCAAAGAGGGGGTCTGTAATACAAAGGAAATTAATAGTCCCTGGTCTAGAGGAATAGTTCTAAGTGTTAAATATTTGGGTCATCTATTACCCTGTACATTTTGGATATGGGGTTACTGATAATATTTGATACAAATATTTCCCCACTCTACTTTCTTTTCTATGTTCATTGATTTTTGTTCCATACAAAAGCTTTAATTTTACACAGTCTAAAGTATCTATTTCATCTTTTATACTCTCCATTGCTCCCTTGTTTGGTTCAGAAATCTCCTCCATTCATAATGGTAAAATATACCTGATCTTTCTCTCCACATTTTTAAAAGGGGTTACCTTTGCTATTCAGATTATATGTCAATTTTGAACTTACTGCAGAATTTATTATAAGATATTGGTTAAGGAGGGCTATTTTTAATAGAAAAATAGGAATGATTTATAAGAACAGACATTTTTGTAATTAATTATACTTAAACTAGGAAAGTACATGAGAAGTTTTGAATACAAGTCTCTCATCTTAAAAAGACATAATAGCATTCCCCTAAAAATGTTGTTTATGCTCCCTTTGCTCCTTGCCTTTATTCAAAAGCAGTTTCAGCTCCTATGCCAATGATCACAAATTCTGAAATACTGGAAACAATAAGGCTTTAGAGTTTACTTTATTTTTCACTCTCATCTACCCACAGGCTACCAAAAAATATCACAAAACCATTTTAATAACAGGAAGGATCAACAGGAAGGAATGATTAATTATCAGTCTAACAGTGGCACCTAATTAGTAGGCACTCCTTTCAATGATCTACGAACATGTTCCATCCTTCTGATTCAGTGTCTTAGTGCCACTGGAAATTGTCAACTTGAGAGAAATTTGATTCTACCTAGAAGGAAGGTGATCTTATAGCTACCAAGAACGGATGTGCAAGCACAACCTAAGTGTTTACTGTGCATAGTACACTGTGTGGGTCAGCTAAACCCAACCGATATTCCAGTGATGCTTAGGGAGAATAATGATTCCTCTGCTATTTCACTGTCCTAGCCACACGTGGTAGTGCCTAATGTGAAAGTTTTTTACTACTAATATGATCAAAACCAAGGGAAAAGAACACACACAAAGGGTGGGAGTTTCCAGCTACATAAAAATAGTCCTTGCAAATGAAACTATTTCACTGTGTTCTAATATCCAGGGTCCTTAAAAATCTTATGAACCCACAAACACTATAGGAATCCTAGCTTTGATGAAATACACAGAACATATAAACAGACATGTTTATTATATACATACGTGTAAGTAAATAACTATCTTACTTGTGAAAAGCCGTTAGTTTTTTTAGGGTGCAGGACATTCGAATAATGCATTCTTCACTTACACCAAAGCCTTCTTCCTAAATGAGTTATAAAAACAGAAATGACAAGGAATGTAGAAACATAAGATTGCTCTTCTGCAATCAACAAGATGAAAACAGAACCTAGCTAAGCTACTAATCTTTACCAGAAGCTTTGATTAACATTTAATCACATTTTACAGCTGTAACATAGAGAGGGAGCAAAGAGGCAGAAATAATAACACCACCTTATACTTGAAGAACTTTTTAAGGTTCATGAAGGACTTTGCTTGCAACACTTCTGGGAAGTAAGTAATGCAGGCACTGTTATCTGCCTTTAACAGAGGAGTAAATACATGACAGTGTCAGGGAGGGTAAGTGACCAGAGCACCACATAGGAACAAGTGGAGTCAGAAGACTTGAGAGCAAGGACAAGCCTTGTAATCACAAGCAAGTCATCTGATCCTTCAAAGCTTCAGTTTCCACATCTGTAAAATGCAGATAAAATATACCTGCAGTGGTGTTTACTAACCACCTCTACTCTTTCGATTATAGGGGAGAAAGCTCTGTCGAAAGATGGCTAAATGACTCATCCCAATTCTGCTTTCCATCTTCCTCCCCTTCACATCACACAAGAAAAGAAAAGATAAAGAAATACAAGTTAACACAACTGTTAGAGTTCTGTAACAAGAACAGAGAATACTTAAGGTCCCAAAACCAATATGGGAAAGGAGTAGGAAGTATCTTTTACCTAACAATTATTTTATCACAAGGAAAGAGATGAAATAACCTAAACAAAACCCAGATTCCATCCTCTCAATGCATTAATTTCAGCTAAAATGAATTGAGTCCAATATAGTTTAACAAACCTTTGGATATAAATTCCTTCCCTACCACTGCAGCTTGACCACCTGTCTGAAATGACAGCAAACACCATAAATAAGCTTTCTTTCCTTCATGATGAATTTAGCCACACGGTGCTATTCATATCTATAACAGCTGTTTCTGCATTTTAAAATGAATGAAAACTTTTTTAATCTACACCATCCTCCTCCAAAAGAACAACTGCTATGTTTCAGATACAAAAGGCACACATATCCAGAACTGGATAAATGACTGGAACATGCTTTGTAATAGATAACTAAAAACTAATTCCATGGCCATCAGTAAAGATTCCATCTTCTTCTCCAAGGTGATCCACTATAGATTATTCAACAAAAAACCTAGTCAGCCTATTTAACCTGAGCATATCCTAAAAGGTTTTCTGTGCAGTTTACAACAACAACAAAAAAAACACTTGTTGCTATATCACCACTCTAGTGCCAAGAACTATGGGTAACCTATCATTTTTCAAAAGCTAGGTTGCTACCTCACTAGATCTAGTCAGAAGTTCAAATCTTAAATGACAGATACTCACCTAGGACAAGCCACCTAGTATCATCTATCTTTGTGACTAAAAGAATTTACTCTTTTAGGAGTCTGAATGATAAGTGTGCTTAATATGAATGTTACCAAGTTTCATCTTTCATGATCTCCTATTTATTACCACCACCACCACCACCAACCCCACCACCCTCATCTCCCATTAGAACCTCTTCATCAATTACCAGCCCTTTTTGTACATACCTCTTGGAAAAAGTCATCAAGTAGCTGGAAGAAGTCCTTAACCATCTCATCTATTAGCTGGTGTAGGGCCTCAGACACCATAGGGTAAAATGCCAGCTGATCACTGCAGAGGATGCTGTATACCTTGGAGCAGGCCTCAAGGATATTAAGGTCAGTGTGTCTGAGTACAAGTTCTTTCATCTCCTTTAGCAACGCATCCAAGTACTACGAAGAAATGCAGGATCTCATGAGGAGGGCCAGGTCACCATCCCAATGGTTGCTTAACAACTCTAATCCAAGAAGGAAGAGCTAAGTTAACAAGCACTTGTTGAGTACCCAGTGAGCACTGCGTATTGTACTAAGGAGAAGTGAGCAAATTTGAGGGATAAAAAGTGGAAGTGTATGACAACAATTATGAGAACTAAAAAGCTCTCAGTATAAGGTAGTGGAAAGCCCAATAGGTCTCTGAATCAGAAAATCTGAGTTCAAGTTCCATCTTCAATCCTGGCTAGCTATATAATCTTAGGCACGTCACCTATCCTCATTGAGACTGTATTATAAAATTGGAATAAAGAGCTGTACTACCTACTTCATGGGGTAGTGTGAGAAGAGTGCTTTGTCAACTTCAAAGTAACATTAAAAATGTATAGTTATTATTATGCAAAATCACAGCTATATGAATTATATTAACAATGTAATGTGCCCATTGCATTGCATACACATTACAAGGAATCATGAAGAACTGAAATGATAGATGTCATTTTAAAAACATGAAAAGAAAAAAAAAAGGACTGTGCTTGACTGAGGAATTATCAATGGGTGACTTATTGGTATCTTCACAACACTGAAAGAAATCAAGGAAAACGTTCAGCACAAAAGGGAAATGTACAAGACTTTACCAACAATACGTTTGCATAGCAATCCACATTACTGAAGGGAATATTCACAATAATAACATCACAAATCCATTTGAGTTTCTAATAATTTTAAGTTTCCCATTTTCTGAAAACAAACATATTTCATATATTTACATATATATAGGCATGTTTATATATAAGTACATAAACATGTACAAAATCTATGTGAATGTTTTTAGAAAACATAAACACACAAACACACACACACACACACACACAGAGTCAAGGGATCAGAGATTTAAAATGGGAAAGGCTCAGAAGACAGCATCTAATTCAATCCCTTAATTTTACAGAAGAGAAAATTGAGGTCCTAAAAGGTTAAGTGACTTGCCCGAGGTCTCAAAGTTATCAAGAAGTAGCATCTGAACTCAGTTCCTCTGCCTGTAAACAGAGCTTGGCACAATGCATGCACTCCCAAACCACTCAGAGAAAATAAACAGCACTTGAAATTGTACATCTATCATTACAGACTTTTAGTAATCAGATCTTAGGGCAGGGGTTCTTAACCTGGTGTACACAGATACTCAAGGGGTCATAAATAGATTTCTTTTTGTTTGTATTTCTAATGTTTATTTATTTATTTTTAGTTTTCAACATTCATTTCCATAAAATTTTGAGTTCCAAGTTCTCTCTCCATCTCTCCCCTCACCCCAAGACACTGTGCATTCTGATTACCCCTTCCCCCAATCTGCCCTCCCTTCTATCACACCCCTCCCTTCACTTATCCCCATCTTCTCTCTTTTCTTGTAGGGCAAGATAGATTTCTATACCCCATTACCTGTATTTCTTATTTCTCAGTTGTATGCAAAAACAATTCTCAACATTCATTCCTAAAACTTTGAGCACTCCCCACCCATCCCCACTGAGAAGGCAAGAAATTCAATATAGGCTACTTATGTGTAGTTTTGTAAAAGACTTCCATAATAGTCACGTTGTATAGGACTAACTGTATTTTCCTCCATCCTATCTTGCCCCCATTTATTCTATTGTCTTTTTTGACCTTGTCCCTCTCCAAAAGAGTTTATTTCTTACTCCCTCCTCCTCCTCCCTTTTGTCTTCCCTTCTATCATCCTTCCCACTCCACTTATCCCCTTCTCCCCTACTTTCCTGTAGTGTAAGATAGTTTTTCATACCAAATTGAGTGTACATGTTACTCCCTCCTTAAGCCAAATGTGCTGAGACTAAGCTTTACTTTTTCTCTCACCTCCCCCCTTTTTCCATCCATTGAAAAAGCTTTCTCTTGCCTCTTTTATGAGATAATTTGCCCCATTCCATTTCTCCCTTTCTCCTCCCAATATATTTCTCTCATCCCTTCATTTTATTTTCTTAGATAACACCCCTTCAACTCACGCTGTGCTCTCTGTCTACATATATGCATGTGTATAATCCCTGACTCTACCCAAATACTGAGAAAAGTTTCAAGAATTACAAATATGATCTTTCCATGTAGGAATGTAAACAGTTCAACTTTAGTAAGTCCCTTATAACTTCTCTTTCCTGTTTACCTTTTCATGCTTCTTGTTTGAAAATCAAATTTTCTATTCAGCTCTGGTCTTTTCATCAAAAATGCTTCAAAGTTCGCTATTTCATTGAAAGACCATTTTTTTCCCCTTAAGTATTATACTCAGTTTTGCCAGGTAGGTGATTCTTGGTTTTAATCCCAGTTCCTCTGAATTCTAGAATATCATATTCCAAGCCCTTTGATCTCTTAATTTAGAAGCTGCTAGATCTTGTGTTATCCTAATTGTGTTTCCACAGCTTTCCAGCTGCTTGTAGTATTTTCTCCTTGACTTGGGAATTCTGGAATTTGGCCATAATGTTCCTAGGAGTTTCTCTTTTTGGATCTCTTTCAGGAAGTGATCAGTGGATTCTTTCAATATTTACTTTACCCTCTGGTTCTAGAATATCAGGGGAGTTTTCCTTGACAATTTCATGAAAGATGATGCCTAGGCTCTTTTTTTGATCATGGCTTTCAGGTAGTCCCAAAATTTTTTAATTGACTCTCCTGGATCTATTTTTCAAGTCAGTTGTTTTTCCAATGAGATATTTCACATTATCTTCTATTTTTTCATTCTTTTGGCTTTGTTTTGTAATTTCTTGGTCTCTCATAAAGTCATTAATTTCCATCTGCTCCATTCTAATTTTTAAAGAACTATTTTCTTCAGTGAGCTTTTGTGCCTCCTTTTCCATTTGGCTAATTCTGCTTTTTAAAGCATTCTTCTCCTCATTGGCTTGCCATCTGGGTTAGTCTATTTTTCAAGGTGTCATTTTCTTCAGCATTTTTTTAGTCTGCTTTAGCAGGCTGTTGACCCCCTTTTCATGATTTTCTTGCATTGCTCTCATTTCTCTTCCCAATTTTTCCTCCATCTCTCTTACTTGATTTTCAAAATCCTTTCTGAGCTCTTCCATGACCTGAGACAATTACATACTTATTTTGGAGGTTTTGGATGCAGAAGCCTGGACTTTTATGTCTTCCTCTGATGGCAAGCACTATTCTTCCTCATCAGAAAGGATGGAAGAAAATACTTGTTCACCAAGAAAGTAACCTTCTATAGTCTTTTTTTTCCCCCTTTTTGGGCATTTTCTCAGCTTGTCACTTGATTTTTGAGTCCTTTGTCAAGAGGAGGGTATACTCTGGGGACCTGTAAGTTCTCAGTTCCTCCAAGGTGGCACAATCAAGGGAGAGGAGTTTACTCCTCTCCTGGCCTGAGCTATGGTCTGGGAGCTACCAAGACTTTTCTGCCCAGGGTCTGCAAGTAGAATTCCCCTTCCAAAGCCTCCACCAGCTCTACCATGCCAGCACTCGTCCTCACCCCAGGACCGACAATGAGGGCTGAGATCCAGAGCAGTGGCTCAATTCCCTCCAGGGATTTTAGGCTGAGAGCTCCAATAACAGACACTGCTGCTGCCACCACCACCTGAAGGTGAGGCTAGGAGAGGATCCTGCTCACTTTTCACCCAGTTGAAAAAGCTTTCTCACTGACCTTTGAAACTATCTTTGGCATTTGTGTGTTGAAGGATCTGGGAACTGCAGGCATTCCACACCTGAGGCCTGCTCTGGTCCCATTCCTGCTGGTGCTCTGTGACCAAGGCTGGGTCAGGCTCCATGCACTGCACTCCATTCTGCACCTCATGCGATAGACCTTTCCTGTCAACCTTCCAGGATGCTGTAAATTGGAAATCTCTTTCACTCTGCTGTTTTGTGGCTTTTGCTGTTGTAGCATTTGTTTAGAGTCATTTTTTAACAGGTATTTTATGGGTTACAGGGGAGAGCTAGAGTCAGTGCATCTTTCTACTCACCATCTTGGCTCAAGAGATCTTGTAACTTGTATGGTGGAAAAAAATTACCTTATTTTCACTAACCTCTCACAGAAATTTATTATTTCTTTCAATCATAAATGTAGACAACAATCACAGGAGTACAGCAGCACCTGTCACTTTGTCACTAATAGAAATCACAGATATTTTCACATCACAGCTGTTGCAGAATTCTCAAATGATCATTTTCATTCATCACCACTTCTAAATTATTGTAGTTATTGCTACCACCACCATATCCCATGCATGTGATCGCAGTCTTCCTTGATATGGAATGTACTTCAATATCACTGGTTGCCTTTGTAATTCTACTTTATATACTTAAAAACATTATTCTGAGGGGGCAGAGCCAAGATGGCGGAGTAGAAAGACTCACATTTGCTAGCTCCGAACCCACAGCCCATAGATTTCCTGTAAAAAGAACTCCTGACAAATTCTGGAACAGTGGAAGCCGCGCAGAAACACAGTTAAGGAGATCTCCGTTGCAGAGAGCCCTGAAAAACCGACCCCAGGGGTCCATCGCGCCCCAGACGGGAGCAGAGCCCTGCCCGGCGGAGCCCTGTCCTGCCCTACCCTGGCCACACCGCACTGAGAGGAGCGAGCAGACCCCAGCAGGCTTCAGGGACCTGAATCTCCAGCGGCCGTGAAGGTCCCCTCCATCCACAGACGCACAGGTCAGTGAGAGAGATGGGCTGAGAGGGGAGCGGGTATCTCCGGGACTCGGACCCCCTCGGGAGGTGGTGGCAGGGGCAGAGGCAGAGGCAGCTCGGTCAGAGACTCCCAGAGCAGGCAGGAGCTCCACCCCAGCTCCATTACAAAAGATCTCTGCATAAATCCCCTGAGGGAAC
>CM053771.1:332877588-332924354 GCA_028658325.1 Potorous gilbertii
CATAGCGGAATGGAAGGAGATAGAATAAAGGGAAACTGTGAGGGTGTTGGTGTGTGGTAAGGAAAATGAAGGAAGAAATCAGATAATAATAGAAAAAGTAGAGCAGGTTCTTAAAATATGATATGAAATCATTTTTGAAACTACAATTATTAGGCTGGCAAATTCTCTCCAACTCATCTCATTCTCTCCACCCCTACTCCTCACGCCACATTATTCCCTAAAACAAAGTGAGAATAAGGATTGCTCATTAAATACCAAAATAGATGATAAGTAAGCTTCCTCTTGGCATCTATTGGACTCTACTGACAGTTTCGAACAATAAGGCACAACTGACTAACTTGCTTTTTACGCCAAAAAAAAGAAAAAAAATTAAACCCTCAAAAATCTGACAAAATATCATCTGTTTCTTGCCCTAAATGTCCCCAAAGTAGGGATCACAACAGTCATCATTTCTCTTTAATAATTACTCACTTGCCTCAAATCTACCTCTCAATAGGCTATCTACAGCTCAACCTAAGTATTCTTAGCAGCTAAGAGAGAATCTCTAGGAAAAATCTCTGTTATTTTGATAGCAATTACTCTAAAGGGCTCCCCACAACCCCAATAATATTCATAGCATCAGACTTGACATAGCTCTAATCTTTAACAAGCAAGTGAGAACAGAGGTTATAGTTTATACTCAAAGTGGGTTTCCTACATGAAAGCTCAAATTACCCACCAGGACATTCAAACAGCAGGATAACTGACAAATGCAAAAGGATTCTTTCAATACAATAACAGAACTTAATAAGGATAAAGACTCTGAAAATTATAGAAATGTAGTAATAGTTTCAATGATCATCACATATTGCAGCTCCTCTATCAACACTATATCCCTAGATTTCAAAAAGAAAAAAAAGTTACAATGTCTCTTCTCTCCCTCCCTCTCCACCTCAAGTTACCCTCCCATTCTTCTTTATTCACCTTCTCCAGGTGTCCAGCAACATACACATTCAAATTATAATACTGGGGAATTTGCAGGAAGTTTGTCACTTTTTCTATATCCGATGAATACTATAGAGAAAAAACAACAACAACAACAAAATATGAGTGCTATAGGAATTCCAATGAAATATTTAACAGCAGCTCAGGGTGCAGCTGCTCATTACCTTAGCCAAGAGCTCAGGAAGCATTACAATGAAATGCTCAGTCATTCGGGCACATTCTTCCATTTGAGTTCTCTTCTCCTTTGCTGAGAGGGGCTGCAGAAAAAGCAGAAGGCATAAGACAAGGGTCAGACAAGGCTCAATCTTAGGATCACTGGTTCCATTTCAGAGTTGAAATGTTACCCAGAATGAACTAAACTAACAAATTAAATGGGTGGATTTTTTAAAAATATGAAATGCCCAGATTAGCAGAGAAAGAAATAGAAAATTTAAATAACCCAATTTTTAGAAAAGAAACTGAACAAGTCATAAAGGGACTCATAGAGAAAAAAATCTTGGAAATCAGATGGTTTTACAAGTGAATTCTATTGACTATTCAAAGAATAACTCCAATATTACACAAATTGTTTAAAAAATAAGAAAAGGGATCCTATCCTTTTAATATAAATATGGGCTTGATTACCTTACTAGACAAAATCAAAACAAAAACTGTGAACCAATCCCAAGTGAACATGAACGCAAAAAAAATTAAATCAAATTTCACCAAAGAAGCTACAGTAACTTATCAAAAAGATTATAAACTATAAATAGGATCAATTTATACCAGAATATGGAGTTAGTTCATTACTAGGAAAACCATAAATGTAAATATAAAGACTCTATTAATACCCAGAAAAATAAAAATCATATAATGATGTCAACAGATGCAAAAAAAACTTTTGACTAAATACAATACCCATTTCTGTTTAAAAAAAAAAAAAAGGAAAAAATGGACCTTTATTTAATAATAGTATCTCTTTAAAACTAAGAGCCTGAATTATTTATAATGAGGAGAAGCTTCTCCAATAAGACTCAAAGTAAAGCAAAGATTCTTACTGTACCAATACTATATGAAAATGTTCTAGTAATATTAATTATAGCAACTAGGTAAAAGAAATTGGGGGAATATGTGTAGGCAAAGAGGAAACAAAGTTATCACTTTTTTTTAAGAATCCTAGACATTCAACTAAAAACCTTAACTGAAACAGTAACTTCCAACAAAGTTAGAAAATAATGACATAAATCCACATAAATCATCAGCATTTCTGTGTATTATCAAGGAAATCTAGTAAAATGACAGAAAAGAGAAATTCCGCTTAGATAACTATGGAATATAGAAAATCCTGGGAAATCCACCTACCAAGAAAACACACAGGAACTATATGAACCAACTTCTAACTACTATTTAACAACAGCTCAGGGATCTCTATTAAAGACAGATGTGAATAACTGGAGAAATATTAGCAACTCATGAGTAGGTCAAGCCAATATAATTGTAATAATAAAAATATAATAATTACTATCTAAATTAATTTACATATTCAGTGCTATAAAAATCACACTACCAAAAGTATACTTTATGGAAAAAATAACAACAAAACTTAACCTAGAGGAACAAATGGTCAAGAATTTCAATATAAATAACCAAAAAAAAAAGTGGCAAGGGAGCCTAGCAATGCTGCCTCTCCAATCATCCTAGATATTTCCTTCACTTCATTACCAATATTCTAGAAAGAGTAGACTACAAACAATTCCATTTCCTTACCCTCAATCCCCTTGAAATCAGATTTCAGTCCACAGGACTCAACTAAAATTGTTTTCAACAAAATCACTAGCAACCTCAAACAACAAATCCAATTGTCTTTTCTCAGTCCTCATCCTTCTTGGCCTTTTGTGCAGCATTTGATACAACTTAGTATCTCTTCTTTCCTTGCTAGTCTTGCCTCTTCTGAATCTCTTCCTAGAGTACCGATGCCTTCCAAATTACTGACTTCAGTCCTTTTCTTTCTTTCTTTGCAAGTTCATCAGTACTTTCTAATGGTTTTAATTTTTATCAAAGCAGATTTCTCCTAAATCCATGTATATAATCCTAATATCTCCCCCAGAAATCCAACCTCATGTTCTCAACTGTCTGATGAATACTGTTTAGATAACCCATGGCACTTCCAACTCAGCATGTCCAAAAGAGAACTAATCATTTTCTCCTCAAACCTGCTTTTCTTCTCTCATTCACTCAGTCATCTCAGTCATCTTTCATTATTTCCTATCCTTCAATATCCAATACCAATTGGATACTAAATACTATCAAATCTATTTTTTCCACAGTCCTTTTTTACTCAGTGCTACCACAGCATGTAAAGCCCATATTAACAAGTGCCTAGAGTACTGAAATAAACTCCTAACTGGTCACCCTATCACCAATCTCTCTACTTAATAATCCAGCCTTCGTGTGACCATCAATATAATTTTCTTGATACACTGATATGATCACATCTCAAAACTGCTCAAAAAACTTCAGTAGTTCCCCAATACCTGTAGGATGAACTACTAATAATCTGTCTCAAAGCTGTATTTCCAAATTTATTTTACACTCCTCCCCTTTCATGAACTTCGTATTCAGGCAAATGGATTATCAGCCATTTCTGTATCTAATCTAACATCTAACATGTCTGCATATCTGCACAGAGCTCTCTTTAGCTCCTTCAAGACTCATATCAGGTTTTACACCTTCTTTGCTCTCCCTCAACAAGAAATGATCCCACTCCTCCAGAATCTTTCATTTCTCCTAAGACCCTATCTTACGCACTTACGTCTTGGTTAGTTGCGTATACATTTTGTCCCACTGTTAAAATGAAAATCACTTCAAAGTAGTGCCTTCCACAGAAAAGAGACTTAAAAATTTTTTTAAAAAAAAAGAAAAAGGGACTTTAAATATAACTGAACTTATATGTCCAAATTAGAATAGACACTTTCCAAAAAAGTACTTAGGAAGGTATATACTTATTCCAAAGATTCCATCACTATTCATAAAAGTTTTCAAACTATTCTTTTGTAAATGTGTTGAAAGACTGAAGCATTTTTTTTCTATCTTCATTACCAGTCTTGGAAGATAAAGTAATTAAGAAATACTGCAAGTAAGCAAAGTAAAATGACATTAGTTTTTTTTCTCTAACTTGTAAACAGCTGAGAATGTCTAGCCAAAGCTCAACATTGAAATACAACATTTCTGGATACAATTCAATAAAATTTTTTTAAAGTCCTATCATATCGTTACATACTTCATATTTATTTTATAAATTTCCAGAGGGCTAGGAGGACAGAAGGTAATTCACAAGAGCTCCAGGATTAAGTGAAAAGAAATCGCGCTCACCTTTCTGCCTCCTCGGCCCACTGGAGGATGACCCTCCGCAGTCTGGCGCACTGCTGATGCAATTATTTCCACAAGAACACTTTCCTGGGCATCTGTAAAGGCTGTGAACATATCAGAATGTCTAATCAGAGATTACAGGGAGTGAAGGAAATTCAGTATGCAGTGATACAGCAAAAAAAAAAAAGGTGGCAATGATCCCAAACTGTTTTTCAGAATGATTTCACTAATTCATAGTTCCACTAACAGGGTATTAGCGTGCCTGTTCTCCCATAACTTCTACAATACTAGGTATTTTCCTTTTCTGTCACCTTTAACAATATGACTGCTGAAAGGAAGAATCTCAGAGTTTTTTAATTTTAATTTCTCTATTAGTGATCTGAAGCATTCTTATCATTAGTTATAAGTGTTATTTCCTGATTTGAGAATTGCCTATTCATATGTTTAGACCATTTATTTATCGAGAGAAAATTCATTCTTTTACATTTGTATCAACTCTAAATATCTTAGATATCAGACCTCTATTAGAGAAATCTGCTTGAGATTTTTCCCTAAATTATTTGTTACAAACAAATCACACATAACAAAGGTACAATTTCTTATACTAATTCTTATATTCTTGAGGGTTTTTTGTGTGGTGAAATGTTTATGATTAAGTTCACAATGAAAAAATTTTATAGGAGAAATGGGAAGAAATCATCTCAAGAGTTTAGCAACTTATTTTGTTGAGAAAGCACTACTTATTACTAAAAATTAAGATAGTGGGAATAACTACTTTTGAAGGAGCTAGACATTAAGTGAACGAGTGCATGTATATAAGGAAAACTTTTCCCAATCAAGTTTCTTTAATAAAGAATATGTCACATCACACCATGGCTTTGTCAAATGTATCACTAAAAAATTTAGGAAAGAAAAAATAGAAAGGAGGCATACTTTTCCTTTATTAATAATAAACTAATAAATTAATAAAACCAAAATAAATACCATTAAAAAATGGTATTTGGTACTCAAAGGAACCTTAGAGCTCATGTAGTCCAAACCCTTCATAAATAAACTAAAAATCAGAGAATCTAGGTAGCTTGCCCAAGGGCACATAAGCCATATCAAAACTGAAACAAGAATTTAGCTTCCTGATTCCTACTATTTCCACTAATTGTTGCTAAGTCATATCGAACTCTTCTTAACCCCATTTGGGATTTTCTTGGCAAAGATCCTAGAGTGATTTTGCCATTTCTTTTCCCAGATCATTTTACAGATAAGGAAACTGAGGCAAACAAGGTTAAGTGACTTGCTCAGGGTCATGTGGCTGAAGGCAGATTTTAACTCAGAAAGATTAGTGTTTCTGACTCTAGGCCCAGCACTCTATACACTGTGCCTCCTGGCTACCTATTTCCATTAGACCATGCTATAAAGAATACTTTTCTTTCTGAGAGGAAAAAAACACTAATTCACTGAATTTCTAATGAAGCCCAGGAAAGGAAACTCTTCCTTTTTCATACCTTTCAAAGAATGAAAGTGAGAAGAATGCCCTAAAAAGGTCCTCTCCCAGAAGCCTATGTCCTGAGGAAATGACAGGCACACACTTGTAAAGAGAATTACTCAACTTAATTCAGCAATATAAATTTCTAAAGTTATACACACATTTGATATATTAAGCCAGTCTTGAGACTAATAAAAGGGCTACAATGACAAAGAAAACATGCAATGTAGCTCCAGTTATAATCAACATCTTTGGCAAATCCCTAGGTCAGAACCAAGGAGAAAGACTCTGGCCCTACGTTGCATGTTGCAACAAGCCTATTGCAAAAGACAGCATGTGTGGAGTTAGGACACATAACAGATCCAATCAGATAACAGAAGGCAGCATAAAGTAGTGAACTTCATTTTCCTTGCCTGTATTACAGTAACACATCACATTTATGTAATGCTTTACAATTCACAAAACACACTTGAAAAATAATTAACACATCACAACCAGTCTGACTAGATAAAGCTCTTTTATTGAGACTCCCACATAAATACATTATTTCTGTCAATACAAGCAAGAGCCAAAACTGTTCCATGTGTGTTCCAAATTATTCTGGGAAATACTAGATTATGTGACCACTAAGGTTGCAGCTCAAACATTCTCTGATTACATCAAATAGTGTCAGAAATTCAGCACTTCCTCTGAAAAGCAAACATACCCTGAGAGTTATGTGCTTTTCAACCAAGTATATGATCCTAGAGATTACAGTGTTAGTAAACATCAATTAAAGGTCAAAAAAGACATTTCAATTTTTAATCATAAAATGGCCTTCTGTGGCATAATATCAAGTGGTGTTTCAAATAGAGCTTTTTTGTTGGCAAAGGATGTTACATAGTCTATCTAGCCACAGGGCCTCTAGAACATGTTTCTTGAAGCCACCCATGTTTTAAAATAGAAAGTAACCGAAATTTACACTTTTAAGAGTCTTCCAGCCAACAAATGTTTTAAAATCAAAATTGGTAAATCGGTGTAGGTTAGATAAACTAAAAAACTAACTTAGGTTAATAAGAGCTAAGGGCACTCTGAAGTATGAAAAACTAAAAGGTAACAACAGTTTACAAATTCAGAAAATGAAATTTCATATAGATTTATCACCTTTTCCCATTCCAGGTCCATAACAGTGAGGCTTCGAACTTAGAATGAGTATTCCAGTTGGGTTCCATGGCTTCTGGATGGTCCCTGGCTAGGACAAGCCATCTCCCCCTAAACTATTAGGAAAAGGCATTTAAGGCGACCCCAAAATCTTGTCTCTCACCTTCTTCCTTTCTCATGGGCTTGTCCCTTAAAAGATTTGTCAAACACTCCCAGTCTCTCAGCAAACCGTCTTCCCAGTCCCACAAGCTATCCACCAAGTAGGTAACATGTTTATGAAACTAAAAGAGAATTTTTTAAGATGATATATAAGGATCAAGGGCAAACATAACTACAAAAAAGTCAAATATTCTTTATAAATACAACCACACCATAATTAAGTTTCCCATGAGTAGTCAGCACCAAAAGCTTACCCAGATTTCATGTTTTAATAGTCCAATGGTTATACAGAAGCTAATATAACATATCCCAAACAGGCAAAGAAGAACATCATCTTATAGGAGACTATGAAAGTATGCCACTTCACTCCACCCAAAAACTGACAAATGCTAAATCCCAATATTTCTACAGTTTATCATCAAATCTGACTTCAAAACAAAATAAGATGGTTCCACCAGTAAATACTCAAGACTTTTGAAAAGATTCCCAGGCCTAGTAACACCACTTCTCAGAAAACACAAAGTCTTATATTTTCCTTACCCCATGGCTCAAGAAGAAAGTAATAAGTTTTTTCAAACGTCTGAGGCTATAAATAAATTTATCTTTCTTCTTGGCTTGAGGAGACTCCTCCTCACCTGGTGGGAGACAAAAGAGTCTGGGAAGAAAAAAAAAAAAAAGAGTGATTCTCAATCAGCCATGCATATAGTCAACCTGCAAAAGGATTAGAAATTCTTTCAGGATTTGGAACTCAAAAACTATCACAAGATTATCATTCATTTAAGTCATTTATTATGGAACTTGGGAACTCTGGAGCTACTGGCTAAGTCTTAAAGAATCAAATCACTGGCTAAACCCCAACATCACTCTAGCTAGCACCTCTCCTGACACCACACAATGAAAATCATAAGGTGGTAAGGTGGTTTAGTAGCTACCAAGACAGACCATGTCAGACTCATAAGGTGATCCCTCAGGAGTCAGAAGTTCTATATTCACCTGTCACTAGTGAGGATGCCAAAAGGAAGAAGTGACATAGTTAAAAAGGATTCTCACTTCTAACTGATGTTTGTAAATTACCTTTTAAAAGCCCCCTACTACTGCAAATCCCAAATAATGACAAATAATGTGAAATAAACCATGATGATGAATCACTTAGTATTCCATTGTTACACATAACCAGATGTTAACAAAAGGGTAGGCTGAAAACTAACTGTTTAAGTGTGAGGTCTGTATGGGCACTTTCTTAAAAATGGCTACAATTTAACATTAAGAAGCAGACAAAGATCAACCCCAGCTTCCACCTTTGGTACTAACCAACAATAAATCAAGCCAGCAAATAAGAGATACCATATATGGAAAGGCAGGGAAGGTGAACACTGACAAAAATAGTCTACTGTTAAGACTTAGGGCTCTTTCCCCTCTTTTCCATTCTTAAAGATAAGTCTAGGAAGGGCCCCCCCTCAAAAAAAACCCTGCAGACTGCTGATACAGTAGATCAACTGGCTCCTAAGATGGCAAATTTCAGGTTAAATGCACCTTCCATGGGATATATATCTGTAGCAAGATAAACGATTACAGTAACTCTCAATTTTTTTTAAGAGTATGACTGAGAAGATACCTTTTGCAGAGCAATTCTCCAGCTACTACAGCTAAGGGTCTGTACGTCGCGTAAACAAAATGATACATAGCTTCACATTCCTCTGATGACACCGTATTCTCACAATGCCTGTGCAAAAGAACAGAAGATGCAACACTAAAGCTGTGACTTAAAGGCTTTCTAAGCACCACCCCCAACAGTACTGATTAAGAAGATCACTTACATGAAAAGGTCCCAAAACATCATTAGTGTTATGCACTGTTTGATTATAAATTTAGTTTAACATCTGCACTATACCTCATGATTCCAATAAATGTTGTGACATTCATTCACAGAAAACTCCTTCAATGACATAGTAAAAGCCCATTATTAAACTGCTAGTTAATCATCATCTAGTTCTTATTACAAGCCAAATTCGATTCCAAGTACTGTGTATCGTTTAAACATTATACAGTAATGAAGCTTGTCTTAACACAAAAAGTCACAGAAGTATTAGTATTAGTCTTATTTCTAGAAATGGGCTTTATAAACATCTTTACGGGGTGTGTGTGTGTGTGTGTGTGTGTGTGTGTGTGTGTGTGTGTGTGTGTATTTGTAACAGGGTATCACTGTTAACAAATAATAAGGTGATAAACACTGGACTTAAAATCCCTTCAAACATAATAGTGCTATTGCCATTATAGTATATTATACTTGCATGTCACATCTTTATGCCATCTTTAACTTCTAGAATAATGTCTTATCTATCATCCTATGACATTATTATTCAAGAAAAGATGACACAATTTCAATGGTATATGAAGGTATTTAGATAGGAAAAGCTATCTAATAAAATCAGTTATGACAGGACCCCCCCCCAAAAAAAAACAACCAAAAATCCAAATCCTACTTAATCTAACCAGTAGATAACACTTCTTCTTTCAGAGCTATGACATTTTTAAACTTTTTAGACAGAATCTATTCCCTGGACTATTTCAATCTGACCATCTTCTCCTGTGCCTCCACACTTTTCTCTGAATAACCTTCCTAAACTTATCATGAACACAGGCTCCCACTATTTACTAAATAAGGCATCACACCTGATTCTGGCATTTCGAGTCCTTTAGAAACTGGCTACAACCGAGTTTTCTAGCCTTATCTCACATTATCCTACATCCTGGCCAATCTCATCCTTTCCTGCCCCTCCCACCTCTATGCCTTTTCTTACTCCATTCCTACAATGGTCACCCCACCCCTTGCCATCCTCCATAGATTGATGCCTCTCCATTTTTTCCTATTCCTACCAAGATGTGCATCATCCAAGAAGCTCAGCCTTATACTGCACCTTCCCCTCTCCCAGTGATCAAGATATTCTTCAATTTCTCATAGTACTCTGGTTAGACTGTAGTTTCCTGCCTCTGAAGCTCCTGGAGAGTAGAGCCTATGTCACTTCTTATCACTAGCACTCAAGTTAGGCACTTAATAAATGCTGGAAGGAACATTTCTTTATTAGTGCTTCTCTACTAATAACTGGCTGAAAATACCATCACTAACCTTTGATAAAAAACAAAATTCAAACTTAACAGTATAAGAAAGTGGTGGAAATGTGATTTGGAGTCAGAGGAGTTGGGTTAAAACCCTAGCTCTGCTACTTACTACCTGTGTGATTCAGGGTAAGTCACTTCACCTCTCTGGGTCTCAGTTTCCTCATCTGTAAAATGAGGGAGTTCTTCACATGAGCAGGACTGAGGATAAGAATACATGGAAATGCTGTGGCAATATAAGAAATGAGGATGTACAAGGCATTAAACTATGAATGCCATTATTTTTGACCCAAAAATCTGTTTTCATAAAATGAAATACATTCACAGTTGAAATAGTACTTAGGTTAATGCAAAACCCAGAGTAATTCTTGCTGGCCCTGAGAAATCTTTTATTTGCTTCAGAATGAGACACTTGTCAAATTAAGTAGTGAAGTACATTATTCACTCTGGAATTTTCTTAAGGGCAGTTATGATTATGTGACTGTCCTCTACAGCCAACTCCAGTGGCTTCCTATAGCCTACAGGATACAATAGAAACTCTTCTAGTTAGCTCTAAGTCCCTAAACAACCTCAGCCTTTCCAGCTTCATTGGACATTTCTCTACCTCTCATACTCTGCAATACAGACAAAATGACATCCTCTCTGCTCCGTGCACAGACAACGCTCCATCTCCTACAGCTGTGCCTCCTCATGCCCGGGATGTTTTCTCTTCTTACCTTTTTCTTAGGGTCCCTCTTTTACTCTAAGATTCAATTCAAACTGGTCATCTTCTGCATAAGCTTTCCTGGTCCTTCCAATTGCTAGTGCTCTCACTCCCACTTTGTATTTAACCACTTTGTACATGGTTGCATTCATAAACTTCACATTTATGCTACCCAATGTTTACATACTTTGTCTCCTCAATTAGGATATTAGCTCACTTCAAGAAGGGACTGTTTCTATGTATTGTTTCCCCAGAGCCAAAGGACCTGGCACAAAATAAATGCTTAATACTTGCTAATTAAATTCCTCAATCCAATTCACTAGAAACGAATCATTAGATGTGCAGGGTACATGACTAAGAAACCCTTAAAATGGGCATTAGGAATGACTAACAAGAATAAAGTTTTTAGACGCTAAACCATAATCAGCCCTTAAATTAAAGTGCATACATCACATTTAGAAAGCAGTTGGAACTGAGAGAAAAAATAGTCTTTCTTGGTGGTATCTGTTTAAAGTTATCTTTGTAAATTCTATCAGTCATTAATATATTTTTCTAGATATGCTCCCCAATTACCTTATTGGGAGAATGCCCTGTTGTTACTAACGAGAATATCCCACCCCGACTGCTCCTCTTCTCTCACTTTCATTCCTCCAACACAGAGCACATTATAATGAGTATATGCCAAAATAATCACACATGGTAATAAGTCTCTGTGTTCTATGGCATAAAGTAGATCAGCCCATTTACTAAGTCATCATTTTCATCTTAAAGAGGGAGGCTAAGGCTCAGTCATGTTCTAACATAGGTAGAATGGCCCAGCACAACACTAATTTCTTCCCTATTAGATTACAAGCTTTTGGACAGCCAGGTCTTCTTTATAGCTTTGTATTCCCAATACCCAGTACAGGACCTTGAGAATTATATAATAAATGCTAATGCAATTTTATTTCTTACATATTAAAAAACAAAGCATTACTCATTCTCTGCCTCGATTTTTTTCACCTTATAATGAAAGATTACACTAATTTTATAATTCCCATAATGGCAATTCACAGATAACAAATGCTTAGGGTATGTACTGTGTAAATACATATACATGTATGTGTGCCTGCACACAAACACTGAGCCCTATTTATTATTATATGCAAAACTTATAAGCATTTGTCTCTTTGAATGCAAGCTTCCTGAGAACAGAGGCTATTTTGTTTTGTCTTTGTACACCCAATGCTTAGCACATAAAAAGTGCTTTATTGCTAAAGATTTTTGAAAACAAATGATTTCAATATCTTCATTGACCCCAGTTTCCTTATCTGTAAAATGAGAAAACTGTGCTAGGGGCTTTTTCCTCAGCTTTAACAGTCTATAATACCTGCTATAAAATACATTAGAGATGAAAATCATGTTCTTCAACATAACTGTGTAATATTGGCTCTTAGTAAAACAGATTATTATTCTACAATGTTGTACTGCCAGCAACAAAGAAGAAAAGGGAAGCCAGACTCCTCACCAGAAAGGTTATTTGTCAATGACTGCCGAATATTCCATAACACAGTCAACAGTGAGAAAAGCAACACTGGCATCTGGGAAAATCATCTTTCCACTGATTGTGCTAAAATTCTAGTTGAATCCTACACTTCAGGGCCGTCTTTTGCTAAGTACATACTCAGGAGGAAAGCTCTTTCCTCCAGCAGGCCTATTCACAAGCCAGCTTCCAAGAGGATCATGGTTCTCCAAACGCTTGAGTACAACAGCACATTTTTCCAATTGCCTCTATGATCCAGTTACACTCATCCTCCCAGCAAAACATTCAAAACTATTTTCAGAGAGTAGCAGATGGTAAATTAGACACTCCAAGGAATTTTGCTCTAAGCATAGCTTAACAGATTCTTTTTAAAAATTCTATATACAAATGCAGAGAATTGTCCAGCGGCAGGAATTATGATAAAGGAAAAAAATGAGAAAAGGTAAAAGTAACGCTTCGTCAACATGGGAAAATAAAGTCTAGAGTAGTGCTTAAGTCAGTGAACATTTCAATGGAAATGTTTCACTTAAAATGATCAAATGCAGTAATTACCAAATGCTTATTAAATACCTGCTTTGTAAAAGACTCTAGGGTCATGAAAATAAGACACAGATTTCACCTTCAAGGTACTCTAATAAGGGCTAGCGTGTAAAAAATAATTATAATACAAGGCAAAATGTGATCCCTATAATCACAGAAAGATAAAGAGTATTTGGGAGCAATGGAAAGAGTAGTGAACCCAGAGTCAGATTAGTAGTGCAATAAGACAAGTAATTTACTTGGGAAATAAAAGATGCAATGAAGAGATTAGAGGCAATGGTCTCTGATGATGATGATGATGATGATGATGACGATGATGATGATGTTGAAGACGACGACGATGATGGGCTGAACTACTATAATGGCGATAGGAATGAAAAAATGGGTTCAGGGCTTGGCAACTTAAAGAAGTGGAGTAAGAAAAAGTTTAGAGTAAAGGATGACTCTAGAACTTTGGTTCTGCAAAATAATCCAGATTTACATAGTTTTGCAAGAACTGTAGTTCACTCGGGTTCAAAACTCTAGTGTCATTCTTGACTTCTCTGCATGACTCTACATAGTTGATCAGTAATCAAACCTTGCCATTTCTACTTCCATAACATCTCTTACATTCATTCCCAGCTCACCATTAACAGGAACTCCTACAGTCTGGGTCCTTATCATTTCTTGCTTAGACTTTTGCAAACTTCTAACTACCTCAAGTCCTACAACTATGAAAACTGTTCTCTTAAGGATCAAGTCTGACCATGTCCATGACCAAGTCCTCCCCACCTTCTTGCATATTCAATATACTTCAGTAGCTTCCTATAATCTCTAGGATCAAATCAAAATTCTTGTTTGGTACTGAAAGATCTTCCCCAGCTGGCTGCATCCTATTATATATAGCCTCATTACACATAATTCCTTTCCATTTACTCTAGGATCTAGGTCTTCTAGCTAAGGATCACACAATACTCCATTTCCCATCTCCATACTTTTATAGTGGCTATTCCTTCATGCCTAGAATGTTCTTCCTCCTCACCTACACCTCGAAACTGAGCTCAGCACACAGATGCTAGTATCTCTCCAAGTCACCTTTTACATCTTTTGTATGTATACAGATATTATGCATACAGATTATATATGCTTTATCTGGTTATGATGCAAAATCTGTGAGAACATGAACTGTTTCCCTTTCATCTTTGTATCTCCAGCATCAAGCTAATACCTGGTATATAGTGGGCACTTAATAAATGGCTGTTGATCCACTGACAAAAAGAGCTAGAAGAAGCCTATGGAAAAGGCAGAGTGCCTACCAGAGTGAACTTGAGAAATTCCAGTATTTTTCTCCTTGAGGGTTTGTCTTAATTCACACAGACACACTGAAGATGAATGCATCAAGAAAAGGAAAAGAAAAAGACATATCAATCACTTCCTCCCTCAAGTTCATATAGCACATTATATTTTTCAGAGCCCTGTTAGTGTTGCTTAACACTGTAACTGTGTTAGATATGTTTTGTTAGATATGAAGGGGAATATTCTTTAAAACCAAAAGAACCAGAGGATCTATAGCTCAGATGGGAGTTTAGAGATCATCTAGTTCAGTCCCCTGGTTTTACAGACAAGGAAAAGGAAGCTAGGGAAGGTGAAAGGACTTGGCTGAAGTCACACAGGAAGGTAGTAAGCAGCTGAGCCAAGATTCATACCTGGATTATTCTTGACTCTAAATCCCTGCTTTTTCAAACACACTACCTTGTTTAGAAAGAATATTATCCATGCACAAGTTCACATATTCCATCAGTCATTTTAGAAACCAAAAGTTGTTTTATTTAAAAAAAAAAAAGAAAGAACTAAGGAATCAAAGGTATAGCCTAAAGAAGAAGCTACTACAGAGAGAGAAACTAGTTATGATTTTACTGTCTAAGTTTCTGATGTGACCAATGTCTATACTTTTCCTTCAGTTTGAAAGAATCCAGGACCTGCTATATAGTGAAGGTAAGTTGCAGGCTTGCAGTACTTGTCCCATGAAACAGCCCTTATTTACTAAATCCTTCAGCCACATAGAAGTGCAAAGGAATCCATCAACTTTTGCAAACAGCATGTTCTTGTTTACACATTATTATTGGAAGCAAAGGAAGATAGAGATGGCACCTAGGCATACTGCCAGTCTGTCTCTTGAAGCATGAAAACTATCTTTGCCCTCTAATTCAATTCTCTTGGCAGCTCAATCAGAAAGAAAGTCACAGGGGCATGACAACCCTCTCCTATCCAGCAGTCTAGGAGCCAAGCCACTTGTTGACCATAACCATGTGCAGAGAGCCTACTACCCTCTCTTGTCCTGCTCTACAGCTGCTTAAGACATTCCTCAAATAAAATGAAACAACCCCTCAACTACCAAAAAAGGTCCTAGTCTCCACTCTTTTTCTCTGCCCAACCAGAAAAAGAGAAATACTTAAGTCTGTTTTCTGTCACCTTTGGAGTGTTGCCATCAGCTACTTATTTGAAACATGATTCTTAGGGGGGAAGAAGGTAAGGGTACAGAATGAGAAGGGTCAAAGAAGAAAAAACAGATTATTTTTCTTGGTTTTGAAGGACAGAAAAAGAGACAGTTCCTTCTTATGATCCAAGTAACAGTGGCACCATTATTTCTTTAAGATACCTACACACATACACACCAAGCCAAAAGAATCATGCCCCCTACAGAAAAAAACCAAAAACCAAACCAAACAAACGAAAAATATCCAGAAAACAAAAAAAACCTCATAGAGAGTAATAACCAGGGTCTTAAAGTTGAGGAATTCAGAGTGCCAAGCATCCAATAAAGGTTAAGCCTCCAGGATTTAGGCTTCTAAAAATAAGTATCACTTCTGCATACCAACACTATGATATAATAAGTGTATCCTTTCCTCCACAGTATAACTATGTCATGGGGTACAGCAATAGGGGCCTGAAGGTGGGGGTCATGGGGTGGGGGAAGTGGGAGAAGACTACAAATTCTTGTCCTCGTGCCTCCTCTTCCCTAATTCCCATAACAGCATGCAGATCTCTGGGTTCTTACATTCCAAGAAGGATGGTTAGAATCCCCACACCTCAATAATCACTTCTTCAAAATGCCAAGAAGCTACCAGATTCAATGATATAGTGACCCACTATTCACAATTAATCTTTCAACAAATGCCAATGAATGCTATGAAGCTACCTTCCTCCCTCATTCAAAAATAAGCTTTTTTCCTTCAGATTTTCTATAGTAACAGTAAATAAAGTTTGTTCACAAATCTATAGGTCACCATTTCAGGTGTCATCCATTAGCTTCTGGGAAGATGTATATGTATTAGAAAACAAACCCTGTATATTTTTTCAAAATTATTGTTCTTATAATATACTTAGTGGTAGATTATTACTGAAAAACAAATACATCAGATAAATTGTATTTAGCAATCTAAAAACACAGATGCCTTCTCACATAATTGTTTTCACTTGCCCAGCTGGTACCTAAAAAATAAACAAACCATACATTACCTGACCCAAAAGCAGGAACACACCATTCCTAATGCTGAGAAAGCAAGGTAAATCTGGTCAATGGATGGCAGGGCAGTAAAAAATATTAACATTAATTTACACCACCACACTAATCTGTACGATTTATATTCATCCTATAAAAATTTGGCTTCTATTGTATTTATATGAAAATAATTCGTATAACCACCCTAAATGTATTCAAGAAGATAGGATGTCACATCCTAAATGCTGTGCCCTAAAAATAAAGTCAATGCCAGGAGATGTAACACTGGTGAAAATATATGCGGGCTAGCAGATTTTAAAAGATTATTCACAAGGCTAAATTAAAGCCAGCTTAGTTTTTAGCACTTGTTGCCTTATCACCAGAGTAACTTATACCACTTAAAGTGAGCCACAAATCCTCAAACAAACCACCCCCACATCCTAGTCAATTTGAATGAACTTAACCCAAGGTCAGGCAACACTACCCCCACCCCCCCTAGATTCCAACAGAGGCTTGATGGCCCCTATTTTCTAAACCTCAAGACCAAGTACCCAACCTAGATTCAGATAACCATAGTCGTTCTAGTCTATTCAAGGAAGTGACTACAGTGGACACACATTTTAACTTCCTTTAATCAGTCACTGTCCTGAAGATGGGAGTTGTCAGCAGAAAATTACCAGCCTGTTTTCTTCATGCTTGTTAGGCTGCATATAAAATTAAGATCACAGCAACCCCATAAGATCTAAAGGAAATATTTTTCCTTTATCAGAGGGTAAAAGGCTACAGTTATTTTCAGCAGGAACCTGTGTGTATACTAGGCAAGAAGAAATAACCTCCATTAAACAAATAGTGAAGTTCTACAAGAAAAAGGGAAATTTAAAATGAGAAAAGTTATGTACATTTCCTGCTTCTTCCTCATATTCTTTTAAGAAATATTTTATGGAATTTTTGAAATTCTAAACAGTAAACATTTTGAACTCATGCATAAATTTTTTCCCCATGTAATATAACCCCATGCCATTAAAGAACTGTTGGTAAAAATTACATATTTTTAAACCCTGAACTCAGAGACTCAGATCACCCTGGGCTTTTCAGAAACAGCAAAAAATGCTATAACCAAGTACAATTCCAAGATGTGCTAGGAGGAAACTCTAATAAAAATTAATCTATTATCTTTAGTATTATAGCCCAGTAAATTTAAACAAAATAAAAATAAGGCCTAAAATTAAGTTTTTAAAAGGGTTTCCTGAGATCATGTAGGCTGAACAAAGGTGGAGAGATACCTTTATATTGTATTTCTAGTGTAGGAGAAATTACTCAGGGATTTTTTTCTCCTAAAAATACACTGCTTAGAGTTAAATTCGAACATTTTCCTTTTAGATCAGTGGGTGGGGGAGAGGGGTAGAAATATACACATCATACATACACACACACACAGAGTTAATCAATCTTGAGTCTTTTTAATCTCATTTCAAAGCAAACAACACATATGAACCATTTCTGAACTGCTCTTAGATGTACAAAAGAATTCATAAATCAATCAAGTCTCCATTACTGGTCTAGCTAGAACAGCTATTTCAACAATGAATTAAAAATATAAAATATATGTAATAAATATTATACAATATATAAAATAAATTATACATATTATATAAAGCAATATATAAATATTAAATATTTAAAACACTAGAAAGCTATCATGTACCAAATAGAAGTATTTCATCCAAGTTTCCATGAAGTGCTTATTGTGTACTTGTGGCCAAAACTAGCTTTGACAATGAGACTGGTCACAATGAGAGCCCAATTCTCAGTTGGATCTCTAATTCTTGTCCCATATACATTTCCCACTAATCTAAATAAACAATTGGGCCTTCTGCTCCAGCTGCATTCACAGCATGAGACAGAAATCACAGATGCCATGACTAAATCCCTGCCATGGATTAACCAGCAGGACTATGTTTGTTAACTAATTTATACTCAAAGGAAAGAGAAGTTTCATGGCAGCTTGCAAATTTATTGAAGCAATAAAGCATTCAGCACTAGATTATTGAGAACCAGTTGAATGACTAGACCCAAAAAGTGGTAACTAACAAACTGATGTCTAATTTAAGTTTGCTAACAGTGCCATAAGGCCTTTTTGTCATTGGCCCTGGGATGTTCAATAATTTTATCAATTACATGAATAAAGATGCAGACAGCATGTTTGTCAAATTTACAGGTAACATATAAAGCTGAAAGGGAGAGTTACTAACACTGGCAGAAACAAGATCCAAAAGATATCTTGGTAGGGGGTTAGAATGATGGGACGAATCTAATAATGTGAACTGTACTAGTGACAAATGTATAAACCCTTTCCATGAACAGTAAATAGCAACACCACAATTACAATATGGGGCAACATGGCTAGATAATCATATAAAATTGTTGTTCAAATGAAAAAAACTAGAGGTTTTAATAGACTGTCAACTCAATGTATGTCCACAGACTGATGCAGGAGCCAAAAATCCTAACACAATTTTAAGCTACACTGTAAAACTACAGTGTCTTGAATGAAGGAGGTAACAGTGCAACTAATTGTTTTCTGAGTTCTGTTCAGGCCACATCAGGAAAACTGTGTCAAATTCTGGGCATCACCTTTTAGGAAGGACATTGACTACCATCCAGATGAGTGCAATTAGAACGAAAAGGATTAAAGTAAGCCATACAGGAACAGCTGAAGAGGTCATGGCAACCGACTTCCATGTCGGTTAAGGAATATCACAGAAAAGTGGAATTACACTTATTTGGCTTTATCTCCATACTACAAAGTGTAATCTCCCTGGAGGTAGGTATGGTTTCACTTTTTCTTTGTTATCTATAGCACTAAGCAGTGTTTTGCACATGGCAAGCAGAAGGATACAGTGGAATGCACACTGCACTGGGAGTTGGAAGTGACTACAGGTGGGTCTCACCTCTGATAAGCCCTACCTACCTCTGTGTCTATAGGCAAGTCACTGAACTTCCCAACTTCAGTTATCCCATCCCATAACAACACTTGAAAAAGCTTTGCAAACCTTAAAGAGCCATATAAATAGAGAGCTGCTAGTATTGTTAGGAACTTTAAAATGTGTGTACAAACTGAGCTAGGAATGACTGCTGAAAATTGCAGAGCCAAATTTTTGTTTGATTCATAAGAATGTTCTAACAATTATAGCGATTTAAAAGTGGAGTGGGCTGTCTCTGAAAATAATGAATTTAACATCGGAGGAGGTCTTCCTGCAAGGGCTGAACCACCAGTTATCAGGGATGTTGAACTAAATAACCTCTGACTTGGCCATCCTTAATTGTCAAAAAAAAATAATAATTCCAAGTTTTGCACTAGCAATCCAAGCCAAAAACTAAGCTCACCAAGATTTTCAGTAAGACTTTCAACAGCTGCAGTGTAAACACAAAGCCTGTGGGTTCCGGGGTAGAACAAGGAGGAGACTGACAAGAGCACATACTAGGATTTAACAATGGGGCACTACTCCTTCTAGCACAAGAACAAATAAGAAGAACATAAAGGCTGCATTGTACTTTCACCATCAGGTTCTCCATGTTTACTAAAAGCTGAAATGTTCCATTTTTTAAAGAGTGTTGGAGTATACTAGGTTTGATTGTACTACCACTACTCAATCAATGAAATAATTTTATGGAAATGAGTAAAAAAAAAAAATTTCCATTTAAACCATTATCTCCCTCTGACTTCCCTAAAAGTTATTCTATCTTCGGAGGTCTGAGATTACAATCTGACACTTTTCAAGGGCTGATGTATTAGAAAGGAGCTAGGCACCCCCCAGTGGCTATAAACACAACACACCCAATGATTTTTACAGTAGCAGCACCCAGGGGACACCCTTGCCTTTTTTTGGCTTGGTGAATGACACAATGTGACAAGCATTCAACTGGCATACAGGGGACCTGTGGAATACTGGTTTTGACATTGATTTACCATGTGACCCAATGACACATTTCTTATTGACACTCTGGGCCTCATCTCCTTGATCAAAAAAGAGGCATTAAGATTCAATGATTCTTAAGATACTAAAAGCACTATCAAGTACAGTGATTAGGATAATTTCACTGAGAGATGCTGGATTCACCTAGGGCTCTCGTGACTAGAAATCCATACAAAATCTCATTTATAAACCAGAATCAAAAAGTGGGTTCCCCCCAATATTAAATTCTTCCAACTCTTAGGTTGATAATTAAGAATTTTCTATCATACTATCATACTCTCACTCCGAGGAGATGACAATTTCACCTCCTTAGATACATCTCCCCCTGGACCCTGCCCTAACTCCACTCAATCAAGATGATGGTAAAAAAAACAAGAGCTCATATTCAAATTGTTCCACGAGTTTTTACAAGTAATTTCTTCACATTAAGCTTGAGAGATTCAAATACTATTTCCCGTTCAATAGATAGGAAAATTGAAGTTCAGAAAATAGAAGAGAATTACCTATGGCTACATAACTGGGCATTAAGCAATGGTGGGCTGTCAGGACCTAGATACTTTTCCTGATTCCAGGTTTGGTGCTCTTTTCACTATGCTACACTGCCTCCTGGCAGCATCTTAAATCACACTAATTCAGAGGATACAATCAACATACTGAGCATTTGCTTTTCATTACAGTGGCATTACACTGCTGACCCCAAAACAAACTGGAAAAAGGTAAGCAACACAAATGGTTAAAAGGGTTTGTCCAGGCCTGGGTTCACTTACTGACTCAGTATAAAATTTGACTAATTTTTTGTTCTTCTAAGAAAAACCTCTTTCGTACAAAACTATGTGGAATATAAAATTAGTTCTGGTCTGGAAGCTAAGACACGGAGAGCAGGTTATTTTACATATCATTCTTTCCCTCTTTCTACAACAAAGCTAATGCTTCCACCTAACAAGAACCCATACTATTCTGTTCAACCTGGTGTGAATCAAAAGAAAAAGCAGTTGTTGAGAAGGCAGGAACACTGTCTTTTATTGGGTTAATTTTTTTAGCAGCTTTTTTTCCCATGTCAATCTGGGTTGACTGAGCAAAAGCTGCATAAGTCAGCAAGGCACACAATCTGTTCACTGACTCAGGATGGTTCAGGGTCACTCTATCCATGACAAATGGAGAGCCTCTGGGTTTGCAGAGTAATAATCTCTTCTTTCCTCTTGTATATTTCTTTTATAGAAATTACTTTTTTAAAAGTTTCTTAAAGATTGGATAATGCATCTTCCAATAAAAACTTATTTAACTACTTGAATAAAGGTGTTCTCTCATCCTCTACATCAATTTTTTAAGGTAAGGTTTATTTTTTAAATTAAACTATGACATTAATTCTTATTATACACTATTTATATGAAGGATACAACTGAACATTGAAGTTGAACTGAAACTAGCCAGAAAGAGTAATAACTTAGCAGATAGGAAATTTTCCAGTTTTACTATGCAAGTGACCATGAACAAAGACATTTAACTTCTCTAGATTTCAGTTTCCTCATCTGAAAAATGGGAAGGGCGGAAGTGTTGTTAGATTATATGATGTCTAAGATCTCTTCCAATTCTAAATCTTATGAGTTAATAAATGATTTTTCTAGATACCTGGGCCCAAGAAAAAGAAGAGGATGATTAAGTCACACAAAGATCAGAAGATCACAGACGTAGGTGAAAAAGCTCAGAGGCCATCTCTTCTAACACTCCCTTTTTAAAAATCAAAGAAACTGAGGCTCAGGAAAGTTAAGTGACTTACCAATGGTCACAGAAATTTTTAGCATCAGAGACAGGACCTGAATCTAGGTCTTCCGATTCTAGACACAGTGTTCACTTGGTAACTGAACAGAAACCCCCACTATAGTATCTCTGACAAGTCATTAAACCTCTACTTAAAGACCTCTAGTGTTAGTAAACTCGTGACCTACTACTAAGACAGACCTTTGGACATCTCAAATTGGTAGGTTACTCCTTATATCTGGCTAAAATCTACCTTTCTGCAACTCACATTTGTTGCACCAATTCTGACCAACAGGGTCAAAGAGAGCAAGTTTAACCCCTCTTCTGCACAATAAACCCTTCAAGTACTTCAAAGGTAAAAACTAATTTTTTTACTTACTAATATCCTTGGATCCTCACAGTGCCAGGCCCATAGTAGGTCCCTAAATACACAATTATTGAACAATACATGAGACAACAGGTTTATCAAGGCTACAAACTTTAGAGATGGGCCCAAAACCTTAGTAAAAGAGAAAAGAGAGCCACACACATAAAAGATATTCCCCAATGCAGACAGCCATATGTTAACTATTTTCCATCACAAATCCTGCCAACAACAACAAATGCACACCTTGAGGCCTGAGAACGAAAGTGTTTTGAAAAATCCTTAAATCTGGTAGAGCTTCTTAAAAACTAAACACAACAAAATAGCTAGAAACGTAATTAGTATATAGTAGGTAGAATGAAGTTAACTTCATTATCTTATCTAAAATCACTTCACTGAACTTAACAAAACTTTCTTAAAAACTCAGAGACAAGAAAGTTACAGCCCATTAACTTTATCTATAAGTTGTTTGCCTACATCAAAGGTTTTGCCATATCTCCCAAGAACATACCCAAACCCAAAGCTTACTGCATGCTGTGTGTCCAATTCTCTATCTACTCTTTTACATTTAAGCCTATTACCATTCAAACAGTAAAAGTGGAGATATTTTGAAAAGATATTTACAGGACCATCAGCATCACAAGTTTCATGGCTTCAACAGCTACTTCAGGTTCCTTGTCTGTAGTCATGGAAACAATTCGACTCTATTAGATGCAAAATGACAAAGAAAAAAAGGAAAAGTAACACATTTTGTTCAAGATATTCTTCAAATAACAAAAATACCTATTTATGTCAGTAACAAATGTTATTATGTACTTCTAAATGAAAGTTGTTTGAATTTTTTTATTACCTTCCAAAATAACTACCATGTATTTCTTAAGCACAATAATGTATTGTAACACTCATGGAAATCAATAGTATTCAAAAGTGGGCACAGGATAACAGGTTATAAGACACAAGAAGAAAACCCAATAATATAAAATTGAAGTTTTTTTACACACACACACACAAAATCAATGCAATCAGAATTAGAAGGCAAACCATAGATAGGAGAACTATACATCAGCATTAAATGTAGCTGATAAACATCAGTCATCCCAAAATCTGTAGAGAAGTGACATGAATCTATAAGAGTCATTCTCTGATAGGCAATTAGTACAAGTTTAAGAAGAAATGTGAACTTTTAACAGCCAGGAAAATAATAGTACCAAAAGGCAGCTACAATTTCAATTTCTGTTTCTATAGCCATAGAACATAGCACAATATGGACTCAAAACCATATCTGATGTTGCTGTTGGGTATACAAAAATAAGTATGACATGATTTCTTCCTTAGGAAGACAGAATCAACATAAAAAGAACATATATGTTCCCTATACATGATATGGTTCTGTTATGAGTGTAATTTAGATCAGAAATACCTGATCTCTACACTCTAATCACTTACAATCTAACACTACAGTGAACAATAATTAAGAAACATTAGGTACTTATTATGATACTGTGCTAGATATTACTTATACACAAACAAAACTGAAATTATTCCTGCCCTCAGTGTGCTTACATGCTATTGGAGAAGACAACGTGTGTGTGTGTGTGTGTGTGTGTGTGTGTGTGTGTGTGTATAAAATGTATGTAATATGTATATTATTCAGTATTGTACTGGATTAATAGAAACCCAGATTAATACAAGTTTCACATCCATCAAAGTGGGAGAACATTAAAGTAGAAAAACAAGATCAAATACAAACTCCTGTTTGTCAACTACTGCTTGACTCCAAGTTACCTCTCCAGGCTTACTTTAACATATTATTTAACTGATGTACTGTGAAATCTAGTCAAAATGACTGTCTCACTCTTATTCATATAGGACATTATCTTTCACCTCCATCCCTTTGCAAAGATGGTCCTCCATGTCTGAAATACTTTCCTCTTCACTACTACCTCTAGGAATCCCTAGATCAGGGGTGGGGAACCTGTGACTTCAAGGCCACGTGTGACCCTCTAAGTCCTCAAGTGTGGCCCTTCGAATGAATCCAAACTTCATAGAACAAATTCCCTTAATAAAAGGATTTGTTCTGTAAAACTTGGACTCACTCAAAACATTGGACCCAAACACCTAGAAGCCCACAGGTGGCCTCAAGGCCACAGGTACCCCACCCCTGCCCAAGATCAATCCACTGCCACCTCCCTACATGAGACTTTCCTGATACCCCTAACTGCTAGTACCTCTCCTCCAAAATTACCTTGTACTTATTTTGTATGTAATTGCATATGTATATATGTGATGTCTTCCCCAATAGAATATAAGCACACTGAGGGCAGAAATACTTTCAGTTTTGTCTTTGTAAATGTAATGTCTAGCACAATACCATAATAAGTACCTAATAAATGTTTCTTAATTAACTGTTTACTGTAGTGTTAGATAATAAGTGATTAGAGTGTAAAGACCAGGTATTTCTGATCTAAATTACAAAATTATATCAGAACCACATCATGTACAGAAAACATAACTGTTCTTTGTGGGTTGATTCTATCTTCTTAGGGCAGAAATCATGTCATACTTCTTTTTGTAACCCCGACAGCAAAAAATACAATTCTAGGTGACCGGTCCATAACTAATAATTTATAACTCATGATGCTGACCACGTCAACTGCAACCTACTATGTAAGTAATTTAGAATGCAAATTCTATAGAATATAGATTATTTCTATAGAAATAAAGTCAAAGAAGATCTCCTCCTGCCTACTCTACCACAATTCATTTTATTAGAAATATAACAGGATCATTAACACAAGCCAAACACAAGGCATGAATCCTTCAGGAGGTACTTCTAGTCCCACCTACTCCATGAAACTTCTCCTGCTAATTCAGTCATTCATTTCTCTCCTTTCCAATTGCCCAGAATGTTCATGGCATTGAATTATCTGTTATACATGAACTCATGTTACCATCTGTTTCATGCATACATTATTTATCTCCCCAGAAATATTGACAAGTTCTTGAGGCCAGGAAATACGTGACATATTTATTACATTTTCATTAAATACACAGAGCTAGGCGCACAGTAAGTACTCCATAAATACCTAAAGAAATGAACTGTTGAATTAACCTCCAAGAGCATAGCACTCCCTTGTGTCAGAAACAGAAGTTCAGAAATAACTATTTCAATTCAAAAATAACACATTTTAGAGCAATCTGGAATTGTGCTAAAAAAGTGGCTAAGACATTCACACTGCCCTTTGACCCAAACATCCCCAAAGAAGACCAAGGAAGTCAATACAGAAAGGTCTAATATACACATAAAGTAATGATAGCATCAATTTTTGCAGTAACAATATACCATAAGGCATTACAGGCAATTGGTGGCTAATGAGATACAGCATTGAGCCTGGAAGCAGGAAGATCTGAGTTCAAATCTCATCTCTGACACTTACTTTGTGACCCTGCATACATCACATTGTGAAGATGAACTAAGATGATATTTATTTTGGTTTTTTAAATTATTATTAATTTTACTTTTAATATATGGAATAAAACAAGCATTTCCATAACATAGCACAATAAAAATTGCACATTAAACTACAAATCCATTTTGTACAACTTGCTATTCCTTTGAAATACACAAAAGAGTGATCATGTAAAATTTCTTTTTTTCTCCCCCTCCTCCCCCACTGCCCTTGAGATATGGTTACTATTTGAACCAAATATGTACATATAAGGTAAAATCATTCTATACATACTTCCATTTATCAGTTTTTCTCTGGATGCAGTGTCTTCCTTCGTCCGTCCTTTGTAGTTCATTTGGTTACTTACAATAATCGAAATGACTTATTCACTCCAAGTTACTCTTAAAACAATATTGTTGTTATATACAACATTCTCTTGGTTCTGTGTAAGTCTATTCATGTTTTTCTAAAACCATCAAGCTCATCAATTCTTAAAGTACAGTAGTATTCCAGCACAATCATACACACAACTTCTTCACCCATCCCCTTTCTGATGGGCATCTCTACAATTTCTAGTTCTTTGTTACGACAAAGAGAGTTACTAGAAACATTGAAGCACATGTAGGTTTTGTTCTTTTTAGGTCCCTAATCATCCTTTGAAACAGATCTAGTAGTGGTATTGCTGGGTCAAAAGGTATAGGCAGTTAAATAACCCTTGCTCTCCAAAATGTTTGGATCAGTTCACAGTTCTACCAATAATGAATTAGTGTCCCAATTTTTTCATATCCTCTCCAACATTTGTCACTTTCCCCTTCAATCATTTAGTCAATGTGATAAGTGTAACATGTTATCTTAAGGTTGTTTTAATTTGAATTTCTCTAATCAATAATAATTTAGAGAATTTTTAATATGATTATAAGTTGTTTTGATTTATCTAGATTTGATAAAGTTCTTTATGTATTTGACATATGGTACCTGAAAACTATCAATAAATTTTTTTCCCTAATTTTCTGATTTCTTTCTGATCTTGGATACATTTGTTTTACTGGCATGAAAATCTTTTCATTTAATGTAATCCAAACCCTACTATTTATCTATCTCTTGTTTATGCATAAATAGTTCACCTATCCGTAAGTCTGAGAAGTAGTATGTTTTATGTTCTTCCAATTCTCTTGTAATATCTCTATTTACATCTAGGTCATATGGTGTAAGATAATGGTCTATGCCCAATTTCTGCCATACTGCTTTCCAAACAATTTTTACCAAATTATGAATTCTTATCTCATAATTTTAAGTCTTTACACTTGACAAACATAAGGTTACTAGATTTGTTTGCTGGTGTAAATTGTACATCTACTCTGTTCCACTGATCTACCTTCCTATTTCTTAGCCATATAGTTTTGATAATTACTACCTGATAATATAGTTTAACATATGGTACTGCTAAACTTCCTTCCTTTACATGTTTTTCATTAGCTTCTTTGATATTCTTAACTTTATGTTCTTCCAAATGAACTGTTATTATTTTTTCTAATTCAGTAAAATAAGATTTTGGTAATTTTTAGTCGGAATAGTATTAAATATTATTAGCTTAGGTAAAATTGTAATTTTTGTAATACTGGTCCTGCTACTTACAAACAATTAATATTTCTCCAATTATTTAAATATTATTTTATTTGTACAAAAGATTTTTCATACTTTTGTTTATATAATCCCTCAGTTGTTTAGGCAGGTAGGTACTTCCGGGTATTTTATACTGCCTCAAGTTATTTTAAATGGGGTATCTCTTCTCATCTCTTCTTGCAGGATTTTGTTTGTGATATGTAATAAGAATGCTGATTTAAAGTAATTAAATTAAAATAAATTAAAGTAAATGTGGATTTACTTTATATCCTGGTACTTTGCTAAAATGATTGTTTCAAGTACATTTTGGTTGAGTCTTTGGGATTTTCCAAGTATATCATATCATCTGCAAAAACAGATAGTTTTATTACTTCACTGTCTATTCTAAACACTTCTAATTTTTTTTCTTCTCTTATAGTTATTGCTAGGATTATTGGTGACAGTGGGCATCCATGTTTCACACCTGAAACAAGCTGGAAAGGCTTGGAAAATCCATTTATATCTATACTTTCAAGTGTTTTCAATAGAAACAAATGTTATACTTTATCAAAAGCTTTTCCTGAATCTTATATAATCATGACTTTAAAAAAACTATTATTATTGATATAATACACGATGTTGATACTTTTCCTTATGTTAAACCATCCCTACATTCATAGTATAAATCTCACTTGGCCATAATGTATAATCTTTGTAATATATATTGTTGTAATCTTTTAGCTAGTATTTTATTCAGATTTTTGTATCCATATTCATTAACAAAACTGGTCTATAATTTTCCTTCTGTTTTTACTGTTCCTGGTTTATGTATCAGTATCATATTTATTTTATAAAAGAAGTTTGATAGGATCCCTTCTTTACCTATTATTCTGAATAATTTATTAAATACTGGAATTAGTTGACCTATAAATGTTTGACAGAAATTCACTTTTAAATCCATCTAGTCCTAGCGCTCTTCTCTTAGGAAGCTCATTTATGGCCTATTCAAATTCTTTATTCTAAAATAGGCCTATTTAGATATTCTAGTTCCTCTTCTACTAATTGACGAAATTAATATTTTTGTAAATATCCCTTTATTCACTTAAGTGGTTAAATTTACTGACAAGTAACTGGGCAACATAATTCCTACCAATTGCTTTCATTTCATCTCTGTTAGTGATTTATTCAGCCTTTTCATTTTTAGTACAAGTGATTTGGTTTTTTTCTTTTTTTTAAATCAAATTACACCCATGGTTTATGTATTTTACCAACTCCTGGTTTTATTTATTAATGCAATGGTTTTTTCACTCACTTTAATCTCATCTTTAATTTTCTAATTTAGTGTTTAATTGGGGATTTCTAAATTCTTTTTCTAGTTTTTTCAATTGTATACCCAATTTATTGGTCTGCTCTTTTTCTATTTTACTAATGTAAGCTTTTAGAGATACAAATTCTCCTCTAATCACGGCTTTTTCTGTATCCCGCAGGCTTTAATAGGTTGTCTCATTATTGTCATTCCCTTTAATGAAACTATTGATTCCTTTTATGATTTGTTAACTCATTTATTCTTTAAGATTAGGTTCTTTACTCTCCAATTAATTTTTAACCTATGTTTCCATGGTCCCTTATTAAATATAATTTTATTGCACTGTGATCTAAAAAGAATACTTTTAATAGTTCTGCTTTTAACTATAAAAATTTTACGTCTTAATATGGTCAAGCTTTGTAGACGTACAATGAACCATTGAGAAAAGGGTGTATTCCTTTCTATTTCCATTCAATTCTCTCCATATATCTAGCATATCAAACTTACCTAAAATTCTAGCCACTTCCTTGACTCATTTCTTATTTACTTTTTGATTGGACTTATCTAGTTCTGAGAAGGGAAGATTAAAGTCCCTTACTAGTATAGTACTACTATCTATCTCTATCTGTAATTCATTTAACTTTTCTTTTTAAAATTTAGATGCTATAGTACTTTATGCACAGAGGCTCAATACTGATATTGCTTCATTGTTCATGGTACCTGTTATCAAAATATAGTTACCCTATTTATCTTTTTTTAATTAAATTTATTATGTCACTTTTTGGTGTTTCTAATTAAATCTATTTTAATTAAAACTATTTTTCTGAGATCATAATTGCTACTCCTGCCTTTTTTGTATCGGCTGAAACATAATAAATTGTACCTCAACTCTTCATTTTAATCCTGTGTATCTCTCATTCTTAAATGTGTCTCTTGTAAACAAGATATTGCTGGATTCTGATTTTTAATCCATTCTGCTATCAGTTTCTGTTTTATTTGTAAGATAACATTGGTAAAGCACTTAGCACAATGACTGGAATACAACAGGCACTATATAAATTCCCTCTTCCCCCCAATAAAGAAAGCAGATACCCATCAACTGGGGAGTGGTTGAACAAATTGTGATAGATAAACATAATGGAATGTTAGGGCCAATATAAGAAATAATGACTCTGAGGACTAAGATCATAGAATCATATATTTAGAGTGGGAAGGAACTTCAGAGGCTATCAAGTCCACTCTCATTTTTCAGATGAGGAAACAGACTGAGAGTGGTTAAGAGATTGACCCAGAGAGACATAGCTATTAACTGTCTGAGAAAGAATTTTAACTTGGGTTTTCTTGACTCCAAAAACAGCATTCTATCCACTATTACAAAACAATCTGGAGGGTGAGGTCTAATAGTGGCAACTAAATGGAAAAAGAAAAACTAAAAATCAAAATGCTGACTGGTTTGTTCTACCTAGTTTGACTGTTCCTGGTCAAGATAAAAAAATAAGTCTATCCATGAGGGCTTCTCCTGAATCAATCAAGAATCACTTATTAAACATACCTAATATATGCCAAACTCTGGGAATTAGCCCTACTGACAATGAAAAAAGATGCCTCTATGACAAGTAATCAAAAGAGAATAACAATATTCCATTCCAAAAATTCCACTAAAGTCAGAAAAGGCCAGAAGGAGTTATAAATTCACATTCCTTACAAGATGAGCAGTTAAATTTATTCTCAGTGACAAGAAACAGGGGAAGGATGAAAAAGGAAAGAAGCAATACTGCTTACCTTGAATCTGGAATTAAAAAGGCCCATCTTAAAAACAAGCTCTTTGTGCTCATAAAGTCCTCGAAGTCCCTGAAGGCACTTTAGCCGCACCTCTGCCTGCTGCAAAACAAGAACACTCTGCTACCAATCACAAAGTGAACAAAAACAACTTCTCATATTTACAGACACTTTAACAAATCCTCAAAAATTGTCTGGCATGAACCAAAAATGCTGGCACTCCACTAACTGCTGGGGACACAAAGACAAAAAAATGCTATTAAGAACCTTAACTTTTATCAAAAGAGATGACATATACTGTGTTAAGTATATACAAAATGAATATGAGAGAGGGAACACTGAGAAGTTTCATGTAGAAGGTGGTGGTGTTTGTTCAGTTGTTTTTCAGTCATGTCCCTCTCTGTGACCCGATTTCAGTTCTTCTTGACAAAGATAATGGAGTAGTCTGCCATTTCCTTCTCCCAGCTTATTTTACAGATGAAGAAACTGAGGCAAACAGGGTTAAGTGATTTGCTCAGGGTCATACAGTTAAGTAAGTGTCTGAACTCAGGAAGATGAGTTTTCCTGACTCTAGGCCCATCATTCTATCCACTTCATCACCTAGTTTGCCTATAGGTGGTGGTAACTGAATTTAATCTTGAAAGAAGTGAAGGATTCTATGAGGTGAAGGTGAGGAGGAATAACCTTCATGGCATGAACCAAGGCCAGCAGAGAGTCTTACAGATGGGAGATGGAGGGCCATATGTGAGGAACAATAAGATTGCCATTAAAGCTGAGCCTTAGAATATTATATAATGAAGAAGAGAGTTTAGGACCAGGTGATAAAGGGCTTTAAAAGTGAAACAAGAGTTTTTATCTTACAGTTAACAGGGAGACACTAGAGGTGAGCCACTGGTACCATGTCCACAAAACATATGTTTCTATTCAGAAACATATTCTTGATAATAATTTTTTAAATGATGTACCAGAATTCATGCTTGGCTTATGAAATAACAGCGAACATTTAAATGATTCACAAAAATTCATCTGGGAAGTGAAGAAGAGGAAGTTATCATTAGTATTTTTTTTTTGCTTCTGAGGGGAAAGAGGCAGACATGAAATTTTTTTAACTCAATTTTTCTTCCTATTTTTATTTTACATCTGCTCTGCTCCCCTGTGCTCTATCTGCAACAAGTGGACTGCTTCAACAGAATACACATAGGAATAAGATTTTTCCCAATTTATGTTAGTTACAATGTCCTGCACCAAGATTTCATTGCATCAGCACAAGATGATTAGCAAAAATTCAGCAAACAAAGAACCTACAGGGCAGGCCTCTGCAATGCTTTTTGATTCTGGGCACAGGTTGTTAAAGTTAACAGCATTCATCAGGTACCATTACCTTTTCAAAGAAACAGATCAAGTCTGAAATTAACCAACAAAAAAAAAAAACACAGGAAAACACAAGGCAGGAGTTATTCAAGAATTTTATTAGATTCTCCAAAACAATAATCTTTGGAGTTGAAGTGGCCAGTCAATTGTTTTTTCTGGTTCACTGGCTTCCCTTTAAAGCAAAGTAAACAATGACCTATACAATTGCCATTAACCACAAAATACAGAGAGCTTGTTTTGCTGACTTTTTGATGTCAGTCTCCTATCAACAAAAGTAACCCATCAGAGAGGCAAAATTAAACTATCTGGGAATAAGGTTTCAAGTTTTAATTTAGTTTATTTAGAGTTCACCAGTCACCTCAAAAATGTAAATCTTATCATCTGCAACAACGTAAATAGAACAATAAAATGAAACTAAATACTTTATAATTATAATGACCAAACCCTGCACAGAGAAGACATGAGAAAATGCACTACCTTGCTTCATTTCACAAGTGGCAAATTATGAGTGGGAATATTATGATCAAACATAGTCAATGATTGGGTTGGTTCTGCTAATGTTTTTAAATTCATTGTTATAAGAGAAGTATCACTAGGTATGGGAAGGGAATGGCCATATTCAGGAATTAACGTGATATACAAAAGACTTCAACTGAATCAATATATGAGTAAAAGAAACTTGATTGTTTCACAGTGTTAAATTATATTTTTAAAAACTCTACAAAACTTGACAATTCTAATGGCAATTGGTAGATAGTAAGTTTTTAGAATAACTTCTACTCGTTTTATTTTTTCAAGAAAAGAAAAGGAAGAACACTCACCTTATCATATAACATCCAACCAACATATTTCAGGTAACTATCATTTAAAAACATATTTGGGTATAATTTCAGCCAACTTCCCATCTCCTCAATACAAACGATTCTGATTTCAGGAATAATATCACTATGAAAACAAGATTAGGAAAGGATTAAGAATAACTCAATAGAAATTATTTTGTACTAAGTACAACTCGAACAATGTAACCAAGAGTTCTAAAGTCTGAAAACTTACCTAAACATAAAAACGAAACTCTAAATATCAACAATCCTTTTCAATCAAGAATCCAAGGACTGATAAAAAAAACAAGCCCTAATTATTTTAAAATCTACAAAAATCCAACCAACCAGCAGTCTAAATAAAAAGCTTAAAGTAACCAAGTAGTAATCAAGATACAAGTGAAAGTACAAACAACTGAAAATTGCTATGGTAGTTCCGAAAAGGGAGGAGTCAATTATGGCTAGAAGAGGGGACAAGGAGATAAAGGGAAAGCTTCTTGGGGAAAATTAGTATTTGAGATGAGACTTTTAATATAGGTAGCGGTAGCAATATATAACAATATAGCACAGAAATGCTGGGGTGCGAGGAAGAGCGAAATTCTAACTAAAAAGAATGGCATGAACAAGAGAAAGGAGATACAAAAATCTTAGATTTTGTTAAGTAAAAAAAGCAATCCATTTTGTCTGAATTGTAGGGAACATGAAATAAAGAAAAGAGAAAAATTAAGAAAGTTCCTATGAGATTGTGTAGAACTTTATATGCCAAACTAAGGAGATTAGATTTTCTTCAACAGCACCCAGAAGTGGCATGTCATAGTCGACAGAGCCAGCCTCAAAGCTAGGAAGAACCCTGTTCAAGTCTCATATTTGACCCATCCTAGCTGTGGGGTCTTGGACAAGTGACTTAACCTCTCAGGGCTTTAGACAACTCTCCAAGTTATTAGTTACAGAGAAGGTGCTGACTTACATTAGAAAGGAGTTTCCTCATGAGAAAGCTTCCTACAACCATGAAGTCACAGTTCTAGTCCACAGTCCCAGTCCTAGCAATACATGGTCCACCCTGCACCCTTCATTTTATAAATAAGGAAAGTGACCTAAGGAAGGTAAATAAATTGTCCAGGGTCACATGGAGAATAAGCTTCAGGGGCAGTATCTGAAAACAGGTTTTCTGCCTGGAGCCAGTTTTCTTTCTACAGTGGACAATAAAGAATTATTAAAGATTTTTCAGTAAGATAGCTGATGTGATCAAAGTTGTTCACTAGGAAGATTATCTGACATGAAAGAGACTGGTAGAGACTGGAGATGAAAAGACTGGTTAAAATACTCTTGAAATCAACTAAATAAGAGATAATGAGTGTTTATAAGAGAAAAAGTAAGAACGAAAAGGTGGATATGAAAGGAAATGACAAAAGATAGAATTTAACTGCTTAGATAACAATGGAAGATGAGGTATAGAAAGGAGTTCATCTATATGGATTAAAGTTGTATCAATACATCCAAATGGAAAGTCCTGGAGAGCAGAAAACATGCTGTGCATAAGTTTGTTTTTTTAAAAAAAAAATTTTTAAATAAACAATATCCTTACCGATAGCGCTGCACAAAAGTCCCTTTAAAAAGCGCATTCATCATATTTTCAATTTCCACAGGTTTTTGCTGACACTGAAAGACAAAAGTGTAGCAACTACAATCCACCATCTTAGAGGCCACAAGATCCTGAAGATTTTATAGCAGCAAACTGGAGAAATCAGCAGTGCTGTTCAGGGCACAAGTATTTGTATCTATTCTCTCAGCTGGTCATCCATCGTCTAAAGCTGTAGGTTTTACACTTTTTTCTTCTCTAGCTTCCAAGTGCAGAAAGGCCCTCTTGTCATTTTGCCCACCACTCTCCCTGGTGCTGCCTTCACATGCACCCTTTTCTCCCTCCTCCCTAAAAGGCCAGATTTTGCATGATTCCAGAATACTGAAGTCAAGTTTGACCACTACGGTCCCTACCAACTCTTAAGATTTAGATGCCTTTGTTTGGTCCAAGACAACTGACTTGACATTAGGGTATATTTATAAAATGCTAGGAGATATCATAGTATAGTGAGAAAAGTGCTGGTTTGGACTCTACAGAGACCTGGGATCAAATTATGCTTCTGATGCTTACTACTAGCTATGTGTTCTTACTCATAATTTCTTAAGTCTCTTTAAAATCATGGCATTATGAAGTTAACATAGGTGAAGTACTTTACAAACGTTAAGCCACTATTGTAAGTTATTATTTGCAACCAAGGTATGGTAGGAAAAAAGGAGATGGAAACAGTGCTTTTGCCATGGAATATATAATGTGGTAACTAATAAGTACTTCTATCATCTGATCAACTTAAAATTTTCCCTCAGAATTTCAACCAAGGTCTCAAGCACATAACTGATAGCATTAGATTTCAGTATTTCTGGCTCAGAGTAGAAAAGAAATGGTATCAGGATGCTGGACATACTTAGGCATCAGAGGGTTGGATCTATAAACATTACTGTTTGGGGTACCATGAAATAAAATTCCTTTATAGTCAGGTGATCACCCCTATTTTAAAACTTCTATGTAACTTAAAAGCTGATGTTAACTGAGCAGAATGTTAACTAAAAAGGACTGGTTATTTATTCTCCATTTCTCATCTTCAAAATCTCAGATCTGCATTGTTGAGAAGCAATGAGGCTCAACAAACAGGGAGCCAATCTCAGAATCAGGAAGACCAGAGTTCAAGCCCTGTAAGCAAGTCGTTTAACATCACACTGCCCCAGGCAACGGTGTGAGACCACATAAGTTACAGAACAGTTACTGAGCTACACTGTTAAAGAGTTTTCTCACTGTGAATTCCCTACCAAAGAAATCATAGGTCTAGGCAAAAAAAAAAAAAAGAAAAAGAAAAAAAGCCCACAACTGAAAAGAAGGGAGGGGGGAGGTAACTGTGTACCCCAAAGTGTATCATAAATACTTAACCCACAGTAAGAACTATCAGACCTCTTTCCTTTTTCTGTCAAGCTCGTCCAATCTAGGACCAGTTTCGCCCTCAGGGGTCTTATTCTTCTCTACTTCATAAAGCTGCTGAGCATTATGGATGCTGACATCAAGATTCTGAATTACACTCACAAGTGCTGTCACCAGCTTCAATGCTGAAATGTAAGAGATTTTTAAACAAACAAATGTCACTGAAATTAAATGACTTCAAGTATAAAAACTTCATCTCCTGAACACCAAAAGGCTATAAAGGGAAGAAACAAAAGAGAAAAGAAGTAATAGAAGGGACATGGCAAAGGTAAGTGAGCAGACCACAGAAGTCATTGCAAGATCAGTTATAATTAAAATATAAACAACTTAAACATAAGATTATTTAAACAAATTAAATATTCAGTACTGTGAAAGAAAATGATTCATCATTTAAGTATTAAGAAAGACCAATAAACATTTTACCACAACAAAGCATATGTAGGAGCATCTTACTTCACCACATGGTCTTAGATAAGGTTCATATAATCACATAGAAAGAATAAAAAATATTAATTCTATAATGACTGAGATGAAAGGCAAGATGGACCAGGGAAACAATTCACATCTCTTTGCGGGGGCGGGGAGGGGTCAGAAGACAACATAATTTCTTCTTGAGTCTGTTTCCTTTAGCAACCACAGGTCTAGTCTTTACTCAAACAGTGAGACATTTTCTCCCACTTTGTCCCATTACAATAGAAACTCATTTGCTCTTTTATTTTCATCACTAAGCTGCCCATTTTGATAATGAATCCATAGCAAAAGAGCTCCAGAATGAGATAATGCTCCAGGCTCCCCAAAACTACTTATAGTTAGTAATTTTTTAAAAAATCATCTTCCCTCAAATTCTTTCCAATAAATAAAAAAATAAGTTCTTACTGAATAAGTCTATGTAGCACTGGAAGAGATATCTGCAGAGAAAAGGCAGAGGAAACAGTCCCTGTCACTGGGCCCCAAAGAAGAGATATGAGTATATACATTCCTTTCAACCTTGCCAAGATGGGGTACTTTTGTTATGAAAACTGCATATGTCAGACTTGACATGTTGGCTAGTTTTGTTGAACTGGGCTTTTGTGTTTTATCTTTCCTATTCTTTGTTACAGTGGATGGCTCTGTGGGAGGAGGGAAGAGGGATTCTTAGTAAATGTAGGTTACAAAGGAATATCATTTTGAAAGGAAGTTACTTATTTTGAGGAACTTAAAAAGGCATTTGAGGAGACAAGATATACACACATGAAAAAGATAACAATGTAAGATAGTATATGATGACTTCCAAGTAAGAAAACAGACAATAAGGGCAGTAATTCAGAAAAGCCTACACAGGCTAGGATGATGAAGGAAGGCCTCATGGAGGAGGTCAGACTTAAAGAATAAACAGATTCAGGATATACAGAAAAGGGGTGAAAGGCATTCTAGTGGGGGAAACGGCATCAACAAAGGCAGAGAGGCAAGAAAGATGTATTCAGGGTACAAATGAGTAGAACATTTTGATTTAAAAGTTCATGCTATAGAGTAACGTTAGAGGCAAGGAAGGGAAGGGTGAATTCAAATGCTACCTGTGCCCAAGTTTGGCCATAGGAAGCATAGTTTATACCCAGAACCAGTTGACACGTTTGTATCATCACAGAAAAGAAGCAAATCCGTGTAAGAAAACAATACAAATGTAAAGAGGCCCTTCTCTAAACAGGCAATGACAGTTGCCGCCTACATGCCTTTGCTCACTCCATTCCTCCTGTCTAGAATCTTCTCTTTTCAACTTAACTCAAGTCTCACCTCTTCCTCCTTGCCTCATCACCCCAACCTATGGCAATCTCTCCGTCATCTTAAAACTAGATCAATTTTTTTTCTGGCATTTGATCACAGACTGCACATTACAGTGTTAGTTAAGTTTTCAAGCATTAGTCTTCTCCAATTATGTCACAAACTTTTTGAAGTCAAGAATTGTATCATTTATTTTATTATTTCTCATTTTATCTCCCACAACTCTGCCACAGTGCTTGAAAATGCAACAGGCCATGTTTAAAAAAATGAATTTACTAGAAGAAAAAAAGATATCAAAGGTTTCAAAAGGTATCATATTCACCTCAAAGTCAACTCCATGACCCAATGGGTCATAAAGATATTGGTCCTAAACCACATCTAGATTCTTCCTTCCACAGCTACAGTTACCATAACAGCCCAAGTGCAACTATAGAAGAAAGAGGTAAAAACTGACCTGCAAATGTACTGGTATGCCTGAACGCTCTCACTACAGAGCCTGTGAGTCCTGAAAGAAGGGAAGTGATTGTGTTCATCAGATAACCATCATAGAGAATGCTGTACTGACACTGTTGAATCAACACTGCTGTAAATTCACAGAAATTAGCCTTAAATTTTTTCCAGTGGGGTCCAGCCTTAACAAGTGGGTAACCTTCATCTTCCTGTGTTTGGGAAAGAGAGAGGGGAAAAGAGAGAGAGAGAGGAAAAAAGGTGTTTCAATTAAGATGAAAAAATAATGCATAAAAGAATAAAGCTAGAAGCAAGTCATTTAGGTTTTGTTTCTATCAGAAAAGTCACCCTAATCTAATTGCAAAACAAAAACTATGTATTCAGAAAAGTAAAAAAGGGAAATTATGTCTTGTCACATCTAAGGTCTTAGAGTCACTGCCCTTCTTTCCTATATCACATACAAAAGAATGTAGCAGCACATCAAAGGAACTGAATAAAATCGATCATAATTAAAGTAACTAATAGCAAAATGAGAAGTAACAGTCAACTAAATATTCCAACATTCATTTTTCTGATTTTTCAAAATCAAATTTTCTAAAACGTATATACTATAGGCCCATCCTCCACACCCCCCAAAAACTTAGACACATGATAAAACCATTCACAATTTGTCAGAGCTTCTTCACAATTCTGTCCTCAGAAATCATCTGTTTACAGCTTATTTTTTAAGTTTTAAACTTATAGGACATTTGTCCTATAGGAAAATATTCATGCAAAGAACTGTGGTTGAGCTCCCACGTTTGACAAGAGTTCACACAAAAGTTAACAGGAGCTATAGGTTTGTTTTTTTTTCCTCCACTTTCAAATGCTACATTTAGGGAAACGAATTATTAAACCTGTATTGCCTGTTTCTCTAAGGTAAGGCAAATGGAAATATTGATACATAAAGAGTACAAGCTTAGTATGAGAAAATATGACACATTCCACCATTCTGAAATTTGGTTTTGCCATAATCTTACAAGAATAGCTTTCAAACAATAGATGATTTAGCTCCTACAATCTAGGACTGAAGACAGTCAGATTATCTTCCAGAACACGAAAGTCTAGACACAAGGTAAAGACTTTAACCTCTAACTCACCGTGAATTTATCCACATTTAAGTTAATTCCCCTGCTAACGTCACCTTTAGAATGCCTCACTGTGATAAAGTGCTAACCACTCAGTTTTGAAAGTCAACGTCAGCACAGCTAGCAAATTTTAAGTAAGGGTCTAGGAACAAATGGTCACATGTGGTTCAGGTATCAGGAACTTCTAAGAGAATGATTATCAGAGGATGTGACTACTGGTGATATCACTAGGTATGTACATTACAAATGCTATTATTCATCCGGTCCCAGTAAATCTGCTCTCAGTGTCAACCCTCAGAGATGAGACTCTAATTCCCCCACAGTTCAGGGCCTGAACTAGTCAATTTGCCCATGGGAGGGGAAAAAAATTCTTGTTAAATGGTATTTCAAGATGTCAAGCTGTATTTAATCAACAGCAAATAAGGAATTAACTATTAATTACCATATAATTGTGCCCACCAATGTCAACACAAAAACCATTTCTACCAGTTTTTGACTTTTGACTCAAGAGTATGAAGTAGACCTTAAACTCTTAAATAACCTTTTCGGTCAGGTTTCCATCCTATTTTACTTAGAATAGGTCAAATATAATTCAGTTTGGAAACAGCTACTACAGGCCAACCCAGTGAAGATGTCTCATTCTGAAAAGTCACTTAACTAGGCTGAGTAACAAAAAAGGTCACATGGTGCAGTGGAAAGAGTGCTAAACTTGGGAGTCAAGAAACAACTGAGTTCAAGTACTGCCTTCAACAATTACTAGTTAAGTGGCCTTAAGTTCCAGTTACCTCATGTATAATATGGGGAAAATAATGCCAGCAGAACTTAGAGGTCATAGGTTACTGGAAGGATCAAATGAAGTGACTTATGTAAAATGTTTTGCAAACCTTAAAAAGATATAAATGCTAGCTGCTATCAATGTTATTATTATTAGGTTGCAATATTACTTTTTCCTGAGTCTAAAAGGATTTTGATGACTACAGGTATGTATGTCTCTTCTATATGTTTAGGAGACGATCAAATTATAAATAATAATGTTACTTCAGTTGTCACAACGTTTGTGTGAAGTATTAGGAAAGCAACACAAAAACATACCTCGAAATCTTAATAATAAGTTATCAAAAAATATTTAAGCATCAAAATGTGCATGGCACTGGGTGAGCTGCCACGCAAAGAAAACAATTCCTGAAATCTAGAATGTTACCGTTTATACTGACACGCAGGCAGAAAATAGTATAATTAAAATATTAATTCAAATCACAAATGGACAATAAGATAATTTCATTAATTTCCTGTATACAACTTGAACTTGACACATATACAACCTCTGAAGAGAAGGAAAATAAGCAAAGGTTTTACCAACTCCATTGGCCATGTCACTGTTAAGATCCATGGACGAGCCATAATTCTCTTATACTGCAACCCTGTTTCCTAGAAATGATTAGACAAAAAAGACTTTTTAGGAGGATTTTAGGCAGATTAATTTGAGTCCTTCATATTGAATTTTAAATATAGATTTACACTACAGTTTTACACTAAAAACAAAACTATATACATATGAAATAAAAGCACAACAAACAAAACTAAAATTATAGAGAGTGGAATGATGTTTCTCCAATTGTGACTGAAGTGATCTTGCTTTTACCAGCTCAGTATTTTAAGAAATCTCCTGAACTGAGTACCTCATTCATTTTAGTTCTGGGAGATTTTTTTCTATTATTAAATACAAAGAATACTCACAATCCCTAAGGAACCATAACTCCTAATTGAGGGGTAAACTTTCTTCAACTAAGTAAGAACAGTCATTACCAAAACATCTTTTGCATATATAGATGCTCCCTACAGAGCCTAGCACTGAATGAGATTATTAAATTAATAAATCACTCAATGGTTCAAAAAAAATCTAATAGGATTCTCTCAGATAAGATGGAGAAAGAATATAATCAGGTGGCTCTGATTATAAGCTTGTAAATAAAACTGCTTTTATATTTCAATCCCACTTAAGTCATGATTAGCTTAGTCTGAATAGACATAACCTATGTCTATGAAGTGCAATGAGACAGAGAGAAAATTCTTCCCCTGTCTTCCATGATTCTTTTTGCTTTTTCTTTAAAGCAGCATGGCCTAAAACAGGAATTCTTAATTTCTTTTGAGTCATAGGTCCCCTTTGGTGAAGTCTATGGACCTCTTCTCAGAAAGTTTTTAAATATATAAAAGAAAATACATAGGACTGCAGGAGAAATCTACTTATAGCTGAAGTTCTAAGTTATTTCAAATTCAGCACACCAATTAAATCTTACCTCATCACACTTCTCAATCATCTTTTTCAAAATGTCAGAACTATGTAAACTTTGGTACATCTCAGCAGTCACCATCCCTAGATACAATGAATAGAAAAGCAGATCTAAGAATGAGTCAAATATAAACAGATAGATTAATATTAGATACTATATGTATACATATATATGTATATATAGTGTGACAGTAAGACACAATGGAAAGACTGGATTTGGTAAGAAAGGACCTAGGTTTCAAATTCTACCTCTACATAACTTCAGTGTGACTATAGGCAAATCTTTTAACCTGTATGGGCCTCAGTTTCCTCCTGTGTAAAACAAGGGGGATGAACCAAATGAACATTACCTCTAAGGTTAAATCAATGGTGCTACAATTTCTGAGGGTTATTTTAAGCCATTTTCAAAGTTATCTGTCTTTGAAGGGCATATTCACACAATTTTCAAAATGGCCCAAAAAAATCCTTTAACTACAAATCACATAAAGTATTTGCTAGAAGCGCTTGAGGATAGCTAGGGCTGAAAAACAGAAATGAAACTCAGTATTTCCCTAAACCTCTGTGGAAACTGGAAATTCATATTTGTCAATTCCCTAAGTGTTCTCTAAAAGACATAAAATAAAACAAAATGTCCCTTTCCCCTCCTGCCAAGTCCAAAACTTTTCCAATTTAGAAGTATAACAGGGATGACTTGAGCTTTAAGGGACTTTTTACTCCACAACCAAAGGTCTCCTATATAAACCAACTATACAAGAAAATTCTAATGTGCCCCAACTCCTAAAAACTAAGGCCAACATGAATAGCAATGAATGCGAGATTCAGTTTAGACTAAATAAACATTCTAAACGTGCATCCTACAAATTCCCACAAGGAAACAATTACCTTGACAGCCAGAACACTGAATAAAGAAATTGATGAGATCCAGAAGTGCCAAATCCCTGTCTTCCTTATAGGCTTCAATCCAGTCATCTACCACTGACTGACAGGAAACAAAAAGTCAATGAATGTTTACAACAGAAAACAATTCAATCCTTCCAAAATAACGGTATTGGAAGACTACTCACCTTAGAGTCTATGCCAAATAAAGCTTTTACTATATAGTTACTTTCCATGGGATATTTTGTATAATTATATAACAAACAAGTTTTGAATGTACTTCCTCCAGATCAGAAAATCAACTTAAGAATGACAACTGTAAAAAGCTTTATCCAAGAGCTACATAAGCGCAATACTGCAAAATGTACTATCTGTAACTGTTTTCTCAATACACATATGCAAAGTTAGCTCATATATGCTTTAAAGTTTAGCTACTGACTAAACACAGTATTATGTATTTATGTGCTGTATTATATTTTCCAATGATCAAGAAGAAAAAGGATGGGGAACATATGAATTAATTCATGTTCAAAATACAGGGAGCAGATATATGAAGTATAATCAAACCCATGTACAGGCAGAGCTGAAGGACAAACCAAAAAAACAGCACTACCTTGGCAAATAATCAATCTAAATTCAGGTAACAGCAGTTCAACTCAGGAATGTACCTGCATAGCTCTCTTGCCCAAGCTGACCACCTCAAATAGGGTGACTGCTTCTACCATTTCTTCAGCTTCATCTTCACTGTTCTCTGGCTGACTTGACCTCTTCCTTGAAATGTTTTTCTTTTTGACGTTTTCACACTGCTCTTGGACCTTCTTTCTTTCTTTCTAAAACCAAAGTTTTCCAAAGGAATTATCATAAATCTGCTTGTCAATGAAACATTAGTCCTCTTTTCCTGAAGCAAATTCTCCTGGAGTTTGTTAATTGGTTACAATGAATATGCTTAAATAAATGGTAATCAATTGGTTTAAAACTTTTTTCAAGATTTTAAGCTAGAAGAGACCTTTAAAATTGTCTAGTCAAACTTCTTCATTTTATAAAAATCATCTACAAAGACCAAAGAGAGGAAATGACTTGCCCAAGGTCACTCAGCAGAAAGCGGGTTCCTCATTTTTGTATCTAAAATATAACGTAAACACAAATTATTCCGTTTTTATCTTTAAATCCCTGGCACCTAACACAATGCCTGACATAGCAGATGCTTGATAAATGCTTAAATATGATTGAATTCTATCAAGATTTTTCACTGTAATAAATTTATTTATGCAGAATGTAGTCTGTCCTCTCTGGTCATCAGCACATCAGAAACAAAAGGCCCAAACACTGAATTAAATAGTCTTTTTTCTTCCCGCTTCTCTGGCTAATTTCACCTTTTAGTGAGCAATCATAGTGTTCCTACTGGCAGGACACCTTGCACTAGCACTGTCCCTAAGAATTAAGAGAATCTATGGCCATTTCAGCAGTCTTAATTTGGTAATAACAATTCAAAGAAAATCTCCCTCAGTCAGTTGCTAAATTCACTAAATCACATCTGTCAACTTTAAAAATGTAAATTGTTTACCTATCAAAGAGATTTTCAAATGCCACTCAGCAAATATTAGACTAGTAAATGTACTCAAAATTTCTCTCTTAAACACAGTCTCTTATTCCAAATCTGCTCCATGTGAGCTGTGTGACCCATTCTGACATGTCAGAAATTATTTCTGTAAGTGTTTTCTTTCCAGGTACACAGATAGGTGCCTCTTTATCTCTTTGTGCCTTAGTTTCCTCATCTGCAAAATGCAAGAATAGGCTAGATGATCTATCTTTAAGGTCCTACCCAGCTTTAAATTTCGGTTTATTCTTTAATAACCATGCTTTACTAACAGACATTTTTGCCTCTTCAAAACATTTTTAAAAGATCTACCAATTAACTTGACTTTCCCTTTAGTATTTTTGGTGTTTAAGTAAACACCTTCCACCATGACACGTCTGATTTTATGTGGCATTAATGACAGGTAAATACTTCTTCTCATGTCCTTAGCAATTTTAAAATCTGCATACATAGTGTAAGAAAAGTCAATAAATATTAAAAGTGTTTTGTTCATAGTGTTCTTTAAATAAATTTTCAAATTTTTGAAAAAGTAGTTTCTACATTAAATGTTAGGATATTCTAGGCAAACAACTTAATATGTATTTAACAAAACTTAGTCACATTAAGTAGAGATAACACAAGATTTTTTTTTCCTTTTTTGCTTCAGTCTCTGTACCAAGGCCATTTGTACCTGTACCTTTGATCCCATTTCCTGTACCCTGTCTCTGAAGCTTAACCTTTAAATCACTCCCTCTCTCTTCTTCCCCATCTAACCACTCCTCAGTTTCTTCTGCCAGCATCATCATCCTTATCCAGCCTAAAAAACAATTTTAGCTCAAGGCCTGGTCTTAAGCCCTTCTTGCTTTGCACTCTCAGTGAGTCATCAGTTCCCATGGGTTCAATTTTTGTCTCTTAAAAAACTACCCAATCTATTTATCTAGTTCTCATCTCTCCTGTACTTCAGTCCTGCATTGCCAACTGCATGCTAAACATCTTCACCTGGAAATCAAATGGGCATCTCAAATGCCACATACTCCAAACAAAATTCATTATCTTAACCTTTAAGCCCTCACTCCTCCAAATTTTTCTCTGTTTAGGATATGCCATCCTTCTTAGAATCATTCATGACTTTTATCTTCCACATCCAACAGTTCTCCTCTATAACATCTCTTCCATCTGTCCCTTCTCTCCACTCAAAAAGCCATTCTCCTACTTCAGAATCTCATCACCTTTCACTTAGACTATTACAGTATTCCAGTTGCATACTGGACATTTCAAATTGGATGTCCCAGACACATCTCAAACTCAACTTATCTAAAACCTAACTCACTAATCTTTCCCCCAAAATCCTCCTTCCTTCTAAACTTACCTACTTCTGTCAAATACACTACTGAGCTCCTCGTATCCTTGAGATGTGCAATCTTGGTATTATCCAAAACCTCACTCTCCCTCATCTGTGTCCTATCAAGCACCAAATCCTGCTATTTATACTTTCTCAACATCTCACACAGCTACCACATTAATTCAGGGCCATGTCACCCCTTCACTAGATAAGTCAGAAGACTTGTGGGTTTTTCTGGTTTCACCACAAAGTCTCTCCCCACTCCAGTCCATCCTACACACTGCTGCCAAACTAATTTTCTTTAAGCACATACCTGACCATGTGACCCCCTATTCAACCAGGTACTGTGGCTTCCTACTACCTCTAGGATATAAACTTCTACGCTTATCTTTAAAAGATCTATAAACCTGGCTCCAATCTATCTCTCCATTTTCTCTTGGTCATTAGTACCCATGCTGTCAGCCTCCACAGTCCAACTGACATTTTCTCTGCTCCCAACACTTCTCATCTCCATGACTTTCCACTGGCCATCCCGAAAGCACTGAATTCACTCCTTCCTCCCTTCCCTCTGACTTTCTCTCTTCTGCTAAGACACAGCACAGGCACCATCTTCTGAAAGAAGCCTTTCCTGATCCACAAAATGCTAGTGCTCTCCCTTCCAAACTACTTTGTATATTTTTTAATGAGCTTTGTATTTACACATTTTACATTTACTTGTCTTCTCCACTAGAATGTAAGCTCATGGCAAGACTGTTTCATTCCGTCTTCATATCTCCAGAATCTAGCATTGTGCCTGGCACTTAGTAAATGCTTAACACTTTCTGACTGATTGATTTAATATATTTCCTAATTGTTTTCTGTACTGGCAGTCTCTTCCCTCTCTGATTCATTCTCTATATAGCTGCCAAATTAAATTCCATGCTCAAAAATCTTTAGGAGCTCCCTATTATTTCTAGGATAAAGTAAAAAATCTTCAGCATGATATTTCAAGTCTTTCCAAGTCTGGCCCCAGCCTCTTTCTAGAAATATTTCATGTTTCTCATCACATGTTATGTTCTAGTCAAACTGGTCTATTTTCTGTTCCCCAAATTTCACATTCCATATCCTCTGTCCTTCCCAGATGCCTACGAATATACCCTTCTCTCTCCCATTCTTAAAAAATCCTTACTCAATCCAATCACTCAAGCAAGTAGTCATACTCTGTCTCTTCTCAACTAAACTCTGAGAAATAGGTGCCTCCACTTTGTCACTGCACTCTCTTCTTAACCTTATTTAAATCAGGCTTCTGACCTCATCAACTCAAATGAAACTTTTCAGTAATTCTTGTAATTCAGTAATGTTTATAATGTGAATTCCCCAATCAGATAAGTCTTTTCTCAATCTTTATCCTTCATAAGTATTCTGCAGCAACAGATATGGTTGAT
>CM053771.1:332924854-332956942 GCA_028658325.1 Potorous gilbertii
GGTCCTTGCCAGAGAAGACCATGCCATCAGAGAAATGATGACATGACTTGCACTTGACTTTGTTCTGAGTGAAGGAGAGCTGTGCAAGGTTGCCAGCCTCACTTCTCCTCTAGAGCCATCTGAATCCAGTGACCAGATATTCATCAGAATGACTGGAGATGACCCAGGATGCAATGGGAGACTTTGGCCCCTTTAAGCAATGAGGTAACACTCATTCAGCAGTTAAAGACTATGTAAGAATTGAGATAGAAGATGACTTACTTTGCCTTCACAAAAAAATCAGTCTGGGAGGGGAAGATCCCCAGAGTTTCTGTCCAGAACAGAAACAATAGCTATTTACACTCACTCTGAGCCACCAAAACTCAAACAATGAATAAATGAGGCAATGGCATTGTCTCAAATCCCCACAACATCCTGAAAACTCCCTTCTTAGACATTAAGCTTACCAATATCTTTCCTAAAGTGTGATACCCAGAAGTGAAAGCAATGCTCCAGATGTAATCTGACTAGAACTGACTATACATTTTTAAATTTTTTCCAAGAGAATTACAGGATAGCTTTTTATTGCAAAACTTTGCCCAAGGGTCCCTAGCAACATAGCCTTCAGTTCAGCAAACAGGTATGACCATGGTGGTTTGCCCTGGAAATTTGCCAAAAGAGTTAAACATTAGAACTAACAGTATGAGCAACAGAATGTAGGATTGTCATTAAAGCAAGTAGAGAGCAAGAGAAATGTGCCAGTGCCCCTTACAGAGCTTACTACATTTGTGTTTCTATTGGCAGTATGTGGCAAATGAAATAATTTTGAGAGACAAAGTTTTGGGGTAAATTATAATCACTTTTCTCAATCACTGACAGCAAATGATTGATGAAAAAGGTTTCCTTACCCTCTCAATGGTCAAATAGGATGCATGGCCAATTCTTAAGTTTCACACGCCCTTGGATGAGAGGTGATCAAGCAGACCACAATCACCTCTGGGAAATGATTAATGAGAGATGGACTTTACAAAGAGAAGTGAACTCACTTCAGTGAGGGGCAGAGAATGACATCATAGAAGTGAACTCACTCCAATGAGGGGCTGAAAGCGACATCATGTCACTCTTGGATAGAGAGACTATCCCTATACCCAGACAACCTCCAGCCTTAGGCACTCTAGACAAAAGGATTTCACCCAAGCTTGATTGAACAGAATGATTCCTTATAAGGTTGGGTGAAGTCAGAGGAGAAAATTTGACCAACCTTCAGAGACAAAGGTTTTGAAATAAGGATAATTGAAAAAGGGGGATCTCTGGATCTCCTCAGATCATTGGTTATTAATAATCATTAATTTGTGCAAAATTCAGATTGGTCTCCTAACTTTAAGAGGAAGTGACTTTACTTGTTAAAATGATTCTTTGAACCCAAGGGTGGGGCTTTACAATTGTTCGTGTTCAATTTTAACAGACACAGTTTATTTTTATAGCCTAATGAAACCTTCATGGAGCCTAACAGTAACATCCAGTGTATTAACTATGTCTCCTATATCTCAGATTGAATGAGCATATTATCTTTGCCTTCATCCAAGGCATTGACAAAGATGCTAAAGAGAATAGAGCCAAGGATTGATCCCCAAGAGCTCTCTGTAGAAGATATCCCACTCCATTAATCATGATTTGAGGGAGTCTAGACATTCAATTAATTTGGAATCTTTCTAATTATACCATCATCTACATGCTCCTGGAATTTCTGTTGCAGGTGAATCTTGAAAAGACTTGACAAATAAACATGACAATTACATTAGCACACACAAATACATCAGTTTGAAGTATGGGTTTGAAATATACATGGGTTTGGAATCGTTTTTCAATTGGGTTTGACACTTCATGACCCTATTTGAAGTTTTGTTGACAGAGATATTAGAGTGGTTTGCCATTTTCTTCTTCATCTCATTTGCAGATGAGGAAACTCAGGCAAACAGGGTTAAATGACTTGACCAGAGTCACACAGCTAGTATCTAAATTCAGATTTGAACTCAGGTCTTCCTGATTCCAGGCCTGGCTCTCTCTTCACTGCCACTTGGAACATGAGCAACCACAATAACCCTCCAAAGCTATGAGAAGACAAAGTGAGTCAGACAAGCAGTTAACTCTAGAAAATGTCCTACCTCCTCACTATGAGTTCAACAGTCCTTTTTCTTTCTTTCCGCCTCTGCTGGACATTCTTTTCCTTTCCAGCCCCCGACACAGATTAGACTATCTCTCTGTTTCTTCAGATTTCATTTCCCTCCATTTTCCTTTTGAAGTACATCTTTATTTCTTTGAAGGAACAATTCATTTTCTCCTGTAACTTGAAAGCTGAGACTCATTCCTCTAGCCTTTTCACCTCCCTTTCTAGCTGAGAGACCAACCAGAATTGTTTCTTGCTACCTATAGAAACATAAATGCTGTACACTCTGTCAGTGTCATTAGTAACTTTTTCTTGCTCTCCATAGCTGCTGGAACTCAAATCCTCAGATTTTTGTTGTCTTATTATTAGCTCTCATGTTCAACTCTTGTGGCTAAATTCTAGGACAAATCACCTGTAAACCACGGCCATACTTGTTTGCTGCACTGTAGGCTATATTCCTGGGGGAACTTGAGCAAAGTTTTACTACAAATGGCTTTTCTACCATGTTCTGTGACTTTCCCTACCTTTTCTTGCCATATGATGTTAGATCCTTCTCATAAAAACAAGGCCTTCCATGTCTATTATCTACAAAATGCATCCTAATCCTCTTGATTTCTGCCTTTCTTTTCATTACTCCTGATTGATCAGATAACTCATATTTTTATTTTGCCTTTTTTCTGTCTTAGTATCTTCTGAGCCAAAATCTACTTCTTTTTTAACTTTTCATCTATTGATCTTGGAATCCTATCCAGGGAAAAGCAAAACAAATATATTCTCTTTCCACAATGTTTGTCTACCCTAAGTCATCTCTAGGACAAATATTCTCATTGCATCATATAGAGTGTCTTTATACTTAAGCCTACTTAAGCAAGTTTTAAGCTTTAATAGCTTAAGTTTACTTACATAGGTAAGCTTACTTAAGTAAGCTTGAGCTAAGCTTAAAAGTAAGACTTTAGGGATATTCTGTGTGAAATATTTTTCAATTCTCTCACTATCTTGATTATCCTTCTCTGGATTTATTCCAACTTGTCAGTATCCTGCCTAAAATGTGGTGTCCAGAAGTAGACATCAGTACAGATTTAATCTGACCAGGACAGAGTACAAGACAGTTGATTCCCTCATGCTAGATATTGGCTTTCTATTAATATGTCCTACAATAACATTAATTTTTTGACTACTACATCATACTGTTGACTCACGTTGTAATTTCAGTACACTAAAATCCCAGATCATTTTTCCCCAGAAAACTGTCTAAACATACCACATATACACATGATATACTTGTGCAGTTTTTCTTTTTTAATCCAAGCATAGAACAATGATCCTTATTAAAATTCCTCTTCTTAGATTCAATTCACCACTCTAGCTGTTTGAGATATAGTTAGGTCTTAATTCTCTTATCCAACAAGTTATCTCTCCCTCCTACCTTCCCGTCATCTGCAAATTTGATTTAAAAAAACAACCAAGGAGCCCACACTTGCTCCTGACCCTTTTGGATCTGAGAAGAAAGTAGAAACATGACTGACTACACACAGAGAATAGAAAACTCCCTCTATCTACATTTCCCAAATATTCTCCTTTAAATGTAAGTTCCTTAAGGTCAGGGCTTATCATTTTGCCTTTGTATCCTAGTACCTAGAAGAACTTCTTTAATTCAATAAACATTTATTAAGTTCCTACTATGTGCAATAAACACAGGGTATATCAACCAGAGAAAGAGAAAGTCTCTGCCTGAAAAAGCTTATAATCCAATTCGTGAAGACCACATACAAAAGGAAACTGAAAAGTGGGAGGAGAGGGAGCTATGGTTGGAGGGAGGAGAGGGGATAATATTCCATGGAATCAAAACCAATCAGAACTGATGTTGGAAAATGGAGATTTACTTGGAAAGTGTGGAAAGTTCTAAGCCCTCAATAAAGAAAAGCTTTGGGAGGAGTTTATTGTTCTACCACCAGCCCTCCAATCTAATGGAAGAGGCAATTGAGGGAAGGGGTTGAGAATCAAGCTTCCTTTTCAAACCTTAAGTAACTTCAGGCACTCCTGACTTCCAACTTTAAGAAAGAAATGGAACATTCCCCAATTGATAAATGGTCAAAGGATATGAACAGGCAGTTTTCAGAGGGAGAGGTTAAAGCTCTCTATAGTCCTATGACAAGCTATTGATTAGAGAAATACAAGTCAAAACAACTCTGAGGTACCACATCACACCTATCAGATTGGCTAACATGACAAAACAGGAAGATGATCAATGTTGGAGAAGATGTGGGAGAGTTGGAACACTAATTCATTGCTGGTGGAGCTGGGAATTGATCCAACCAATCTGGACTCCCTTTCTTAAATTTACCTCCCTTCCAATGAAAGAACTCCTTCATTCTGTATTGTCTGGCATATATTCTACTAGGAATACTTTCTCTGATTTCTGTTTTGCTATGATTTGAATAAACAGGTTTCTTTCCAATTTGCCATGTGTGTTCACTGTGGAACTGGGTTGGATGGGGAAGGGGTCAAGCCTTAAATATAGAGCTTGGGGTTCCCTTCCCCATCCCACCTCAAATGTCAAAGCAATCACAATATCTGAATGATATTTAAGGGAGCAGATAGATATATTTATAACCTGACCTCCTCTCTCTTGAGGAGAACAGAGCGGTGTCCTCCAGCCCCAACCACTTGCTTCTCCTGGAAGGAATAAGAGTCTCCTTTGGAGAAGGGTTGAGAAAGAACAGGCTAGAGATACCTATTCTTCCACCCTTTGATACACATACACACAAGAACAGTCCCTTTATCCCAAGTGGGTCTCTCTATACATGTGGGCCTCCTTCTTTCCTTTCATGTATATTCTTCTTCTGTTTCTGCTTATTTCACACAAGTCTTCTCATGTTTCTCTGAATTCCTCAAATTATAGCACAAGAATATCCTGTTACTTTCAAAAACCACAAAGTGTTCAACGACTCTCAAATCAATGGACACCCACTTTGTGTCTAGGTTTTTACTGCCACAAATATTGCTACTATGGATATTTTGAATACGTGGGACTTTTATTTTTGCATTTTTCTTTCTTGGCATACGTGATGCACTGAGAGATTACAAGGTCAAAAGTTATGAATAGTTTAGTCACTTTTCTCAAATAATTCCAAATTATTTGGAACCAAACCACAATTCCACTAATACCATATTTATGTGTCAGACTTTTCAAAGCCCCTTAAAGTTTGACTATTGACATTATTTCTCATTTTTGCTAATTTAATTAAAGAGAGGTAAAATCTCAGAGTTGTTTTAATTTTTACTTCACCAATGGTTAGTGTTTTAGGAGCATATTTTCATATGAATTTCTTTTTAAAACCATTTGTTTCTATTCTTTGACCATGAAACTCTTGGGGAAGGTTCTTCGATGTGTATTTGTGGCAATTCTTGATGTACATTAGACATTCGATTTTTATCACTTAGGCTTGATACAAAGGTTATTTCCAACTCTACAACTCTTCTTTTTCTAAATTATTCATTCATGCAGAAGCTTTTTAATTTTATGTTATAAAAATTGTTTATCTTTTTTAATTTTCTCTGTACACTTTGCTTGGACGTAGTCATACAAGGTGCAGTCTCCTCTTTTCTATGATGTGATGTTTAATGTTTAATAATAATAAATAATATTTATTTTGTGCTTCCTATGTGCCAGGAACTGTACTAAACATTTTCTAATTATAATCTCATTTGATTTTCACAACAACACAGGGAGGTAGTACTATTATTGTTCGCATTTTACAGATGAGGAACTGAGGCTAACATAATGTAAGTGATTTGAATAAGGTCATATAGTTAATAAGTGTCTGAGAATAATTTTGAAATCAGGTCAAATTTAAACTCAAGTCTTCCTGAGTGTAGGTCTAACCATTCTGCTCACTGGGCCATCTGGCTGCCTAAACTGTTTAAATTCATTTTACATTTTAAATTTCTATCTAGGTAGAAATTAGCGCATATGAAGAGATTTTCTGCCAAATTGCCTTCCAGTTTTCCCAATAGTTCTTCTTGAATAGAAGTTATTTCCTTTATTCATCTGCATTCTTAGTTTCATCAAACACCAGGCTACTATGTTCCAGTTCTCCTAGATTATAATAGTCTATTATGTCCCACTGATCTACTTTTTTAAAACAATGCCAACTTGTTTTGACAACTATTGCTCTGTTTTCATAATCTGTGAGCTGAAAATAATTTATTTTCTTCATTCTCACATTTCTAGTATATTTTCCTTGAAATTCTTGACTTTTTTCTTCCACCTAGTTTCAAAATGCAGCCTTCTGGTGATTTTGTCACTATAGGACTCAACCTATAAATTAATTTTAGCAGTATCATTTTTATTATATAGTTGTATGGGCACAATCTAGGTATGAATAATTAATATCTCTTCAATTGTTTTAATTTATTTCAGTAAAGACTGCTTTTTTAAAAATCTTCATTGTATTTTACTCCCTGTGGGGTTTTCTGGATAGAATGGGACAAAGAATTCCAAACAGTAATGGACCAGAAGTTAAAAAAAGAAATTTTCAAATTCTGAAGAATTCAATTGCCTGCCTGGCTATAATGGCTCATAGTTCTCATTTGTGCAACCCAGCAGATGGCAGTAGGGAATAGCAGCTAACCCCAAGAAACTAGGTATCTTAAGCCCAGCAGAGAGAACAACTCAGCAACCATGAAACCAATGGACCCACCAAGTCCAAAGATGCCATAACCCTTTGAAATCATTCACTCAGTAGAAATGGTATCCACAGCAGAGAGTAGAGACAAAATATAGGATAGAATGGTATGAACTTTAAAACCTCAGGACCTCAGAAGATAATCTCAAGTAAACTGTAGGCATCCTATTTGTGCAGAGGGGCACAAAAGCTAGAGAACAAGGTTAATATGCCACAATGTGAGCAAATGTAGGGGGGAACTTATGTAAAAGTTCCTCTAGTTTCTCTGGCCCAGGAAAGAATTTTAGTTTCGTTTTGTTTTGTTTTTTAAACACAAGCACTCTGACATAAGAATGAAGATGCTATGTATTTTAGGAAATATACATTTCAGCATCGTATGGGAGCATTGGAGATTTAAGTTGCCTTGGCCATGGGTGTGTCCTGATGAGCCATATCCTTATGTGTGTGCCCTCTATCCTTGATCACACAGTCTCCTAACTGTTCCTTCCACGTTTAATCTGTCACACATGTTCTCTGGACATGTATGCCTTCTATATGTGTTCCTTGAATAGGTAACCTCTCCCAGTGGTCACAGTAAGGCAATCTGTGGGAGACCATGTGTTTTTTGGTGCTATTTGTTTAAATGTCTTTTGAATAAATATGTCCTTTTTTGGCAGGCTCTTAAACTGTGATTTTAGGTGAGTGCTGACTCTATAGTATCCCTTAAACGCTCTAACACCCAAACATGGGAGACCTTTCTTGAAGGTCCACATATAATGGAAGATCCAGATGCTGTTACAGTAAGGTCTCCAACTTTTAGACTATAAAGTCAGGCTTTATCTTTAGTCTCATTCTAGGTAGTTTGTACCCTGTGTTCACAACCCAATAAAGATTGGCTTATCTAAGACTTGATGCCTAAAGCATGACAGAGAAATGGTAAACAGACAGTAGAATGAGTGATGGGGTAAGCCCCTATTCTGTGCTCAGTATTGTAAATAGCATAAATATACAGTCTCTGCTCAAGGACTTCAGAACATAAACCCCAAGATAGACATCCTGTGTGGTACAGAGGACTGTCTAGAAGGAAAGAAAGTTAATGCTCCACAATGCAAGTGTGGGAGGGCTTGTGTTTCCCTCTCCCAGAAAAGAAGTATTTTGCTTTAAAAAAAACTAACTTGGAAATAAAGATGTTATTTATTTTAGGAGACATGCATTTCATGAACAATATTTTTTTCTAGGAACAGGATCTATTTGTTTTCTCAGTATTCAAAGGATTCTAAATAAAGACCACAGACATTGTCAGGGATATAATGATTTAACAGGATTTATTATGTTTGTATAGCACTCTTCAAAGATGGCATAATTTAAAGTGGCAATAAGAGCATGGAGGGAAGATGACTGATTGAGCCCATCTGTTGCTCTGGTCTCCATGCAATGTTTGGTGGAAATTACTGCAGACTTGCTGAAACCATTGTTATTTCTCTCAGGCCCTACAAGTGAATAGATAGTGAAGCCAGATATAGTTCTCTTTTAGTCAGTAGTTGGTTATTATGTTGTAGATCCATTTCTCTTCCTCTTACCTGCCTTTTGAACTTTCCTCGTGAACAGCTCCACCAGAAAAACTCAAAGTAGTCAAAATCATTGCTGGTTTGGCAGCATCCATCTATAATCTCACCCCAACAATTAATTGTATTAAGCAAATATGCATTAAATAATCTACTGTGTGCAGAGAATTGGGCTCCTTGGTTTATGTCAATGGAGGTGTTGATGCCATGTTTATGTGCAGATGACAGGAAGCTAGGAGGAATAATTAATGTGTTGGATAAAAGAACTAAGATCCAAAAAATTACAATAAGCTGGAGTGATGACTTGAATCTAAGAAGTTGAATTTTAATAAAGATACTTATAAAATCCTGTATTTAGATTAAAAAGCAACAACCAATGGACTTACATTAAAATTTAACATACATTTCTTAATCTTATATTGTGTGCAGGGCACTTTGCTAGCCATAATAAGATAACATCTCATGGAGCTCATTTTCCAGAAGGAAGCTATTACAAACACAATAAATGCTCATACACATTCCTGACCATAATCATAAATACTATAAAATATAATAATACACCATAAGTACATGAATGGGAGGCAAGCAAAGTGTTTTATAATATTCAGCAAGGTAAGGTCTTTGCCAGTTGGGACAGGAGTGAAGGATGGCTTCTTGGAAAAGACAGCATTTGATTCAGGCTTTAAACAATAGTGGTACAATGTCTATAGAGTGAAAAAGGGAAGGTTTTCCAGGCATAGAAGAAAACACAGGGCATGGATAAGGGGTGGTAAGTAGTTCACTTTGGCTAGAGCGTTTAGTGCATAAATCAGAGTAGCATGAGATAAAGTATGAAAGGCAGCGGACTAGTCTGAAGAGCTCTTGAATGCTCAGAGTTTTAGCTTCATTTAGTAGACAGTCAGAAGCCATCAAAATGTTTTGAGCAGTAACTATGACCACTTCTATGCATAAGGAACATTAGTCTTGGTAATAATACGAGAGATGCAGTGAAGAATGGGGAGAGAGCAGAACCAAGAAGGTCTATTAGGAGGTGATTTAAATGGTCTAGCCAAGTTGGGAGGTGTAGATGGAAGATACAGTTTGGAAGTATAATTCCTGCCTTTTTAAATGCCTGGATATGAGACGTGAGGGGAAGTTGAGTTCACAGACTTTGAGGACCACATAAGGACAAAGAAAGAACAAGGTACCAGCTAAGTGATTATTAGAGAAGTAAAAGATCCCTGTTTTGTCATAAAACCCAAAAGAAGAGTATCCAGGAGAGGAAAGACTGTGAGAGATGGAAGCTATATTTCAATGGTTTCAAAGAGATTGGGGGTAAAAACCCTCCAAAAATTTGGTCGAAAGGGTAGAAAGACATTTACAGAGAGAAGGGAGTCAGTCAATGCAGAGGGATAAATCGAAGTTGATGAAAGTATGAGGGTCTATAAAGGGCTGGAGATTTCTGGAAAGCTCCTAGAGGAGGATGGGATGAAATCAAGTTGTAGAAGTAAAAGTGTTAGTCTCTGAAAAACAGGAATGTATCTGCCCCATGGAATTAAAAGAGAATGGAAAATTATGCTAACAAGTTTGGTGTAGCAGAAGGGAAGGGGAGAAGAGGGCAAGAAAGCAGAGAAGGTTAAAGGAATTCCTTTCAGAGAGATTGCATGGTTTAGTGGATAGAATGCTGGACTTGGAGTCAAGAAGACCTAAGTTCTAATTCGGCCTTAAAGACGTAGTAGCCATGTGACTCTCAGTCACTTAACTTCTGCCTCAGTTTCCTCAATTGTAAAATAGAAATCATAATAGCACCTACCTCCCCAAGTTGCTACAAGGATGGAATGAGATATTTTTTAAAGCACTTAGCACAGCCTGGCACATAGTTAGTGCTTAATAAATGCATATTTCCTTTCTCTTGGTCTCAGTTTCCTCGTCTATAACTGGGGGTGGGGAAAGAGGGAAGGGATGAATTCATTGGTCTCAGAGTTCCCTTCTAGATCTAAAATTACAATCCTATGATTCCATGGTCTGCCCTCAGTTTTCTCAGTCAAGTACGAGCTGGATGTGGCAGGGCAGAATGGGAAGGAACAGAGCTGGGGCATTAAAACGAGGGAGAGCAAAGTTGGGGATGCCAAAAAGCTTCCAAGTGAACCCTTCTGAGGAGAAGAAAGCAACTTAATATTTGAATGGCAGCTATTGTCTTCAACAACCTTTACGTGGATGGTTTGCTCACTGTGGTTTGGTCAGAGAAGCATGAATTTTTGAAGCTAGAGCCCAGGAAGTCAGAAGGGAAATTTGGTTCAAATACTGTTGTGGTGATTTTCATCACTTTCTTCTCAAACCCAGCTATTAGGAAAACTCTGGGATCTATTTTTGTGTTGATGCCCAGGAGAATTTATTCAGAATTAATTTAAAACACTTCTATACTTGGGGGAAGGGCTCGTTCCCTGTGTCAGACACAGCCCTCAGCATTCTATGGGCATTTAATAAAGGATAAATAATAGGGCTCCATTCAGAGGCTGCTAGTCACACTCAGGAAATACTGACAAGCAATCAGGGCACAAAGAGCAGTTGCAGGAGAGGCCAAAAATAGGTTCAGAATATTTCTGTGGGTTTTTTTTTATTTCATCTGCCCATATAAAAATTTTACCAGTCCACCCATATTTACCAGAGATACCCCTCCATACATACATATATTTCTATCCCACCCATCCCCTCTTCTTTCTTTCACACCCCTCACCAAGGAAAACATTAGCATCTATCTACAATGAAGTATGCTCACAGTATATCCACAGATGCATATTTCCTTGAAAATCTAATAGAACAATGCTAAGAGAAAAAAGATTTAAGATTAGCCAAATGCATCTCCAACTGATATACTTCACAAGTAGAGGGGGAGTGGGAAAGATAGGGATTGTGAAGGGAAAAAAAAGTTAAGGAAGCAAAGAGATAGATACAGTTTATTAAAAATTATTTTAGTGACACTGCTTAATATAGTTTAACCTCACTGCCTACTTTTCTTCAGATGTAGTCCAATTTTTTTAAATCCCCAGGCATGCTCATTTTCACTGTTGAAATAAATAGCAAGAATTAAATAGCATTCTTTGGACAGATAGGCCAAATTTCATTTATTTTGCTGTGGCTATATAATTACTTTCAGCAAAATACTTTGGACAATTCTAAAACTACTTATTTGACTTGAAGTTCATATGAATCTTTCCTACCTGCTGTGTTCACTTAAGGAGTGTAAATCAATTAGAGAAAATTGGTTACCCCTTTTGTCTGTGCCTCATACTACCCTTGTGTTAATTTAAGTTGTACAGTATCTTAGGGAATATAAACCTTACTTAGTTTTTGTTGTAAGGACATGCACCAAATAATGTACCTAAGTTCAACAAATTAAAAATAGGTAAAATGAATGCATTTCTCAGCATTTGCAACTTCTTACAATCTAATGGGAGAAATTAATTTTCGAAGGACTTTTTTCCATAGCCATGTTAATTGCTAGATGATTAATAATGAAATTGTGCCATTAGATACTATGTTTCCTTTGGACCACATTGTTCTCAGTTTTTAAAAAAGTAACTGAAAGGGGAATATCTATCTCCAGAACTGTCATTGTACTCTTAAAGATACTACGTATATCAATAAATAAATAAATACACAAAGAAGAAAATGATCTGTTGAATTCAGAAGAAGGATAGGGAAAGGAATGAAGATTAAGGCATGATTTACATTTAAATTATATGTCAATCAATACCTCATGATAATACTTATTAAGCCACTGTTAATTATATTACATTAAGTAATGTAACTGTGGGCAACCCCAAAGCAATTGTAACTACAGCTTAGAAAGCTAATACAAAGAGATTTCTTGATTTTTACGTTGTAAATTTCCTTAGTTATAAGATGACTGATGGGAAACTCACTTAAATAGAAAAGTGATTATTAAGCATATTTAAGACTATCCTTGAATGTGAGAGGAGGAAATGTGTAATTCATAAACCAAAATCGATAGAAACCCATTGGAGTTCTTTACTTCTTTTACATTTGTTTTTAACCAAAAGTATCATTTTTTGCAGTGTCTTAATTATTGACTACATGTCAAATACTATGACAGAGAAGTTGAGAAGAAACAATATTAAATCAAAGATCATGCAAATGCTGCTTCCATGGGATATAATATCCAGGTGTTACTTCCTCATAATATAATTCCAGAATAAAAATGAAGATTTTTTAAATGATTTTACATTTTTCCTTAGCTAACAAAAATAGCAAATACTGATCAATATTTCCTAGAATTCCAAACATGGTCATATTTTATAATTTTGTCAATTCATCTTTTCACAATTATTGACAATATATATACAAGGTCAACTTGGTGGCACCCTCCTTCCTCCCCCCCCAAAAAAAGGTGTTTTGTTGCATACACAATGAATTTCTGTTTTTGCAAACACAGGTGTGGATTTTAAAATATTTAAGTTTAGATATTTCATTTAATTTGCTGATTTTTTAGATTTGTGTTACATCATAATATATATTTTGTGACTAAAAATTCTGTTGTCTCATAGTAGAAAAATTGTAGGACTAAAGAGGAAAAAGAAACTAGTGAGAAAACAGTCAATCAGAGAAAAATGTATTTGCCATCTCTTTTTTGGAGAGGGGAGAAGTGGAATTGCCTGACCTATCATCCGGTGAGCACCAATGCAGATTGGATTGTCACATGGTTTTAGAGAACTGTCTAGGGTACTGAGTGATAAAGTGATCACCCCATAATAACACAGTCAGTATGTGTCAGAGGAAGGACTTGAATCCAAGACTTTCTGTCTTTTATACAGTAGTTGATTCTAAGGTCGGCCTTCTATCTACCTTGCCATACTATCTCTTATCCTCTCACTTGTTATTTATCTATATCGTTTCATACGCAACTCTTTGTAACCCCTATTTGGGGTTTTTTGGGGGGTTTTGGCAAAGATATGGAATGGTTTGCCGTTTTCTTCTCCAACTCATTTTATAGATGAGGAAACTGAACCAAACAGGATTGAGTGACTTGCTCAGGATCACCCAGCAAGTAAGTGTCTAAGGCCAGATTTGAATTCAGGAAAATGACTCCAGGTCTGGCACGCTAGCCACTGTGCCACTCAGATATTCCCACCCTCTAATTTAGATAGATACAAAAATTCAACGTTATTTCAGGAAGCTCAAAAGTTTTGAGACTGTCCAAAATATAAGGGGGAGTTGCAATGATATCTAATTCTATTCTCACAGGAGAAACATAAAAATAATTTCTAAGTCACTTGGTTTAAAACTATCATTTGGTTTTTACCACTTTTGAAAAAAGGAATGATTTTGGCTAAAGCCAAGGAAAACATAGTCCCCTTTGCAAGTATCCTTGAATTGTTTTTTTTTCATTTATTTATTTGAAGGAAGCTTCGCTATAAAGTATCTTTGAGGTTTGACTTGCTCTTGGACTCTCTTAAAACAGAAAGGTAAAACAAAATTGGCAATTGAGAAAACTGAAGAAAGACGCACTTAAAGGGGATGATCACTGCCTCTCAGGAAAGAAGCCTGAATTGTTTGCAGGTTTGCATCCTAAAGCGGAGAGTACAGCATGACCACATCATTAACAAATGTGTATCAAAGATAATGCATCTTGAATGACCTCTCTATGCAATGTCCCTGTCAAAGTGTTAATGAATTTCTCAAAGGACATATTGAGAACACTCTCTACACAAAGTGGCAATCTTGTGCTCAGATGCACCCTTCGCATACTATAGTTATGAGGACCAAATTGATATGCCCAGGAGCCACATTTATACCATAGATTCTCATCACATTGCCTCAATTTTTTTGGAGATGAGAAATTCTTCTCAATATGGTTATATATCTTAAAAGCCAATGCTCACGGTCAATTTAGTAAGTGGCTAATGGATTCTGAGAATGAGTAGGGGAAGTGAGAGGAAGTATCTTTCTGAGCACTTTTATGGTCCAATAAAATAATAGTAAGTTTCCAGTACATAACCAAGCTTATACACAGAAAGCTACAAACATTTATTAGTATGTAAGCAGCTAACTACCTAACTTTTATTATAGCATTTAGAGTGGCATAGTAATTATTATTTTGCAACTGCAGTGGGACTGGGTATTATTGGTCAAATTTATTATATTTAACTGCATGGCTTTTCATAAGGATAAGAAATAGGCCTGTGATTTCATTACTATAGGCAACTGCAAGGTGAGGAAACTCCTTTTATAGATATCTTCTGTGCAAGCTCTAGTCTTGGAAAATTGCCCAGAGCACCAAGAAGCAAAGTGGCTTGTCCAAAGGTAGAGGACCTAAATTCAAGTTCCCTGGATGAATGCAAGTTCTCTCCTCCCTAGACCATACCTCCTCTCTATGGCTATTTTATACTCAATCATAAAGTTTTAAGTAATAGATTTTATGATTGAATTCCTGTAATTTTAGTAAATTTTTTTTGTACTGTGAGCCCTTTTAATAGTCTGGTAAAACCTGTGAATCCCTTTCCAAAAAAAAAATTTCTAATACATATAGACCATGTAAAATATATGTGTAAAATTGCAAATAAGGAAAATTTTCTATTCTTTTAGAGTTAATTTCTCAAAATCCATGACCATGGGAATGTCTAGTTTCCAGGTGTTTGATAACTCCAAGAATAGTTCCAAGGATTCTAGATAGCAGTTCTTAGAGTCACAGTGACAGTGCTACTGAGGTTGCAACGTGAGATAAGGGATAACATAATGTGATATTTACTATATTTGCACGGAATGACAATATTGCTAAAGTTAAACTGCGAACTTAATATTGGTAAGATGCCTTCTTTGTCTGTTGCCCTGTAAAGCAAGTCGGCATTGGTCAGTGAGTGGGAAAACCTCCAGGGCCTCCTGTGTGTTATCTGTGAAACAAAAATATGTGGAATTACAAAGGAAATCAATCGCCTTGATATATGGTCATTAAAAGGTTTTTTAAAAATAAGCTCATGGACCTTAAATGAAGAACCCTTACTCTGAAATCTCTGGCACTGAAAGGTAAACCTTTCCCCACTGAATAAAGGAAAGCCACAGAGAAGAGTAGAAAATAGAGAGAGAGAGAGAGTGTGTGTGTGTGTGTGTGTGCATATATATAGAGAGAGAGAGATCAAGAAAGAAAATAGCACATTTATATATATATATATATATATATATATATATATATATATATATATATAGTGTGTGTGTGTATATATATATATTCTACTCTGTGACTTTCCTTACACATATATGTGTATGTGTGTATATATATGCACACATATATATATATATACACATACATATATATACATATATATGTATGTGTATATATATATATATATATACACATACATATATATGTATATATATACTTCCCTTATTTGTATTGCATCACAAAAAGTGGCACCCAACGGTCTCCATCCTCCAAGTCATTACCAAGATTCTCAGTAGTGGAAGGGACTTTGAATACTCTGTACTTCAACCCATGAGTATTACTCAAGAAATACTTCATAGACATTTGTAAAAAACTTGAAGCCATCTACAATAGTGAGAGGAGACTCACTACATTGTAAAGCAGCCCCTTCCAACTTCAAACAGCTCTTAAATGTCTGGAAAGTTTCCCTGATATGAAGACTAACTCTGCCTCTATAAAACTTCTATCTTTTTTTTAACATTAGCATCTCTGTGTTCAAGTAGGATAAATCAATCTCCCTTATATATGATAATACTTCAAATATTTGAAGACACATGTTTCCTTCCCTGTCCCATAAGAATTCACTTCTTCAGGTTCAATGACTCCAATAGATTGATTCCCATATTGTTGTTTGTCCTTACTTCTCAAAAAGGACCAAGAATATCAGGAGGGTAATGTCTTGATTTGCAAGTGAATTGTATTTAAGTGAGGCAGAGCTGTGCAAAGTCACCAGCCTCACTCTCTCCTCCAGAGTCATCTGAGTCTAGTGGCAAGATATAGGTAACAATGACAAGTGATGGCCCCCACTTATTCCCATATGACTTGATCTCAAGGACTTTCATTATCCTAGCATATAGGCTATCACAGGATAATCTTTCAGTGTTCTTGTTAAAAGGTGCTGCCCATAATGCAATATTTCAGATATAATGTTGTGGCAGAGTACAGAGGGGATGTCATTCCCTATTTTCCAGACAATATACCTCTCAAAAAAGTAGCTTAATGGTCCCAGGGCAGAGTTAGGATAGGATTTAATAGGATGAGGGCAGAAATGGCAAAATTCTGGAATGGTAGGAGTACTGGAAAAGTGTGGAGGAATCTCAAACTATAAGCAACAATTCTCCACCCTTTCCTCATCAGTAAAGTATAGCATTTGAATCAATACATTCAATAAGCATTCATTAAGCAACCTATCATGTACATAGCACCAGTAGGTAATTTTTTTAAACATAAGATATATTGAAAAAATGAAGCAAGCAGAGTCAAGGAAACAATATGCATAGAATTTTTTTTTGTCATATCTGATTTTTCATGACCCTATTTGGGGTTTTATTAGCAAAAATAATGGAGTGGTTTGCCATTTCCTTCTCCAGCTCATTTTGTAGATGAGGAACTGAGACAAGCAGGGTTAAATGACTTGCCCACGGTCACACAGCTAGTGTCTGAGGCCAAATTTGAACTCAGGAATATGTCTTCCTAAATTTAGGACTGGTGCTCTATCCACTAAGCCACCCAGCTGCCCTGCATGATGGTTGGAATGATCATTCAAGTGGGAAAAATAAAAATAAATAAATAGAATTGAATACAAAGAATAGATACGAGAAGATGTCAGAATCCCATCCTGTGGCCCAGGCAAGGTCCACAGATTCATGACATTGTCCATATTTTCTGAACTTTTTTCAATATAATGATCAGTTTTGATTATTTTTTTCCTTTTTCTTTGGTCATTAAAAATGTTAAATGGGACAGCTTCCTACCATTAGGGAGAGGAGATAATGGAAATGAAATAAAGACATTAATTTAATCTTGGCTTTTTTAAAAGAAAGAAATGTCATCTTGTTTTTCTTTTCTTTTTTTTCCTTCCAGATAAATAGAATCAGTTCAGGGAGATAAGACATAAGACATATAAAGCAGTTAAATAACATTGCAAGGCAGCCAATATGATTAAATTCCAAAATATTTGAGGCAATGTGATACGGTAGAAATAACGCTGAGTTTGGAAATGCAAACGAGCACCAGCTCTTCAACTTACTAGCTATAGGAATTTACCAAGCAATTTCACCTCTTGAACCCCCACTTCCATCACCCATAAAATGAGAATATGGGATTAAATTATAGCTACAGTCAGTTCTCTTCCACACCAAAAGACTATCTTACTCTGGGCTTGCTGTCCAGTTTTCTATCCCATGTTCTAGGTATTTCATAAGTAAAAATTCTCTCTAAACCATAGATCATGAGCTGCCACTGATATGTTTTAATTTTTTTCAACCAATCAACCAAAAACAAAACAGTTCACAATAATGTTTAAATAAAAAGTGATATAAATAAAGAACAGAACAGCCCTCTACCATAAATCTTGAAATTACTCTCCCATCAACATATACACACTCAATGGGCAGAATAAATAATCATAGAAATTATGTTAGGGGGTATCCATGCATGGGGAATACCTGTGGCCAGACAGACACACAATGAAAGAGTAATTCATGTCTCTGCACTGCAAAATATCCTCTGTCTTCTACTGATATCATCAGATCTTCCCAACAGATGCTACTCTGTGGCTCAGCTGGTCATCAACTTCAGCTATCTTCAGTAGCACTTAATATCCCAATCAGCATCACTACAGATAAAGTGGTCACAGTTCTTTCATCAACTCTATATATAGAAGATGGCAGCAAAGACTGGTAATGAAGGATGAAGACAAAAGCCTGGCATGGTCCTGTAAAATAGTGTAGGAAATGGTAGAGGGCAGAATGAACTGAGACTGATAAAGGAAATGGGGAATTTTAAGCTATCTTTTGAAAAAGAGGATGATCAAAGAAAGGGAGGGACAATGACCATAGATGACAGTTACTCAATTCTATTTTTCTTTTCTCTGCTTAAAATGACCCCTGGACTTGAAAGAACAAAAAAAAGATTAATAGGGAGTTAAAATGCAAAACTGGTAGGGAGATATGAAGAACGTACCTAAATAGATGTGACTAGTTCAAGTAACCACGACCAAATAAGTTAAATTTCAATACCTTAAGACATGGAAAACATATTTGCTAAGCCACTCTCAGAGATATTTGAAAGATTTTACAGAATGAGACTAATGCTATAGGGCTGAAAAAGAGCAAATGATTTTCATATTTTCAAAAGTGAGAAAAGGGAAAGTATTGTGATGGAAACTGGGCATCAACCAATGCCATATACCAGAATAAAGAACAAATGGGTACATGATCTATGTATAAAGGCTGATACTATAAACAAATTAGGGGGACAAGGAATCATTTATTTATCAGAGTTATGGAGAATATAGAAATTTGTGATGAAACAAGAGATAGAGAACATAATGAAATGCAAAATTGATCATTTTGATAATATTCAATTGAAAAGTTTCGCACAAACAAAACCAATGCAACCAAGATTAGGAGGGAAGCAGAAAACTAAGAATGAATTTTTACAACTAGTGTCTGTGATAAAGATCTCATTTCTAAAATATATAGAGAACTGAGTCAAATTTATGGGAATACAAATCATTCCCTAAATGATAAATTGTCAAAGGATATGAACAGGCAGTTTTCAGAGGAAGAAATTAAAGTTATATTTTGTCATATGAAAAAATGCTCCAAATCACTATTGATTAGAGAGAAGCAAATCAAAACAACTCTGAGGTACCACATCATACCTATCTGATTGGCTAATACAGCAAAACAGGAAGACAATGTTAGAGAAGATGTAGGAGAGTTAGAACACCCTGTAGTCGTGTAGTTGTGAGCTAATGCAACCATTCTGGAGGGCAATTTGGAACTGTGCACAAAAGGCTATAAAAATATGCATACCCTTTGACCCAGAAATTCCACTTCAAGGGCTGTATCCCAAAAAGATCATAAAAAAGGGATAAGATCCCATATGTACAAAAATATTTATAGCAGCTCCCTTTGGGATGGCCAAGAACTGAAAATTGAGGGGATGCCCATCAATTGGGGAATGACTGAACAAGCTGTGGTATATAAATGTAATGGAATACTATTGAGCTATAAGAAATGACGAACACGAGGACTTCAGAAAAACCTGGAAAGACTTAATGTGAACTGATGCTTCGTGATCAGAACCAGGAAAGCATTGTATACAGTAACAGCTACAGTGTGAGAGAATTGTTTCTAATAGACTCAGTCCTTTACAACAATGCAAGGACCTAATGCCAATCCACATCCAGAGAAAGAACTATAAAATCAAAATGCAAAATGAAGCAGACTATTTTCTCTTTTGTTATGTTTTTGTTTGGGTTTGGTTTTTCTCATAGTTTCTTCCATTCATTTTAATTCCTCTATACAACATGAGCAATGTGAAAATGTGTTCAATAACAATGTATATATAGAACTCCTATAAGATTGTGTGCAGTCTTGGGAAGGAAGAGGGGTAGGAAAAGGAGAAAATTTGAAATTTATAGAAGTGATTGTTGAAAACTAAAAAAAAAATAATTTTTAAAAAGTGAGAAAAGAGTACACCAAAAGTCAAGTTATGTGTAAACTATAAACTATATTATTAACATCTAGAATGCTTTAGTGAAAATTCAGAAGAGGAAACAGCAATAATAAAAAGAGGTCATGCTGTGAAAGTTGGTGCTAAATGTTCAAAATTAATGTACACATTTTTTCCTTTCTGTTAGAAATAATGAACTGCAAAAATAGAAATTGATATGTATAATCAACTATGACCAGTTTTAAACTATTTTACCAGTTTTATTTTGTATTTTATTCTCATTTATTTATTTTGTATAATCTATGTTCATTGAGACATCTATTACATCCAAAATTTTATATCAAAATTTTTATCAAATTCTTGAATGCTTTAAAATTTTTTTAAAGTGACAGATTAACCTCAATTTCTTTTTTTGACATGAAGTTTTAAGAAATAGATGAAGCTTAATTACATTTTAGCAACAGATTTAAAAATACCTTGCTTGCAATTTTCTTTTAAATAAAAATTTTATTAAAATCTTCTGTTTTTGATATCACCAGAATTTCTCCCAGTTTCCTTCCCCCTCTCCTCACAGAGAGCCCTCCCGTATAATAAATGCTATTTTAAAGAAAAAGAAGTAGAAAAATATCAGCAAAAACAATCATTGTATTGGCAAATTCTGAAAACATATAAACTGTGCCTCTTTTATGAACCTTCCATGCCTGCAAAAGAGTGAAGTGGAGATGTTTTCTCCTACCTCTTCTTTGGGGCCACGCTTGTACTTTGCAATTTTGCAATATTAATTTTGGTTGGTTTTGTAGTTCTTTCTAGATGCAGTCTTTTACTTACTGAGAATATTATTTGCTTGGTTCTGTTTATCTCTCTCTTCACTGGATTGTGTAAATCTTTCCATGCTTTTTTATATTCATCATACTTTTTTCTTACATATAGTAATACTCCATTTTATTCACATGCCAATTTGTTTAACCATTATCCAATCAACAGGCATCTACTTTATTTTCAATTCTTTGTTCCCACAAAAAAAATTCTGCTGTAAATACTCTAGTGTATATGGGTCTCTTTAAATTCTTTTGGACAAGATAGAAAGATAGTCTGCTAGGTGGCATTGTGGATAGAGAATAGGATTTGGAATCAGGAATACCTGAGTTCACAACCTGCTTCAAACATATATTAGCCATACATAGTACTCATGGAACTTTAGGCTATTTAGTATTTTTGTCAATTACTGGAAGAAAGGTAGAGAAGGCATGCTTACCAGATTTGCAGATGACACAAAACTGGAAAGGCTAGCCAATGAGTTGAGTGACAGTCAGATTTCAAACAATTTTTATTGGTACAGAATTGATTAACTGAAATTTAATGGAGGCAAATGCATAATATTATATCTGTACTAAAGAAATCAACTTTAGGAGTTCAGGATTTCATAAGTCTAGTTGGAAAAGAAGCAGGGGTTTTAGTGGACTACAGACTCAGTATGAGTCAATATTGTATGGTGGCCAAAAAAGTTTATTCAATGTTGAGCTGCATCAGAAGAGACCATCCAGGATTAAGGAAGTGAGTATGCTGTTACACTCTTTTCTGGTCAGATCACTTCTAGAGAGTTCTATAATATTCTGGGTATGCAATTTTTGAAAGGACATTGATAAACATTGAAGAGCATCCAGAGAAAGAAAAGTAGCATGATTAAGGGCCCTCTGTGAGAACTGTTTGGATAAACTGGAGGTATTTATCATAGAGAAGAATGAAAAGTGGTATTGGAGAGGAGAGGAAGAAAATACTTTTAAGTCTTTAAGTTTTCAAAGGGTTCCCTTGCGGAAGAGATATTAGGTTCCTGGAAAAGCTATTATGGAAGAGGGATTAAGCTGTATGTGGACCTAGAGGACAGAACTGGGAGCTATTGGGTGGAAGTTATAAGAAGCATGGTTTGGGACCAAGGGACAAACAATTAGAACTATTCAACAGTGGAATACGTTGCAATAGTTTCTCCTGAATAGAGGTCTTCAAGCAAAGGTCAGAAGGTCATTGTCAGTTGTGTGAGAGTGGGAGATTTTGTCTGAGTTCACATTAGACAAGATAGTCTATGAGGTTCCTTTTAATTTCGGGATTTGGGAGATTCTGGGAATATATAAAGTAGACATTGGCTTTTTCTGTCACCCTGATAATTCCCACTGATTTTGTGGCCTTCCATCCATTAGAGACCAGTTTCCCATGGCTAGCTATTTAGCCATGCCTCACTCATCCTGTTCTTGAACAATTGATTCTTGGAACTCAAGTAGAGAACGTTATATTTATATTTATCCCTATTAAATTTCATCCTATTAGCTTCAGCCCCATAATTCTAATTTGTTAATGCCTTTGGGAGTCTGATTCCATCAACTCATGAACTAACTATCCCTGCCACCTCAATGTCATCTGTAAGCATGCCATCTTTGTTTTCATTCAAATGATTGATTAAAATGTTGAATGTCATTGGCCTCTGCTTCTTGAATAGCTCATCCACCATCTAAGGCAGAGAAAAGGCCTAATTGAAGATACTACCATCTCCCAGTGTTCAATTTTCTCGGGCTCCCATTCGAAAATAAAATATGGTTTTCATATCCTGTTGACTTAGTGAGCTTCCAGGAAGTTAGTGAGTCTTTACCAGTATTACTACTGCTTGTTTTTTTAACTCTTGATTAAATCACTTCAATAGTTCTTTAGTTTTTACTTATGAAGACATTCTTATAAGTAGCCATCAATAACTTTCAGAAAAAATTTTGTATTTGAAGCAACCTGAATATTACTATTTATTCCCATAATGCCCTGTCCCATTTCGTCAAGAAAATAGTTCAGAACTAATCAAAGCTGTTTGTATACCCAGATTAACAGAAGAAGAAATAAAATATTTAAATAACCCAATCTTAGAAAAAGAAATTGAATAAGCCATCAATGAACTTCCTAAGAAAAAATCCTCAGGACGAGATGGATTCACAAACAAATTCTATAAAATATTTAAAGAACAACTAATCCCAATACTATATAAGCTATCTGGGGGAAAAAAAGAAGGAGTCTAACCAACTTCTTTTTATGACACAGATATGGTGCTGATACCCAAACCAGGAAGAGTCAAAACAGAGAAAGAAAATTATAGACCAATTTCCCTAATGAATGTTGATAGAACAATTTTAAATAAAATAAGAGAAAAGAGATTACAGCGATCTATCACAAGGATATAGTTCTTTCCATAAATTCAAGGTTCTTCAACACCCTAGGTACCCTCCTAGATGACCTTTAGCTTATTAATGTCCATCTTAAACCATGATGACCAAAACTGAATATAGGACTTCATAAGAAGTATGAGGTTATCACTTCTTTACAATTGAATGACACCATGAAAAGGTAGGATTCATATCAGAAATGCAAAGCTTTTTCAATATTAGGAAAGCTTTCAGCATAATTGATCATATCAATAATAAAACCAATAGAAATCATATGATTATCTCAATAGATGCATAAAAAGCTTTTGAAAAAATACAGCACCCATTTCTAGTTTAAAAAAAAACACTAGCAAACATAGAAATAAATAGAGCTCACCTTAAAATGGTAAGCAATATTTATCTAAAACCATCAGGTAGCATTATCTGTAATGGGAATAAGCTAGAAACCTTCCCAGTACAATCAGAGATGAAGCAAGGAGGATCATTAATACCTCTGTTATTTAATATTGTACTAAAACTATAGCTACAGTCATAAGAGAAGAAAAAGAAATTAAAGGAATTATAAAAGGCAACGAGGAAACAAAACTCTTTGCCGATGCTATGATACTTAAAAACATCCTAGAGAATCAACTAAAAAACTACTTTAAATAATTAACAACTTTAACAAAGTTTCAGGATACAAAATGAACCCACAAAAATCATCAGCATTTCTATATATTACCGACAAAATTTAGAGAAAAGAAATTCAAATAAATGTAGACAATATAAAATGCCTGGGAGTCTACCTACCAAGACGTAGCCAGGAACTAACGTGAGTACAACTATAAAACATTTTTCTCACAAATAAAGTCATATCTAAATGATTGGAAAAATACTACTTGCTTATCAATAGACTGAACCAATATGATAAAAATGACAATTCTACCTAAATTAATCTATTTGTTTCAGTACCATACCAATCAAACGGCTATTATTATATTTTATAGAGCTAGAAAAAAATAATAAAATTCATCTGGAAAAACAAAAGTTCAAGAATAACAAAAAAATAAATGAAAAACATGTGAAAGAAGGCAGTATGGCCATACCAGATCTGAAACGGTAGTATAACGTGGTAATTATCAAAGCAATCTGATACAGTCTGAGAAACAGAGTGGTAGATCAGTGGAATAGATTAGGTATAAATTACATTATAGTAAATGATCATAGGAATCCAGTATATGTTAAGTCCAAAGATCTAAGCTTTTGGAACAAAAACTCATTATTTGACAAAAACTGGCAAGAAAACTGGAAAACAGTATGGCAGAAACTAACTATAGACCAACATCTCACACCATATACCAAGATAAAGTCAAAATGGGTTTATACATAAAGGATGATACCATAAACAAACTAAAAGAGCTTATCTGTCAGATTTATGAATAAGGGAAGAATTTGGGACCAAAGAAGACATAGAGAGCATTAAACAATGTAAAATAAATCATTTTGATTATATAAAATGTAAAGGGCTTTGCACAAACAAAACCAATACAAACAAAATTGAAAGGAAAGCAGAAAATTGGGGAACATTTTTGCAACAATTATGTCTTATAGAGGTTTCATTTCTCAAATATATAGAGGACTGAGTCAAATTTATAATAATACAAGTCATTCTCCAATTGAAAAGTGGTCAAAGGTTATGAACAAGCAGTTTTCAGACAAAGAAATAAAAGCTATCTACAATCATATGAAAAAATGCACTGAATCACTATGATTAGAGAAATACAAATTAAAGCAATTCTGAGGTAACACCTCATACCTATCAGAGTGGCTAATATGACCAAAAAAAGGAAAATGTTGGATGTTGGAGAAGATGTGGAAAAACTGGGACGCTAATGCACTGTTGATGAAATTGTGAATTGATCCAACCATTCTGGAGAGCAATTTGGAACTATGCCCAAATGGCCATAAAACTTTACAAAGTCTTTGGTCCAGCAATACTATTGTTAGGTCTATATTCCAAAAATATCCAAAAAAAGGAGAAAGGACCTATATGTACAAAAATATTTATAGCAGTTCTTTTTGTGATGGCTCAGAATTGGAAATCAAAGGGATGCCCATCAGCTGGGGAATAACTAAGCAAGCTATGGTATATGATTATAATGGAATATTATTATGCTATAAGAAATAACAAATAGGATGATTTCAGAAAAACCTGGAAAGACTTACATGAACTGATGCCTAATGAAGTGAACAGAACCAGGTGAACTGATGCATAATGAAGTGAACAGAACCAGGTGAATGTTGTACACAGTAACTGCAATATTGTTTGATGAATAACTGTGACTGACTTAGCTATTCTCAGCAATGCAATGATCCAAGACAATCCCAAAGGAATAATGATGAAGCATACTATCCACCTCAAGAGAAAGAACTGATACTGATTGGATAGGAATAGAAACAGGTTATTTTTCACTTTCTTCCTTTTTTTCTTTTATTTGATTCTTCTTGTACAAAATTACTAATATGGAAATACTGTGCATAATTACACACGTATAACCTATATCTGATTGCTTACCATCTCAGGGAGGGGAGAAAAAGGGAGAAGGAGAGATAGATAGATAGATAGAATTTAGAACTCAAAAATATTTTTACAAATTGGGGGGAAGCTCATTAACCACTATTATATTCCTTTTCTAGGCAGATGATGTGTTCTATTGCCTTTGACTAGGAGCATTTCGAAGGTACGTCTGGATTTGTTGGTTAGTTATTGCCAGAAAGAGCAACTTAATATTAATTACACCAATATTTTTGATAGGAAGACATTTATCAATCTTTGAAAGATATACTTTTTAGTATAATGGGGAAAGCACAATATCTAAAGTCAAAGGACCAAGATTCCAATCTTGACTCTATCACTTAATACTTAATGACCTAGAGCAAAGCATTTGACCTACTGGGCCTTGGTTTGTTCAATGTGCAAAATAAGATTGAATCAAATGTTATCCGAAGTTCTCTTCGGTTACTCATCTATATTCTTATTATCATAACAAATTAAATAATGTAAAACATTTTTCTTAAAAAAAATATTATTGATGTCCTCTGTTTTTGGACATATCACCCCTTTCTTCCACCTCCAATGAGTCTTCTCTTGTTACAAAGAAAAACAGTTGAGCAAAATAGTGATTTTTCTGACAATGTATACAACATTGCACTCTCCATGTCTTCAAAAAAAGTACCATAGAATTTAAGATTTGGAAGGGATCCTCAGCAGCCATCTAGTTCAATCCATAGACAAAGGAATCCTCACTATAAAATAGCCAACAAACAGTTGATCATCCTCTCCTTGAAGACCCCAAAGAAAGGATGGGGAAGACTTCCATCATCTTTTACAGCAAGCCATTCCCCTTTTGGACAGTCCTAATTGGTTTTTTTTTTCCTGACAACAAGCTTAAATTTCCTACGTCTATGCATTGTTCCTCAGAATGCAGATTCTGGAGTCAAACATAACATGTTTAACTTTTCCTGCTGTGACCATTTCTCAAATACTTGGACACAACTGTCATGTCCCTTCTGAATCTTCTTTTCTCCAGGCTAACTATTCTTAGTTCTTTCCATAAATTCAAGGTTCTTCAACACCCTAGGTACCCTCCTAGATAACCTCTAGCTTATCAATGTCCATCTTAAACCATGATGTCTAAAATTGAATATAGGACTTCACAGGAAGTATGAGGTTATCACCTCTTTTACAATTGAATTTCATCTTATTAGATTCAGACCAGTGCTCTAGCCTGTCGAAATTCTTTTGAATCATGACTCTATCATCCAATGTGTTAGCAATCCTACCTGGCTTTATATAAATTTAATGAGCTTATAATGTATGATTTTATCCAAGTCACTGAAAAAATGTTAACCAGCATAGGGCCAAGCACAGACCTCCAATGGATGCCTCAAGTTATATCAATACTCAATCATTCAGTAACAATTACTACTTGAGTCCAGACACGCAACTTGTTCTGAATCTATATAATTTTATTTTCACTTAATTCGTTTTTCTCCTTTTCTCACAAGAACAGTATGCATTAATGTAAAATGAGATGCATTATCAAAAACTGTGATAAAAATCAAGGTAAACTATATCCATGGTATTTCCTTGACTGATTTGTTCAATAATCTTGGCAAAAAAAGAAAAAATGGACATAAAGTTTGTCTGGAATGACTTGCTCCTGATAAGCTGTTTTATCTTTTGTGATCACCTCTGTCCCTCCTTCAGATAAGAATTCTTCCATTAGCCAGCAGTTATGAAGAGTACTTGGTACTCTACTTTTCTAATTGTTTTTAATGGTGTCAACTTTTAAATTTAGGAGGTTTATTCATTTTTAGCTTACTTAGGTTTGTGGTATAAGATAACATAAAGTAACAATTCTGCCAAGCTGTCTTCTAATTTACCTAACAAATTTACTTCTAAAAATAACATTCACTACAGGTTCTTATTTTGAAAATTTTATAACACCTGTCATAAAAAAATAAAACAACTTATAGCAGCTACCCCAAAATTTTTCAATCTAAAGTTATTTTTTCCATATAAATCAATTTATTGTCTTGTTAATTTTAATATTTTTTTACAAACATTCATCCATTCCAGCTAAGTTCTTTTTTTATTGGCAAGTGTTATCCAAGGTAGCTTTTGGTAGTTTCTTTTATGACACCTTCAATTGTTGTGAATCTTTCATTTTCATTTTTGATACAATTATTTTCATTTTTGATACAATTAGATTTTTCCTTTTCTTTAAAGGACTAGCTAATTGTTTAGACAGCTCAGAGACCATCTAAGATGGCAGAATTGGAAGCAGTATAGTCCAATTGTGGGAGTCTAAAATTCTAACAAAGATCTAAGAAGAATATCAGGCCAAGTAATGAATAAAAAGTCTAAGGAAAAACTGCAGTGGATCATCTTTTCATACCAAGCTCACAGTTTTACCCACAGACAAGTGACCTGAATAGGAACAGCAAGACAGAGGCAGACCAAGAGTGGAAGCCAGTGTCAAAATTTGCTTGAAGTCAGGTGGTGAGGAGCAAAGTCTGCTTCATTCGCTCATCAACCCTGGTAGGTGAATGCTATGTAAAAAGTACATTGAGGATAAGTGGTTTGGGGAGGAAATGTTTATATTTCTGTTCTTCTAACATCAAAGTAAGCATCTCTTTGTAAAAACAAAAAAATCTACAATACACACAGGAACTAAATGAAAACAAACTATAAAATACCCAAATAACAACACATCTAAATAATTGGGGAAATATTAATTGCCTATGGGTAGACTGAGCCAATACAATAATTATAATACTATCTAAATTAGTTCATTAATGTAGTATCATACCAAACTACCAATAGATTATTATATAACTAGAAAAAAATAATAAAATTCATTTGTAGGAAGAAATGGGAAAAATGAGAAAGAATAAATCCTAGTGGTCATCAGATTGCAAACTCTACTACAAAGCAATAATCAAAACAATTATTGGTTAAAAATCATTAATGCCAATCTGTGGATAAGTCTTGATATACAACATAGTAAAGCAAACACAGTAGCATAGCATTCAATAAATCCCAAAACTTCAGGTAATAAAGTAAAGATTTAGGAGCAGCTAAGTGGTGTCATAGCGCATAGAGCACCAGGCCTGAAGTCAGGAAGACTTATCTTCCTGAGTTTCAATCTCACCTCAGATTCTAACTAACTTCATGATTCTGAACAAGTCACTTAGCCTTGTATGCCTCAGTCCCTCATCTGTAAAATGAACTGGAGAGGGCCATGGCAAGTTACTCTAGTATCTTTACCAAGAAAATCGCAAATGGGATTGTAAAGAATTGGACATAACTAAAATGATTGAAGAATAAGAGAAAAGGTTCACTATTTGCTTAAAAAAAAACCTCCTGCAAAAACTTGACAGCAACCTGGCACAAATTGGATTTTAAATTAACAACTCACACCATACACTAGGATAAGCTCCAAATATAGATTTGATTTACGTATAAAAGGTCACATCTTAAACAAATTATAACAAAAAAGAAATGACCATTCAGATACATGGATAGGAAGCATACATGACTGAAGGACAGAGGATCATAAAAGATAAGATAGAAAATTTTGATTATGTAAAATTTTTAAGTTTTTATACAAATAAATCCAATGAAGCTAAAAATTAGATGGGAAACAGGTAATTAGACAAAAATGGAGCAAATTTATCTGATAATTTTATTCCCAAGATATTTGAGAAATAAAAATGAAACCCATTTACCAATTGATATAAATGATCAAAAGATGTGAACAAACATTTCTAAAGTCATCTACAATAACACTGCGCATCCTTAATAATTAGAGAAATATAAATTAAAGCTACTCTGGGGTTTGGTCTCACAACCATCAGATTGTCAAGTTGAAAAAAGAAAGGAAAATGACAAATATTGGAGGAGTTGTGGAATAATAGGGAGAAAATGTACTGTTGGTGGAGTTATTAATTGTTACAGCCATTCTAGAAAGCAATTTGGTTACACTGTTGGTGAAGTTGTGAATTGATCCAACCATTTTGGAGAACAATTTGGAATTATGCCCAAAGAGTAATAAAATTGTGTATAACATTTGATCCAGGTATTAGGTCCATTTCCCAAGGTGATCAGGGAAAAAGGAAAAAAACCTATATATTTTAAAATACTATAGCAGCTCTCTTTCTGGTAGCAAAGAATTGGAAATTAAGGGGAATATGTGTGATATATGATTGTGATGGAATGCTACTGTGCTATAAGAAATGATGAGCAGACTGATTTTAGAAAAACATGGAAAAACTTGCACGAAATAATGAAGAGTGAAATGAGCAGAACCCAGAGAACATAGTATATAGAATTGTTCAAAGAATAACTTAGAATAATTAAGATTTTTTGAGTATTATAAATATTCAAATCAAGTACAAAGGATCTATGAAGGAAAACATTATTCACCTCCAGAAAAAGAACTGATAAATAGAAGTATGTATAGTATGGCTTTACATATACATGTGTGTGTGTGAGAGAGAGGGGTGGGGGGAGAAAGAGAGAGAGAATGGTAACCTTCTCTAGTGAGGGATGGAGAGGGGGAGGGAGGTAATTAAATTTTTTAAAAAAAGAAAGCCATTTGGAACTATTCTCCTCAAGTTACTAAACTGTACATTCTCTTTAATAGAGGAACACTACTGGGCCTATATCCCAAATACATTTTTTAAAAATAGGAAAAGGGAAGAAGTAGAAGTAGAAGCAGAGTAGAAAGATGCACATATGTGAGCTCTTACCAGACAGCCCATAAAATACCTGTAAAGAAGAACTCTCATCAAATTTTAGAGCAGCAGAAGCCACAGAACATGGAGTGGAGAAGATTTCTATCCCAGAGAGACCTGAAAGACTGACAGGAAAGGTCTGTCACACTGGATGCTGAGCAGAGCCCAGCCCTGCCTTGGCCACACAGCACTGAGAGGAGCAGAACTGAACAGGCTTCAGGGACAGAATCACCTGTGGCAGCACAGATCCCTCAACCCACAGACACCAAAGGTCAGTGAGTGGATTTTTTAGGCTGTCCAAGAAGGAAGCAGGGTATCCCCATAACTCAGGCCTCCTCAGGTGGCAGCAGAAGAGGCAGCAGCAGACAGGGCTCCCAAAGCAGGCAATAGTCCACATCCATTGCTGAAAGTCTCATTGTAAATCCCCTGAGGGAATTGAGCCCTGTATGGTGGCCCTGGCCCCTCCTGAGAAGTTGATCTTAATCTCACACTGAATAGCAGCCCTGCCTCACTCCTAAAGCCCCTGAGGCTTTGAAGAAACTCATCTGAATCTCAGCCCCTAGTGCTGCTTTGGTGGAACTGGAGGCAAGGTGGTTGTGGAGAGGAAACTCAGAAGTCAGCCAAGCTGAGAAAGTCACCAAAAAAAGGGGGGGAAAATAAGACTATAGAAGGTTATTTTCTTGGGGAACAAATATCTCCCCCCATCCTTTCAGATAAGGAAGAACAAGGCATACTGTCAGAGGAAGTCAAGTTCTCTGCCTCCAGGATCTCCAAAGGGAACTTAAACTGGGCTCAGGCAATAGAAGATCCTAAAAAATAAGTTAGCAGCTTACTAAAGGAGAACCAAAAACATGCTGAGGAAAATAACAGCTTTAAAAAGAGGCTAACTCAATTGGAAAAAAGAGGTCCAAAAGTCGATGAGGAGAAGGAGGTTTTAAAAAGCAGAATTAGCCAAATGGAAGAGAAGATTCAAAAGCTCACTGAACAAAAATAATTTGTTGAAAGAGAGAATTGAGTTCACATTCAGAGAAATGAATGACTATGAGTTAAACCAAGCAGTTAGTAAACAAAATCAAAAATTTGAAAAAATAGAAGATAAAGTGAAACATCTCCCTGGAAAAAGAACTAACCTGGAAAATAGATCTAGGAGAAACAATTTAAAAATTATGGGACTACCTGAAAGTCATGATCAAAAAAAGAACCTAGACTTTATCTTCCATGAAAGTATCAAGGAAAATTGCCCTGATGTTCTAGAATCAGAGGACAAAATAAATATTGAAAGAATTCACCAATCACCTCCTGAAAGAAATCCGAACAGAGAAACTCCTAGGAATACTGTGGCCAAATTTCAGAGTTCCCAGATCAAGGAGAAAATACTACAAGGAGCTAGAAAGAAACAATTTGAGTACTGTGGAAATACAATCAGGATAACACAGGATCTGGTAACTTCAACATTAAGGGATCAAAGGGCTTGGAATGGGATATTTCAGAGGTCAAAGGAACTGGGATTGAAACCAAGAATCACCTACCCAGCAAATCTGAGTATAATACTTCAAGGGAATAAATGGTC
>CM053771.1:332957442-333006936 GCA_028658325.1 Potorous gilbertii
AGAAGGGACAAGGTCAATTGTGGGGGAAAAAATAAGGGGAGATAGAGTAGGACAGAGGGTAATATAATTAGTATTACACAACATGATTACTATGGAAGTCTTTTGCAAAAGAACACATATTTAGTCTGTATTGAATTGCTTCCCTTCTCAGTGGGGCTGGGAAGGGAGTGGGGGAGGGAGAGAAGTTGGAATTCAAAGTATTAGCAATGAACGTTGAGAATTTTTATTGCATATAATCGGGAAATAAGAACTACACGGAAAGGGGTATAGAAATTTATTTTGCCCTACAAGAAAAGACAGAAGATGGGGATAAGGGAACTGTGGGGTGTGCTACAAAGGAGGGTACATTGAGGGAATGAGTAATCAGAATGCAAGGTATTAGGAAGCAGAGGGAGGGGAGTGATGGGGAGAAAAACTGGACATGTTACAAAGTGAGATAAAAGTAGTTAGTATTAAAACAATTGACTGAATTAATTACTGAGAATAAATCAATGACATCTTTAGTTTGGGGAAAAGAATTTCAGTCTAAATTTCCTAGAGAAAGGTAACCTCGGGTAAAATTTGGCATTGATGAAAAAGTTAAGGTTTTAATGGTAAATTTGATTTTATGATTGCTATTTAATCAGGAATTAGAACATGTATGTAAAGGCATGTAAGCCACTTAAGACTTGCCTCAAAAGATGCTCCTTAGACAAAGTGAGATTATAATCATATTTGGAACCTGGTTATTGGAACTTGCCATTTTTAGATGCTATGGGACTATTGACTGTTCTTCTGAGTCTAAGTCCAGGTATGGGTAGCAAGAAAGGCGATCTGAGCCTCCAATCCAGGAAGCCAGGAAGCTGGTGAGATGCTGGTATGAACTGCAAAAGATGATCTCATGGGAAGGGTGGGAGAGCGGCTGTTCAACCTGGGCTGAGGTGGGATTCTCCTTACTCAATTTCCCCACTGACACCTGGCACACTTTAAGCCTGACCGAATGCAAATGGACTATCTAATCCTGCCTGGAATTGACATGAAGTTGGGGAGATATTGTATCCCTGCAATGTCCCTACTCTTGGTGGCAATTTCCTATAGCCAAAAGGTTTGTGTGCTTAATACCAGATCTATTCAATTATAGATTATTGGTAGGGGAACATTCGAAGTTGTCTAAAATTAAGCTATTAGGCATAAGACTTTAGACCAACAACAATAAGTTAGGGTTCTTTAATTCTTAGTAATACTATGGAGACAATTAGGTCAAGAGCTTGTGACGTTAGCAACATAAATATTATTTGTATCTCAGTTGGCTAATGTTTAAAAAAAAATTCTTTTGTGGTCCATATTGTAAATGCTTTAAAAAGAAATATCACCTGACCAAAAGTTTGAATTGGTTTATCTGTTATAAACTGTGTTAAAAATGAAAATAAAATTTAAAAAAATAGGAAAAGGTCCTGTATGTACAAAAAAAAATTTATATCAGCTTTTTTTTAAGTGTCAAAGAACTAGAAAATAAAGAAGTATCCATCAAGTGGGAAGAGGTTAAATAAATTATACTTTTGGATATAGTGAAATATTATTGTTCTATAAGAAATGAAGAAAAAGTTTCCCCAAAACCTGGGGAAACTTTTAGGAACTGATGCAGAGTAAAATGAGCAGAAACAGGAGGAAAAGAATATCCTACAACATTAATATTATAAAAATAAATAATTCTGAAACATATAGGAATTTTGATCAGTGCAGTGGTCATCCATGATTCCAGAAGGCTACTGACAAAAATGTGACCATCTTCCTGACAGCTATGGAGAATGAGACACACATTTTTGGACTTGGCTTATATGGAAATTTGTTTTGCTTAATTATGCTTATCTATAAAAAGAATTTTGCATGCGTGCATGCGTGCGTGTGTGTGTGTGTGTGTGTGTGTGTGTGTGTGTGTGTGTTTGGGGAGAAGAAAGAGGGAAAAATAAATTTTATAATTAAAAAATAAAATTTAATCTAAAATTTTTAGATAAAAAGAAAGGATACATTCTAATAAAGGAATTTATTTTACTTCACTATGCATATTTGTTACAATAGTTTTTTTTTCAGTTAATGGGGTAGGAGGGAGAAAAGTCATTTTAATTGAAAAATACATTATGAAACCGAGATAAAAATTAATAATAAACATGAGGGCACTGAGTTTTATTTATTTTATTGATTAATTAATTGATTAATTGCCACACTCTAATTTTCAAAATTTCAACTTTGATGTTAAGTTGGTGTTTTTTTAATTTGATCTTTTTCTAGAGGTTTTCTTTTAGTTTCATACCCAATTCATTAATCTATTCTTTTCCCTTGTGTTAATGATCATATTTATAGAAACAAATTTTCCTCTAATGACTATTTTATTTGCATCTTATAAGTTTTGGTATGTTATCTCAATATCATTTTCTTTGATGAAATTCTATTGTTTCTATGACTTGTTCTTTGTCCCACCAGTTCTTTAGTATTAAATTATTTAGTCTCTAATTTTCAATCCTTTCTCCAAAGGTCTTTTATTCAGTATAATTTATTGCCTTATGGCCAATAACGGGTGTATTTATTATTTCTGCTTTTCTGCATATATTTATGAAGTTTTTGTGCCATAAGACATGGCTAAATTTTTGTAAACCTCACCCAGTTGAAAAATATGTAAACTCTTTTTAGCTGTCATTCAGTTATCACCAGAGATTTGTCATATCTAAGTTATTTGAAGTTCTCTTCAGGTCTTTAACTTCCTTATTTATAAATTTGTTAAATTTTTCCTAGGTCTAAAAGGGGTACATAGAGATCCTCCACCATTATAATTTTACTTCTTCAATCCAAGTAAGTTTTCCTTTAATATCTTCATACCAGCCATTCAGAGCAAATATATTTAGTAACTATTTCTCTTATGGTATGGTCTCAAAGCCCTTCTTGGTCACAATTGTTACCGGCTTCCCAGAAACATGCGAACCAGAACTAAACATCAGAGTATGCTTCCATTACACATTCTTCAATTGACATAATTGTTAATTAAGATATTAAGATACTGTTAATTGTTAATTAAGTTATATAGTATTGAGATTTCCAAAGCACTTTCCTTACAGCAGCCTGTGAAGTAATGTAGGTATGTCCCTATTGCACAGATGAGAAAACTGAAGAGTAGATGTTAAAGTGATTTGTCCACAGTTAGGCAACTAGTAATTAATCTTAATCCTAAAGCAGAGATAATAGTTTGATGTTCACTGTTAATTAAATTATGAAAAGTTCAATATTTGAAAAAAGCTCTAAGACAAATTATTTTTCTTTTTCTAACTTTAATTTTATTTTTTCCCTTAGCCTAGACTTCAATTTTTTCAACATAGAAAACTCTGACATTATTGGCCCTTGTATTAATATTATGAGGTCGTCCTTTTTTCCCATCAAAACATTTATTTTATTTTTTCAAATTTTCTTATTTTTATTCAATACTTTACCAACACTAAATAAATAAAAATGACCATATTATACAAAGCAAAACAAAAAAGGAAACTGTACTTGATGCTGCAAGTCTCTATTATGTGCAAAATGCTTTCCCTTTTAAGTATGTAATAAATTCAACATGTAACTAGCAAAAAAATCAATACATTGGACATAAGCATTTATTAAGCATTTACTACTTATGAGGCAATGTACTAAGGACAGGAAACAGACAGGCAGAATTTGCTACATCAGGCTTCCTCTCAAATCCTTTTGAAGTACGAAAATGCACTGAAAGTATTTTATTTACTTCTAGAACAGTGTGTTTGCTTGTCATAAAGTACATTTGAAATCTAAATTATTAAAGGTTGAGGATCAATTTGTAAATGGCATGCTCCTAAGAATTAGGGGGAAATTATCTAAGCTGCAACAACACAGATGAACATCAATCTACCTGCTTTTCTACAAAAATATTCTCTCCTAAGAATTAATACCAGGAGCTAATACATATTTAATTCTGAAGAGAAATTAAGAGAGATATAAATAAGAAACCTTATAAAATCATTTTCAATTTAACCAGTTTCTCTACCAAGCTTTCTCATAATAATTTTAGACCAAAGAATTGCATAAAAGTTGTTTGTGATAGAAATAAAAAGTAGGTTGGTCAGTGGGGAAGATACTGTTAATTGTTAATTAAGTTATATAGTATTGAGATTTCCAACTCTCGTGTGTTACAATGGACATGATGACAGCATTAGAGTCAGTTGATCTGAATTCAAATTCTGACTCTGACACTTCCTACCTTTGGGACTTTAGGCATCCATAGGGTCCATAGGGACCTTCTGGAAGCATCAATTTCCTCAGCTGTCAAATGAGAGGCTAGGACTAGATGACCTCTACAGTACCTTCAAGCTTTCAATCTGTGTTTACGCTTACTATACTGAATTTCTCAGAAAAGTTAGAAAACATCCCATTTTGATAACATTTTCCTTGATAACACAGAGTCTATCCTATGCAGCAGGAAAGGGGAATATGTTGCTGTTTACATAAAAGAGGTACTTTGGTTTCCCAAGAGTTGATTGGCATCTGCTCCCTGTTTTTTTCTTCAAGTTATACTCTACTATTTATAATTTCCTAAGTATTTCCACAGCAACAATCATACAAACAGACAATTACCATAACAGATGAGGAACACGAAGTGAGCACAGACAGATTCTTAAAAGCCTGTTTCCTTTTTTTATCAAGATATCCCCAGGAACTAAGAATTAAGGGCCCAAAATAGACCAAGAACCTGTTATTCCAGCTGCACGTCTAATGAGGATGTTGTGCTAACTTTTCTAGGAGACTTCTCAAGCCTTGAACCAAAAGTATACAGTTTTCTTCTGGCTGGTATTCAGCTGCCAATGGACACAGCCATCAACAGCCTGAGTTAACAGCAACTGTGGCGGAAGGGGGGAGAGGCTTTTTCTGTAGGTGGGATCCAATTCCATTCTAAATCTGAGAGTGATACATTCTCCTGGGACTGAGACAAAGGTTGGCCTGTGATAAGAGAAGTCATCCACAGATCTTCAATGTCCTCTACAGGAGAGGTCATCCTTTGACAAGACTATCCTAATGGCATACCCTTCGGGGCACTTGGGAATTATAAAGGAGAAAGAAAGTTGGCTTCCAGTTCTCACTTTTAATAATCTGGTTCAAGCCGAAAAAGAAAAATATTTCATTCTTACTTGAAGTGCCACCAAGCAGGTGTACTGAAGTACACAGGGCATCACCTTGCCTTTAAAATATGTAACATTTAAAGAGCAAACAGCTCTCTTAGTATGCTAAAAGCTCCCTAATTTGACTTGGTGCTGTCTTCATTCCCTCTCCCCATCTTCAACACTATTCAATCCTTTTAAAAATATTAATCTACTATATTTTTTATATTGTAAAAAATTGCACTTACCAGGAAAACTAAATTCATTCCTCTTCATATTTCACTGCCCCAAAGCTATTCATACGCATTGCCCTTTTTAAAATAATGATGACATATCTATATATTTCACTCCCTCAAATCTGTTCCTATCCATTACCATTTTTCATAGTTCGAACATATCTATACCTATCCTCCTCCTAAAAAAAAATTGTACTTGCCTATAAGTTTTTCTCGGACCATTCTACACTCACCAGAATAACAGTGATGAAATGTCTGATACGAGCATCATCAATTGAAAAAAGCAGAGGTGCAGTGTTACTCATTGTACTCTTCTATTTTTATTAAATTCTTACTTGCCGGCAGTCTTTTTTTTTTCCTTCTAATTCTCAAATAATCTCAGTCCTTACGCCTATAGATTCATGATAATGTAATTCTTTTATATAATATTATATGCATCTATATATTATTATAATATATGCTATATATTTATGCAACAATTATTCTTTATATATTATAGTATATGTTATATATATAATATATACCATGTAGTTTTATATAAATTTATAGTATACACTAAATATTTATAGTATAATTATTCTTTATATCAGTTTATCCCTTGCTAGGGACTTCATTCTGGCACTGCCTTCCACTTATGCATAGCTTATATATACAATTTTTTGCTCTTTGTCTCCCCCATTAGAAAACAAGCTACTTGAGGACAGACAATATGTTTTTGCCATTCTTTACAGAACTTAGCTAGTATTCAGCAAGGTGTCTAGCACACAGCATACATTCAATAAATGCTTGATGACTGACTTCCATTTCCCTCCTTCCACCCCACTTTCTTTATCTAAAACACTCTTTTCTCTTCAATATTGCAAAATCTCCTCTGCAGAGTATTTCCTTTAGCAAATAATACTCCAACCACGGCTTCCCTAGAAGCAAAGGGAAGAGAAGAAAATAAAAAGGAGAATGAAAGGGACATTACAAAAAATATCACAGAACAGAACCATTTTCTAAAGTGGTTCATTTCTAATCCGGTGACTAGATTGCATACTTGAGACTTTTTTCCTGAAGTTATTTACAAGACTGAGAACAGTAGCTCTCAGAAATTAGAAAGGTACCATGGGAGATCTCTTCTGCAGTCAGAAATTTGTTTCAAAGCCTGCTGTTTGAGATCATTGGCAACCTTAGAGAGCCCCCCCAGGTAGCAATTGTTCAAGGTTGTGATAGCCAGAACAGTCCACGACCTCATTTCCTTCTCTTAATGGAGCGTGTCTATGATTGAGACTTTCCAGTATTTATCCACAACCCTGACTATATCCTTCTTTCCTGAGCTCTGAGGGCAAAAAGGGTAGGGTGTTTTCAGTACATTTTACAAAATTCCAGGCATAATAATAGTGGCCTGAAAGACAATTTGGTTGATCAGTTTGTTTTTCCAGTTAACTACTTTATGACTTATGGTTACCCCTATTAAATTTATAGTTAGAAAAAGATAGAGCTTCATCAAAAAAAATTACCCAGAATGAACAGTAAAAGAAATAATAATAGGTAGACAAGGTAGTTGATAAGACATGAGTTTGGGAATTAGACAACTGGTATCCAATCTTTCATCTTCTACTAATTGAATGTGTAGCCATGGGCAAATGACCAATTCTCTGAGACCTCTGTTTTCTCATCTCTAAAATGAGGGTTGAACTAGATAATTATCAAGATTCCTTCCAGTTTCAGAATTCTGTTTCAGTGAGTATTTTGACATTTTCCATCTTGAATCATCCAACTGAGACGATGGTTTCCAAACTTTTAAATACGTCAGTTCACTAAGGTCTCCTTTGACCTCTTCCTATCCCACACTACTCCTTTCCGAAAACAAATCCACTGCAGCAGGATTTCCATATCTGAAGATGAACAGATAGTAACCACCTTTCTTTTTTTAGCTCAGGAAAGTAGCAGGGCTTGAAGGGGGAAAAGGCAGGCCATAACAGGTGACAAAAAGAGGAGATGATAAACAACTCTGCACAGAGATGAATAAATGCTGTTGACTGACTGTTGACAAGAGGGAGGAGAATAGAGGCCATCACTATTGGGGGAAAAAGTTTGCTAAGAAAGTTTTGAGAACAGCTGCCACTGTCCCCAAACAACTGTTCAGAGATATCTTTTGGAACTTACCCACAATGTTTCCGATCCCACTGGGGGTCATGACCCATACTTTAAAAAAAACTACTTTAAGGTCTGTCTTGGGCTGGTATCCCATTTTCCTTAAAATCAATTTGATATTTAAAAAAAAATAAACATTTATGGGGTATTCGTGACAGCAAAGCCATTTGGCCATCAAATCAAATTGATGTTCAACAATATATAAGCACCATAAGGACAGGCCATTGTCTCTTTTTTTTATATTTATATCCCCAGTGGGTGATACATATAGGTGCTTAATACATGCTTATTAAATGATTAAATGAATAAAGATAAATGTTTGAGGTTGATTTTCACTGAAATAACTTCAGAGTTTTAACATAGATGGCCAAATGTGAAAACAGATTTTGATGTTCATGGAAAAAAAAACCCTTAAAGATTTTTAAATCTATAAGGTACAATAAGTCCCAATTGTCACAAGAAAAATTACATCTTACTAACATACCTACTCTCAGCTATTTATTTTTCTCTTGTCCACTAGGTGGCACCTACTACATGCAATGATCTTTCTTCTTTATAGCAACTAAAATGTTGTATAGAATATAGTTGTCTTATTCAGTGTCTAAGAACGTGTTATAATGCATTTATGCATGTGTGTGCATATATATGTATATACATGTGTAAACATATATATGTACATGTATATAAATAGATATATTCATATATGAATTCCAATTGCTTCATATGATTGCACAGGATAATCAGGTGTCTTCTACCACACCATCAATGTCTGGAGGATACTGTTTTCACACATAAAGGAGAGGCACTTTGACCATGTCAATTTGTCGGGCAACTAACTCTCAGATTACCACACATATCTTGGCATTTACTTCAGATTAAACATAGGAGAAAATGCGGATATCCCCCAAAAGGAAAGAGGAATTATTTTCAGAATCACAAAAAGAGGAGTTAATTTCTGTTACCCTTCTTTATGTATTTGCTGTGTCTGAATTCCACAAAGATGCTGTTGCTCAGAAGCTTCCAGTCCAAAGCAAGGATGCAGGAGGGAAAGAAGCTATCTTGAAACTTCTGACCCAGTTTTATAAATCCAAATCTACTGGCTAACTTTTAAAGGAAATCCAAGAAGTGACATGCAATCAAGGACCTTACATTTCCACAACTCCCCTGAGTCATTCATTCTCAGAATAAGTTTTTCTGTACTTGACTTGCATGTTCTTGACTTTATCCAATGGATAAAGTCTGTAAGAATCTTGATTTGGAGAGGCTAGATGTAGCAGACAGAGTAATGCAGACCAACAATTCATATGTAATTCGAATTTTTGTGGAGTTGCTTGACTGTGAGGTTAAGTGATCATCCACAATCAGAGAGATAGTACAGTATGTGTCAGAAGAAGTATTCCTGACTCCAAGCCTGGCTTTCTGACCACTAATCTACATTACCTCTCTCCTGAGATACTTTTCTCAGTATCTAAGTCAAAGGTTTTTCCAAATAGCCTAACTGCAGAGAGAAATTTGAAGGAAAAAAACTTGTTTATCCTTTAATTTACTGAATCATCCTGTAAAATTTAAATCTACTTCAAATCTAGTCTCATTAAACAGAAACAGAATTATTCCTAGATATGTACAGATATCTAATTACTCCTAGATATCTATATCTACAATCAATAAGATATTTTTAGCAAATTCTCAGCAACACTGTAAATATAAATCTTGGTGGTTCATGGTAATTATTCAAGAGCATTTATTAAATATACCTGTATATATAGATGGTCCCTGCTCTCTGGGGGCTTCCAGGCTGAGACATTGATGAAAGCAGTTTAAAAGTGTCTAAAAGTGACTAAACAAACATTAAATATAATCTGTTCAATCTAATTTATCTGTCATAACTCCATATGGCATAATAAAATGTTATGTGACTACTTAGAGATGGGACCTTAATCCAAGAATTGGTAATGATAGTAATAGATGATAACCTATTGATAAAAGAGTTTTGAAATCTTTTCATTATTTTGACAGACTTTGAATTGACCATAAGCTAGATCAAATTCCAATTTGCCTTTTTTTAAAAATGTAAAACCTTGATGAGAGAAGTAATCGTTTTGGGTTAGTCCCTCTGTCACGTAAGTGACAACTTCATATGTTAGGTAACAGCAGGAGATACTACAGATGGAAATTCTGGAAATCCACATATTTGAAAATTAATGCACCAAGAGGAAGCTAGATCCATCCAATGAACAGGAATGGATCAGATCCTATTTTCTGCCTCCAAGGGCTATCAGGCATGACTGACAGGATTAATGTCTATGAATGGTTAAGCTTCCATGTGTTGGACTTGTTCCTTTCTACAACATTCCTTCAATAGCACCCCTGCAGACTTTTCCCCCTTTTTGCATTAGACTACAAATTTCTGCTTAGTCAGTCAGTCAACAAGCATTTATTAAGAGTATAATATGGGCTAAGTGCTGTGGAAACAAAAGAAAGAAAAAAACTTGATCCCTGCCCTCAAGGAGCTCATGTTCTAGTAGGGAAGCAACATGCAGAAAATTATGTAGGGTATATACAGGACAAATGGGAGGGAATTCAGAAGGAAAACACCAGCAGTAGGGGAGGTTGTGAAAGGATTCTTGCAGATGGTAGAAGTTGAGTGAATCTAAGAAGGAAGATGGTGAAGTGGGTAGACAAGACAAAGGTGAGAAGGGAGAGCATACCAGTCATGGGGGTCAGTCAATGAAATGGCATGGAGTCTGGAGACAGAGAGTCCAAGTAATCACAAGAAAGCAACTGTTGTTGGAAAAGAGAATTTGGAGGAGAGGGGTGGGAATCAAAGGAAGAGGTCAGGCTGTAAAGCACTTTAAATTTTAAAACCAAAGGATTTTAAAAGAAAGAAATGTTGCTCCTGTCTAATACTGATAGTCCTTTGCCCTACTCTTTCTTTAATTACCATGGGGTCATAACTAAAATGAACAATACATATCAGGTATCACGTGGAACCTGGCATGCAAACTGTTAATAATAAACACAACTGACATTGGGTAGTACTTTGCAAAATGCTTTACATATGTTTTCTCATTTCATCCTCACAATAAACATGTGCTGGGAGTTGCTAGGTGATACAGTGGATAGAGCACCAGTGCAGAAGTCAGGGGGACCTGAGTTCAAATCTCACCTCAGACACTTGACACTCTAACTCTGTGATTTGGGGCAAGTCATCTAACCCCAATTGCCTCATCCTGGGTCATCTCCAGTCAATCTGATGAATATCTAGTCACTGGATTCAGATGGCTCTAGAGGAGAAGTGAGGCTGGTGACCTGCACAGCCCTCCCTCACTCAAAACAAAGTCAAGTGCAAGTCATGTCATCATTTCTCTGATGACATGGTCTTCGGCAACGAAGGACGAACACACACACAAACAAGTGCTATAGGTACTAGTACTTTATTCCCCATTTCACAGAGGAGGGAAACCAAGGCCCAGAGAAGCTAAATGAATTAGTTACCCAGTGTTACACAACTGGTAAGTGTCTGAAGTAAGACTGAAACTCAAATTTTCCTGGCTTTGAATTCATAGTCATATCCACTTTGCCATGCAAAGACACAAATACCAGGCTGTAGGATTCAAAATAATCATATAAAAGAATTATTTCCTCATGACATCCCCTATATCTAGAATTCCTTCCTCCCCTCATTTTTCCCACCCTTTCCCTAATCACAATACCTTACATCCACCTGGTAGAATTCTATACACCCTTCAAGATATGTATACATATGTTCCATAACACTTTGCCTGACCCCCTCATCATCTCACTCTCCTCAGCAATCTTTTTGGGCGCTTTATTTGTATACATCCTAGTCACTTATCCTACTCTTGATTACATTAGAATTATCTGTTCACCTTTCTTAACTCCCATACTAATTACACATTACTTGAGGCAAATTGGCCTATTTATTCCTGTACTACTCAGTGCTTAACACAATGCCATGTGCTTAATAAAAATTTGTTGAGTAGGATAGTTTGTCATTTCATAGGATAGAGAGGAAGGATTTGTATTTCTTTCCTTGTCCAGAATATAAGCCCAGGTACCAGTAATTTAACGTTTCACAGACTCCTGTGATAAAAAAGCTGGAACAAAACTTTAAGATAATCTTCAATCACTTTCTAGATGAAGAAACTGAAACCCAGAGAGGTCACATGACTTGTCCAACTTATTTAACCAGTTACTGGGAAATCTGGGGCTAGCATTTAATTTCCAGATTCCTTGGTCGATGGTACTTCACCACACTGTCACACTGGATGCAACATTCCAGATCAATGAAATACAACATCCAGTGGAGTACAAAGAAGACTTGTGTAAATGTATCATAAATGGCATTTGAAAAGGACTGAATATAGATGGCCAACAAAATCCTTAGGACAATTTCTTGTTTATAAAGTCTCTTCTTTTCTTTCCTCTGGATATTTATTTCTTTACCAGCATTTGGTATTATATTTCCCAAATTATTTTCAGATCAATTTTTCTTAAATGAACCACCTTTGTGTTAGTTTTTGCTCAAATTTCTTTCTTCTTGCTCATGTAGGTTCAGATAGTGAAAGTGAAAAGTTTCTCTCTTTGAGTTTCTTTTAGGTCCTTTCAGAGAAATAGACAAATCAGACATATTGATTTAGGAAGACATGGACATCTTTGAACCTGGCAGTGAACCCCTGCCTTTAAAATCTGTGACTCTTTAAGCATCATGAAGGACTTCTTCTTCCACAAACAGAAAAGGGATTTGTGAAGTTCATTTTAGGTAGGAAATCAGAAAATAAAAGGAAGGGAGAAGGACTGAATTATATGAAAATTGTTCTCATTGGAAAAAAAAAGGATTTTTCTAAGCCTGGACTCACTTCAGAGAAGATATAACAGTATACATTGCACTTTGATTTATTTGGACTATTTTTATTTTGTGGCTGTTTTGAGAATCTAATCATTGATAGATTAGATTGATAGATGATATCATGAACAATAGATTATTATCTAGAACCTTTTACAATAAATAAATCCTAAATACTTAAAGGGATACCTGTCACTGTTACTCCCTTGCCTTAAGATGTTTTCTCCATAGGAACAAGTTAGATTTCTTTGCCCTCAGTCAAACAGGCAAGAAAAAAGGCAAAACATTTCTGTCAATAATCCTATAAAATTCCCTCTCCTCAGAGAATTTTCCACTTCCACCAATGTAATTTGTTCTACAATCATAGGATCATAGATTTGGATATGGAAATGACCTTGAAGATCATCTAATCTGACCCCCTAATCTCTTAGATAGGGAAATTGAGTACCAGATCAGTGAAACAGCTTGTCCAAAGTCATATATTCAGGAAGTTACAGAGCTAAAATATAACACCATGTCCAGATCTCTTTCCACTGCAGTAGAAATTGCAAGCCCACTTCTTCCAATCAAATACTCCATAGAATTTTTAACAATCACTCTCTACTTCCTAAATATCTACCCATCCCCTGGTTCTTACTATTTAATCAGATTGAATAAGGCAAGATCAAGTCAAAAAGGATATATATGCCCATGAAGATTAGGTCAAACCGGGTAAAAAGGCTCAATTCCTTAAACAAGACAGATAAAAATACCACCTTTTTGTGGTGATCTCCCATTTATCAAATTTATTATCTTCCATCAAATTATCTCCACAGATCAAATTATCCAAATTTTTAAAAACCTGGGCCTGTGATTTCATTTATATGGTGAACTCATGGTAAAGGAATTGTCTGCTAGGAGCTGGGTGGCTTAGTAGGGCTGCAGTCAGGAAGACCTGAGTCCAAATCCAGTCACAGACACTTACTACCTATGTGACCCTGGACAAATTATTTCATCTCTCTTTGGCCTCTGTTTCCTCATCTGTAAAATGGGGTTAATCATAGCCTCTCCATCACAGACTAGTTGTAAGGATCAAATAAATAACATAATATTTTTAAAGCTCTTAGCAAAGTACCTGGCACATTGTAGATGCTACATAGAAGTACATTCTCTTACTTTCTTTTCCCCGTTCCTTCTACCAATTCAGATCAACAACTGTTCTGTAATTCATAGTCTATGAGAGTAAGCTAACTAACCCTGAGATGTTAAATGATTTGTTGAGTCGCGCAAGGGTACATGGCAGAGGCAGGGCATGAACCTGACATGGGTCTTCCTGATTCCAAGGCCTGAACTCTATCCATTGCACCAGATAAAAATTGAGCTAATAGCTGAATTCGCCTCTTCTCATGACCTGCAATGTTGCCTTGTAAGTTAAGCAAAGTCTGTGATGACAAGCTCACCCGAGATGCAGAGAGAGCAGGAAATGAAGAGGAGACTAATGATAGCTAATGACCAGCAGTCTGAAGGGCAGTATCCATGCTATGGAAAATGTTTACAATTTATATAAAAATGCTTACTTTATTACATCCTGACTTCTTTTAGGTCTTGAAGGCCAGACTTTTTTCAGATGTTTTCTAAGTGGTTTAGGTTCCAAAAGACTGATGATGAAGCATACCCCCACAGGATTGTGCTCATCCTTCGTTGCCGAAGAAGACCATGCCATCAGAGAAATGATGACATGACTTGCACCTGACTTTGTTTTGAGGGAGGGAGGGCTGTACAGGTCACCAGCCTCACTTCTCCTCCAGAGCCATCTGAATCCAGTGAATTCATCAGGATGACTGGAGATGACTCAGGATGTACTGGGAGACTTTGGGCCCTTTAGGTCCCACATCTCTTGTCAAGATGCAGAATAAGATATATTTTTGCACATAGCCAATATGGGAATTAGTCTTGATTGATTACTTATATTTATTGCAAAGACTTTGTTTGTCTTTTCTTTTATCAATGTAAGGGTAGGGAACAGGAAAAGGACAGGGGAAAGAAAACAGCGGAATAAAAGAAAAGAATGCTATAGAGAAGGTTTTAAAAAAAATACATCGGAAAACAGTGCCTTGAGATTCCTGCTATACAGACCAAGGAAGGTGGGAAAATTTTGTAATAATTTAATCAATACCATCAGCATAGTTTAGGGAAGGCAGAATCCCTTCCATCAAGGAGTTTATTGCCAGGTAAGGCAGGTAAAATATATCATATGTGATCAGCATATTAGAAATTCCCAGAATAATGTAGAATCTTGGGCAGAAAGTCATTACCGCTCTGGGGTAGCAGGAAAGGTTCTTGGACAATCATTTCTGTCCCATGTGAAACTCATTTTTCACCTTGGTTTGTTGGTGTGGTAAGCAGTTGAATACTGAAATAACTCCAGAAGTTCTCAGTTTTCAAATAAGGGGGAGGGGCAAGTGAATTAAGATGGCTTCCTCACAATTTAAACCTGACTCCCAGAGGTCTAGAAGTGATGGATCCATGGGCTACAAAACGCAAAGTTTAAGAAGGCTACTTTGTTTACAGAGCCCTGGTTTTATTATTTCCAATTGACTATACTAACATGAAGTCCTCAAGTTTTAGATCAAAAAGAAAATAAATGTCTGTTATAAGTTTTTGGTACAACTTTTTTCCAATAAAAACAATAAGGTTTGTCTAAAATTACTACCTGCTTGAACGAAAAGTACATTTTGTCTTAGGCAAACAATCATACTATTCAATTTGTGGCCACAAAGATGTACTGTCATATAAAGTAATAAAAAGAAAAACAATATAAAGTAAGAGTTAGACATATTAAATTACCTAATAGAAACGCAAGAAAGAGAAGTAAATGTTGTTCCCTTTATTGAGAAATCTTTTACAAATCAATAATAAAGTTTATACTTCCTGTCTTGTGACTTGATTAAAAAATTCTTCTATTTATTAAATAACTTTACATTATTTTGAGAAAATAATGAAACAGCTGCAATGAATATAGGTGGTCATTTTTCTTCTAGGAAATTGACAGTATTCTGGACAAACTCTTCAGCATGTAAGTACTCATTTTCCCACATACTGACCTTAAATGTTGAGGTTAGTTAAAATTTATCCCAATGATACTATTTCTTATGGTCATTTATTTCCCTGGGGGTGAGAGTGGGAAAATCTGAAAATGGTATCAAGTATTTTTTTCCATTGTCTTTTTGGAACTACTGCATGCATGTAATTTTTAAAAACAAATCACATAGCCATGATATACTCCATGATACTCCAACTTGTAGCTCTGATAACAAAGAGCTTTAATATACTCACAAATTCAATATCTGCTATTTGAGCTATGGAACCTCTAGACCAGGCTTTTCTAAAAAAGACCCTAATTCACTATCCAAAAGATGCTCAACTTGTATTTTTTTGAAATGTGGCCCAAACCACTGATTCCTCCAGGATTAAGACTTTATAGTAGCATCAAGAACCTACTGCTTTATGTACAGCACTAATAGTCTTCAATTAATGTTGATAAAAGTAATGAGCTTTTTTCTTACCCAGAGCACCTTAATTTCCAGTACATGCCATTCAGTCAATTGCCAAGCCTTCTATCTCTCCAACGTTGCTCATGATCATGTCTTTATTTCCCTGCACCTAGTCTTACCCTTCTTCATTCTACACGCTAAAATGCCTAAGGAACAGATCTGACCATGTCACACTACCCTACTCAAAAAGATTCTGCACTTGTTCAGACATGTCCAACTTTTCATGACCCCATTTGGAGTTTTCTTGGTAGAGATACTAAAGTAGTTTGCCATTTTCTTCTCCAACTCATTTTTCAGATGAGGAAACTGAGGCAAAAAAATTAAATCACTTGCCCAGGGTAAGTTTCTGAGGATAGATTTGAACTCTCAGAAAGATGAGTCTTTCTGGGTCTGGCGCTCTATCCACTGTGCCACCTCCCCATTCAATGCCTTCCCATGTCCTCTAAACTAAAATACAAATACCTTTCTTTGACATTTGGAGACCTTCAGAGCCAGTCTCTAGTTTACTTAACGAACTATAGTTTCACCTTACCTCCACTCACACACTCTATACTTCAACGGAAGTGACCAACTTGATGTAACATACTTAATGTTCCCTCTCTCATCTCTATACCTTTGTTTAGTCTATGCCCCATGCTTGAAATGTCCTTTTTCTTCATTTTTACTTCTTGAAGTCCCCACATTGTTTCAAGGCTCAACTCAACTCAAGGGCCATAACTCTTAGGTGGCCTTTCTTGTTCCCTCTCCCCATTCCAAGTTGTTAGTGCTCATCCAGCTCCCATCACAATTACTTTGTGTTTATTTGTATATATTTTGTATTTGCTAATCAGTACGCATATACAGTCCCATCAATATTTTCCCCAAAGGTTGGAAATAGTTGACATTTTTGTCTTAATATGCATCCCAAATGAATTCCTGGTATGTAGCACAAAGACAGCCATTTTTAATAAGTCTGCTGACTGAAACTCCAAATGTCCAACAAATTTTAGAATATTTCTTGTTTTGATAACCTTATCCTATCTAACACATGGCTCTACTTATGAGCAGAATGTTCATAAATAAACTCTCCATATTTATTTATTTCCTTCCTTACAGATATCTAACTATTAAAATGTGCTCAGGTTGGATTTCTCATGCAATATTGCTGTTGTTGCAAACCCAGGCAACCAGTCAAGCTGGAGGCACTGTGGCCATTCCTGCCCAGGTAGTGCTTTTCTCTAGTCAAATGGGAATTTCAAAAGACACTGATATCTCTATAAATAGTAATATACCTGAAACTTCAATAAGTAAAATATTCCAGATTTCTTCTCTTTTCCCTGTGACAGATTTCTTATCACATCAAAAATGTCACTAAATATCGAATACAAAACTACCAGCAAGTTTTCATTGGAGAATTGTTGTATCCTTTGTTTTTTCAAGAGGATCAATGACATCACAATGTGATGGGTGACATCTTGACTTGCGTGTGAATTGGATTTAAGTGAGACAGAGTTGCACAAAGTCATCAGCCCCACTCTCTTTTCCTGAATCATTGATGTCCAATGGTAGAACAAAACTTAGGACACAGGATGTAGTGGATGACCTTTGATGCCTGACCAAGCTCTAAGCACTCCACAATGCCTGCTTCAGCTACCTTCATGGCTATTGGGATAAATTGTTCTCTGGAGAGATAGGGGAACAGGAACTCCAAGACTAGAGTTCGCTGCATGAGCCATCTGGAAAAAAAAATCCATGGACTCAAGCATTGTTGAAGTCAAAGTGATAAAGATTTATGAAGCGTTTCTGTGGGTAAGAGTTCTTAGGGAACCTGCAGCCTTAGAGGGGTACAGGTAAAGTTTATATAGGATATTTTATACAGAAACATGTGCCAAATATACTAGCCAGGTGATTCAGGGAGGGGTTAGGGAGTGGTTAAAGAGTGGTTAGTTCATAAAAGAATTTTTAGTATCTACTGCTCAGGCATTTTACCCAAAGTTCATCGGGAAATAGTCCAATGGGTGGCTACTTGGAGGTGTGGTTTTAGGACTGAAACATCACTAAATCAACTAATGGTCAGGACTGACTAGAAATAGCAGACTGCTCTCATCAATGTCTTGTTAGACAAGATAAATGTAAGGGAGTATACGAACATCTAAGGCTAGAATACATATCACTGGTCAGTGAGTAGTAAATGTCATTATGACCCAGTACATACCCAGTATGGCCAGTTCAGCCAGTACACAGCTGGTTCAAACTAATAAATTCTAGAGGTACAACTGGCTACTATGGCAGGAAGGGAGATAACAGTTGTTGCTAGGGCAGGCTGTGCCCTTGGGCTGGGAAGAAACTGCCTGGGATAATGTTTTAAGTCTAGAGAGAAATGCGATTTTAGAATTGGAGTCCAAGCACATGTACCCAAGCACCCCATCAATTGCAATGGAGAATGTATTCACATGCTTGGGGTAGACATTGCCAATATCTACATTGGCAGGTTTGAGGTCTGTTAGCTATCTTCAACTTGATTTATCCTCTCTGCCAGGACACCTTTACTAAGATGTGACCGCTGTGCATGCTATAACTTCCTTGGAGCTTTCTTGTGCTAGAAAGGGAAAAGGCCTATTACTGTAACCTCCTAACCAAGAAAAAAAAATATTTGCTAAAAACATTCAGCACAGTCCTGGCACATAGTAGACACTATAAAATTCTTATTTACCCCCATAATGAGAAACTCCAGTAAATGTTTGTTAGCTACCCTTCTTCGGAAGAGGATAATTCATTATAACAAACTTAGCTACCCACTGTAATGATACAATAGGAAGACAAAGATAAAAATGCAAAAGTCTCTGCCTTCTCATCTGGAAAGATAACATGTATATATAAAATTATATACAAAATAAATATAAAGTGATAAGGGTGAGTTCAAGGGGGCAGGGAATCACTAACAGTTCAGAGGATGAGGAAAGGTCTCAAGTAGAAGGTAGCACTTGATGAGATCCCTGATTGTGGTGGCAGGCAACAAGAACTATTGAAACCATTTTGCAAAAAAGAGCAGGCTCTTTTCTCTAAAGAAGTTTAGTTCATTAGAAAGAGGCCTAGCTCCCAAGTCAGAAGACCTGTATTCAAATTCTACCTTTAGCATCTACTACCTCGGATACATAGCTATAAGAAAGAATTGATCCATCTGATGCCTGGAGGATGGGTATCTCAAACCCACATCATCTCCAGACCCCAGGGATCTACCAATCACTGCCTTGAGTCTTGGACAGAATCAATAATTCACCATCTCTTCTATGGCTTCCTTAGCACCCTTACCTTTACACCTATTACTCAGGTGTAATCAAATCAATAATCAAACCAAATTACCATTGCTACTATGAGGAATGTGACCATCTATATCCATCCTCTGGTCCATTCAGAATCTCTGTGATTAGGTGTAGACTTCCTGAGCTTACGGTCTCTTCCTCATATCCATCTATGCTCCCTCATCCTTCCCATATTCCTAGTCATTCTACCCTTCTATTGTGCCTTCTAGAAACTCCACTCCATTGTTAACACACTATCCTTCTAATTAGGCCTGTGACTACCTTTCCCTGGAAACTCACTGGTATCTATTTTGTATTTTCCTACATACATATTTGTCCCTACAATAGAATGTAAATGCCTTGTCAGCAAGAACTGTTACATTTTCTTCTTTGAAAACCTAGCATCAAGCACAATGTCTGGTGTATGGCATGGACTTGATTCACACTTGTTGAATTAAATTGGACTTAATTGAATTGAGAGCTAGGACAAGGTAACTGCTCTCCTTAGTCCTAAGAGAAGACCTGCATCTTTATCGCTCTGAGGAGGCCTATAGACAGAATTGTAAAGCAGAGCTAGCCCAAGCATCTGGGCTGGTGTTTCTAAAACTGGGATTCCTAAACATTGTGTTTATGTGTTGATTGGAAGGAGAGCAAGAAAGAGTTAAGAGCCTTCATTTGGTAGGAAAGGGCAGCTATGAAGAGTGGTTATTTGGGTGTCTTTCTTGTTTGTTTGTCTTTCCCTGTTGTTTCCCTATATTTCCCTGTCCCTGGGAAACATCTAATACATAGTAGTAATACACCTACACCCATAGATTATATATATATATATATATATATATATATATATATATACATATACACACACATACACGCATATAAAATACATATGTAATAATGCCTATATAATATGCAATACTTACACAATGTGACATGCGTGGTAACACATAGTAGCAATACAGCTTGTTGTGTGTATCCCTGGGAAATGTCTAATGCATATAGTAAACTGCCTGAGATCTTAGACACAGAATACAGCAAAGGGTTGGTTGATGATGACTCTATATCACAAAGATAGCAACAGCTGTTTCTGTAACATCTTCTGAGCCCTCCCCTTTTCTGGGTGTGCCTGTGTTAGAAGTAAAAGGACCTTCACATACCCTTCCTTTGATTTTTTTTTCTGGCAGTGATACTAGCTCCTTCATGATGACCTTCTAAATATTTAGAATGAAAAGAGATTTCATTTGCTAATATCTAAGCAGGCTGGCTTCTAACAGCATACATTGATGTTTCTCAGACTTTTTGTGACATACACTCCCTTTGGCATTCTAATGAAGTTATGAGTACCTTCTCAAAATAATGTTTTTAACTGCATAAAATAAAATACATGGAATTACAAAGGAAATCATTTACATAGAAATATAATTATGAAAATAATCATGAAAAAAGTTCACAGATCTCAGATTAAGAACCCCAGAATAGAAAAATGAAAACCATAGACAATGTCAAACATTTAAATTCAGAGATCCAGTCTCCTTCCCCCATCACACCTATTAGCAGAATTGCATAGAACTAAATATAATTTTCCCCTTTTTACTTCTTCAGGCTACTTGTGTCAAGTAAGTAACAGTCAAATGACATTTCTTGCCCCCCCCCCCGAAAGAAACAGCTGCTAGAGGAAAGCAAGGAAGAGATAATCTCAAACGTGGGCAAGCAGTCACTGAATAACACAGAAATGACTGAGCACTAATTTCTGTTACCATAGATTGCTTCCATATGAATTAAATGAAGTACTTAGTGCTTTAGCATAGTGCTTGGTATATAGCAGGTGCTTGATAATGTATATTGATTGATTGATGTATATCATGAAAAACTCTAAAGAATCTGTTCAAATTTCTGTTTTTCCACCAAGTATCAGGAGCAATTTTTGCTTTTCTCTACTCTCTACTCCTCTTCACATATAGCTACATTTGGATGCAAAGAGAAAAGGAAAAAGCATCATCTAGGGCAGGAATTGCCAAACTTTGGAGTGGATACACTTTGCTCATTTGATTTCATGACATATCGCTTCCCATGTCTTCTGATAGTGCTGTATGACATGTGTTTTCTTTCATCATATCCCAGGGTCAATGTATGCACCTCTGAATAGTCATAGGGAAGTAAATTCAGTTGGAAGAAGATTCAGACTTTAGGCTGAATATATGACACAAGAGTCAAAGAGACTCAGCTCCCCTTTCTAGTGCAGTGCGTGAAGAGAGAATATTGCCTCCCCACCCCCATTCAAAGGATCAGTCCATTAGAACATGCCCAATCAAAGTCCAAATGGGCTTTCTCCTCATGCAGTCCCATGCCTTTACTTTAGGATGTGTTGTGTCTTTGTTCTGGAACAATTCAAACATACAAATATGGGCCCATAGAGATATCTAGAAAATATGCACACATCATATGTTCTTGATCACTTCCCCCAGAGGGTTAGTGTCCAGGAACAACAAAGACAGAAGAGGAGAAAGCCAAGATAATAAAGTGAGCCATTGGGCCACTCCTGATTGTCCAGTCTTCTAGTTTATATGTTCTAGTCTTCTCATACATGGGAACATATATATTCCAACAAGATTAACTAGCTTGATGATTTACCATAGCTTCTTCCAACTACTCACTATGAGCTCCTACTAGACAATAAACATAATGGCAGAGACCAAATCTTGTCCAAAGTTTACTTATCCCCCCAAAACTAGCACAGTTCTCTGAATAGTATTTGCTTGTGTAAATACTCAGGGCAATGGTCCAGGTAAGAATGAACGAATGAATGAAGCATTAAGTACCTGCATTGTGCAAAGCACTGTGCTAAGTTCTGCAGATATAGATAGAAAAGTAAGACAGTCCTTGCTCTCAAAGTACTCACATTCTAATAGTAGAGGGAACAAATATAGAAGGTTTCAGCTGTATGTCAGATGAAAAAGTCCCATGATCCTTAGGATGCAGTGACAAATCTGATGATAATGCTTCTTCTTTAACATCATTTCCATTGATAAAATCATATCAAGTTTTGACGATGAGACTTTCTTCCTTGGGTCTTCAGTAGCTGTGGTTGTAGAATTGTAGAAACTGTTATCGGGCCACATATCCACAGGAGTTGCTTCCTAGAGTGATGGCTGAGGGGACTAGGATGGAATCATTGTTAATCCAAAGGCTCTTGGATTCAAGGACCAGGGTTATCTCCACCAGGGTACATTGGTCAAAGTGGTGGTGGTGGTAGTTTGATTTAACTGGAACATATTGACTCTTGTCTTTCCCTCAGGGTGACTTGCTGCTTCAGCTAGTGTGATTTGCATACCCTGTGAGTGACAATGGGTTGGCAATTCGTAGGGATAGTTGGTTGCTTGTCCACCAGAATTGCTTCCTCAGACAATGGCTATAAGGATTGGGCTAGAAGCAGGACTAGTGCTTGGGAGAAGAGGAGAAGGGTGCTGCCGCTCCCAGGTCTCATTTGCTTATCCAGCTGTTAATGTCATGGTCTCTTCTGGTGGTAAAACTGTCCCTTGTCCATAATGATCTCCCTCCTCAACGATGGCTGTGGAGAATGGTCTGGAGAGAGGTCTAGGGGCTTGTGAGACAAGTCTCTTCCCAAGACCCTCAGGTTCAGAGTCCTGAGCTATCTCCATCAGTATTTGAAGGGAGATGAAGGTCAAAGTGATCGTAGTGTTTTGACTTCCCAGGCCTGTCTCTAGGTTCTTCAGCTAGAGTGAAGTGAACAGAAGGCATGGGGATTCATCTATGGCTATTGTTCTCCAGCTACATTCTTCATCTCCAAACTCCAATGCTCTCTGCTAATTCTTTTTTTAAAAAAAAATTAAAATAAATTAGCTTTGTCTAAAAATTTAAAATATCTCTGGAAAGACAAACACCAAAGAATATTATAAAACTAGCACCATCCTAGAATAGGGAGTAACTGATTCTGCTTAAATGACTCTACAAAGAATTTTGCAAACTTTCTGATTTTAAATTAAACATCACCACTTTAAAATAAAAATCTGGACCCAGCAATACCACTTCTAGGACTGTATCCCCAAGAGATTGTAAAAATGGGAAAGGGTCCCACATGTACAAAAATATTTATAGCAGCACTCTTTGTGGGGGCCAAAAACTGGAAATCAAGCAGATGCCCATCAGTCAGGGAATGACTGAATAAATTATGGTATATGAATATAATGGAATGCTATTGCACAGGAAAAATGATGAACAGGAAGATTTGAGACCTGGAAAGACTTATATGATCTGATGCTGAGCAAAAAGGAACAGAACCAGGAGAACTTTGTACCCAGCAACAACCACAGTGTGTGAGGATTTTTTCTGGTAAACTTAGAACTTCATTGCAATGCAAGAATTTTAAAAATTCCCAATGGTCTTTTAAGGCAAAATGCCTTCCATATTCAAAGAAAGAACTATGGAATTCAATCGCAGATTGTAGCAGATCATTTTCTTTTGTATTACTTTTGGGTTTGTTGTATGATTTCTCCCATTCATTTATTTAATTCTTCTATACAACATGACTATGGTGAAAATGTATTTGATAGGAATGTATGTGTAGAACCTATATAAAATTGTATGCTGCCTCAGGAAGGAGTGGGGCAGAAGGAAGAAGGGGAAAGAAAAAAACTAAGTTGTATGGTAGTGATTGTGGAACACTGAAAATAAATTTTAAAAAGAAAATGCAAAAAAAAGAAAAGAAAGTTAAAATCTGACTGACAGTCATGCTGAAGATATGCAGGAGCAGAGCATAAACCGTTTTGGCAAATATGTACACATGTTTTTTGAACTATTACACCTTTTACAACTGTGGCTTCTGCTTGACTTTTCCTAAAGACCAGGGGCAGATGTATTGAAATGAGAGACCCAAATATACAATTTGCATGAAAACTGGTGTAAAATACATAACATAAAATCAGCATGCAGTTTAGTTACCTACTAATAAAACTTGGCAGTTTATTTTCAGTTACTTTTCCAGTTAAAATCTTAATCATGGCTACTCCAGTTTTATTAAATATTTTTTCTATTTCTTATCTACCATCTCACTATCTTGATCCTAATTCCTTACATAGGAATGTATGGCAAAGAGAAATTTTAAAACTTTGAAAAAATCAAAAAAGGAAAGGAGGATAGAAATCCAACCAGTATAGATCACAGCAGCATAAAATGTCAGTGCTAGCAAAATCCTTGGAGTTCATCTAGAACAATTAATTCATTTTACTGATGAGGGCCAAGGAGATTAAGTAACCTGACAAAGATCACACTACTCTAAAAGTGTCAGAGACAAAAAAGAAATCCCCAGTCAATGGTCTATATATGTCCAGGGTTCAATTTTACTTCCTATGTAAGGGTTGAAAAAATTGAGATTAATTTGTCCTAAAGTAGAGCCGTTCTACAAATCATTACCAGGTGACATAGTATGAGAAAGAATGTGTCCTAGAAGCCTGCACAAGAAAGGAACAAAGCCAATTTATGCTGGTCTTACACCATTAGTGTTACAATGAGCTATCTTGAACAAAAGAATATAAATTTCAGAAATGATCCCTTTTTGGAATATTGTCTTTTATGACTTGCAAACCAGGTCTATATCTTTTCTGCTGTTTATATGATCCTCTGTATATCCATTCACCAATCCTCTCCCAATTCCACAAACGCTTATCTGCAATGCAGAAAATAGCTGGATATTTAAGTCAAGGACAGGGGTTCTTAACTTGGAGTCTTAAGTTAATACACATATAAGCAACAAAGGAACTCAATTATCCAAGTGGAGAATAAAACAAAAATCAGAAATTTGGGGTTTTTTATGTTGATAACTAAATTTCAGCATAACTGGTTTTCTTCATAATTCTATGTATTTCATTGTATGAATTTACGAACATTATTTTGAGTAGGGGTGCATGGATTTCACTAGACTACCAAAGGGATCCATAACACAAAATTGGTTAAGAACCTCTGGTCTAGGGAGAAATGAAAAAGTAAGCTTTTTGACTTTAGCTTGCTTTAAATTGCTTTTTGTACTTTCTCATTTAAAGTCAAAGCAATTCCCTCTCCAGTTCCCAACCTAGCTAAAGTTTGTGTAACTCTTGAATTCGGTGTTCCCAAAACAGGTATCTTTATTAAATAGATAAGAGACTCTCATAGTTCACCAGATGGTGATAAGGTTGGATTTCTGGGAATGTGCATTTGACTCAGCAACCAATCATGTCCATTTCTTCACCACCCAATTAAAAGTAATATCACTTTACCTATTTCCTATTTCAGCTAATATTGCTAATTTTGTTATATATATTAAACACAGAGCAACTCTTGAAATGATGGGGCTGAGTGGATTTTAAAGTATTGTAGTATTATAGATGTAGAAATATATAGAATTGTCCTGGTATTGATAGTAGATAGAGTATATGAGTCTGCTGACATTATGAAAACATTGAAGTTAGATAGTTACAAAGTAATGTTTAGTAAAGCCAAGAGAGACAACTTTGGGAAGTTCTCTGTAAATTACCAAACTCATTTGAGCATTCAATTGTTGCTGATGTAATGACAATAAATCATTATACCAGAGAATTAATCTTCAGTCCATTCTCTGAGGAAAAAGAGGAGCTGTTTAAAAAAAAATAGAAACTCTTATAAGAAAAGAACCCTTGCCCATAGAGAAATTGAGAGCCATGCTTAACTCTGAAAAACAGATTTCCTTTGTAGATAAGGCTAAGACCAGTTCTTTTTTGTAAGAGAGACTCAAACTAGGAATTTTCTCAGGAGAAAAATATAGTCCCAGGAAAACAACAAGAGACTTGGATTAACCAGCACTGTAACATCACAGCATTAGCAGGCACCAGAAATAGAAAAGTTGATTGGCTTTGTACTAGACCTGAAGGCCACACAGAATAGAATCCTGTTTGCAAAAACAGCCTAAAATATTGATGTAACTAGTCTGTACCTCTACATTGTAGTATCATTGTGTGGCTTGAAGGGGGGCCACATATCTATGTACATATGTGTGTGCCTATATATAGTACATATATATACATGTATGTGTGCATACGTATATATTCAAACTGAAATAAAGAAGACTGCCAAAGTAGTAAAAACTAGGATCATTAATCAAGCCAAGGGAATTGCAATTCGGAGTCACCAGACAGCATTAAGGTACTGGTGTGATGAAGGTGTGTGTGGGGGTGGGGAAGGTGGGTAGGATTAAATACATTTCAACAGAGAGGGAGTCTCATTGGAGATATAGCTTCAAGAAGCTGTTATCTAAGTTGTTTTGCAGAATAACCAGTCCAGAGAGAAGGCTGGGGGGAAAGGGGTAACATCTGGTCAGAATAGCAGGCTCAGATTTCAGGTGCAACAATGGGGAAACTAGTTTGAACCTGCTCCAATCATGGGGTCAGTTGGGATCAAGGCCAGGTAGCCCCTTGTGATGTCTGCATTCAACATTCTTTTTTTTAAACTGATTTGGATAGTCCTTCTTTAACTGATTTCCATCACCCTCAAGCAATTTGTTACTCTAGGTTCAAGCCAGGTCAACAGCTGCATTGAAAAGTGTGTGTGTGTGTGTGTGTGTGTGTGTGTGTGTGTGTGTGCTTCTTCTTCTATCCCAAATCTTTTCTAAGGGAGACTTTAATTCCTGCCAGGAGAGTAAGGAGAGGTTTGGGGCCAGAAGCTTGGCCACTTTGCTCTCCTCAGAGAGAACAGGTACCAGGCTAGAATTACTTCCATCTGCTTCCTTAAATATTGCTTGTATATAGTATGTGGTTGTTAGGTTCAAGATAAATCCCTGATCCTTATTTATTCTTGGGAAAAGGAGAACCTAAACTTTTTACCCAAGGTTATATCCTTCCTCCCAAATATCATGAACATTCATATAAGTAGCAAAGGAATCCATTTATCAAAGTTAAAACAGAAATTGGGAAAAGTATACATAGGGAAATAAATGCCAATCAATATAGATTGAAGAAGTTTCCCCATTGGAAGTGAGGAAATTCAGCTCAACCAGAAAAAAGAGTCCTAGACTAAGGGAAAGTTCCCCAAAATCTCTAATGTAGCAAGCTGGGGATAAGGACATGATGGAAATTGACAGTCCCTCTCATGTCAGTTTCTTCTCAGCATCTTTTTCTCCCTTCAGCAATCCGACGATTGGCTCCATCTATCTTCTCCCTCTTAGGGCTCTCAGAAGCATCCTAAAGTTAACTACAAAACCTGAAGAAAACTCAAGAGACTGAAGAGACCCCAAGGGACTCAAGAGACTGGAACTCTTGGCTCTCCCACTCTCTTCAAATATGCTCCACCTCTACAGGTAAGAGACAATGATCTTCACCAATGAAGAAAGAGTCCTATGTCTATGGACTTTGGGACTTGGATTACAATTATAAAACCTAGAGATGAAAGAAACATGGTGGTGTGATTCCATAGGAAGAAAATACTGTTCAGCATAAAATCAACAGGAAAAGCATTGCAAAAGAAAATATGGCCCCTGGATCTAAGAAATGAGTTGACATTTATAAATAAGTCCTTGAAACCAGAAGACGAACTAACATTTGATAAGACAGAAGAAGATCCTATGGAATTAGAGGAGAACATGGAACCACAACATGCTGCTCCTCGCTATTTTAAAAGAAATGAGAATTATGAGAGCAGAATTTATGGCTACTTTACAAAAATAATGAGCAAAATAGAAAAACTTGAATCTGCCTTAGTAACTGGTGAATTTTTGTAAAAATTCTATATGATATTGAGAAATATGTATATTATTTCACAATCCCATTTAGAAAATGCCATAAGTTTTAGCTCTAGCTTCTCCAGCAATTTATACAGTTCCATATTTTGTCCTTTGTTTCTTTCTTTTAGACATATCCAAAATTGGAATAGATATTAAAATCTCCTATGCATTTGGAGCAGATAAGGTTATTGCTTATATTGCTTCGTTAACTATGCTTTCTTTTAGTGTACTATAATTTCCTTATTTATCCCTTTTTATTTTTTGAATGTTTGTTTTTGTTTTGCCAGGGAACATGATTGTGAGTCTTACTTTTCTGGATTCACTTAAAGCATAATAAAAATTTCCCCCCATATTCTCAAGTTTATTTTGTATATGGTTTTGTTTTTTAAATATGTTTGTTTTCCCTATTTTCCTGAAAAATCTCTCTGATTCCATGTCCTTCTCCTGCCTCATGTACCTCTTGCCCCCAAAAGCCCCAACTCCCCCTTTCCTGAGGTAGGAAAAATAGTTTTTTCAAGCATCCCTCAGATAACACCCAACATTAGGTCTCCTTCTCCTTTCACAGAACATACCTCCTCACCCATAACAGCATCACTGGTGGAACCTCCTTCCACCACCAAACCAAGGTTTCCCTTTCCCTTCCTTCCCCATCCTCCCAGTCATGTTCAGACTCTTCACTTCCTGAGAATCCAGAGGAGACAGGTCCCTTCATTGCTAGTCCTTGATTTGACCTGCCATATCACACATGATCCTCAGTCCTCCAGCTCTCCTCCAGTTTTTCATTTGCCCTTCCATTTTGGAATGTATTCTTCTCCCTCTCCCTACCTCCAAAAACAAAAACCCTTGACTCAACTGCAAGTTGTCTCAAAGTTCTGATTACAATACACCAGGTACATCTTTCCACTATGAACTCCACCTGACTTCCACCTTCACCTCTGTTTCCTTGTGTACATTTAGAAAAAAAAGTCTATTACTGGTCACTCTGCTGTCACTCTGTCACTATTGCTGTCCTTGTTCATTCCTCCTGTATTTCTATTGTCTGGGATATTTGAGAAGCACATAATCATTTCATGTTTTTTTTCATCCTTAGAATATTTTCAAGTACCTCTTTCTCACTGAATTTCCACCTTTTTTCATTTATGGTTAAGCTCAGTTTTATGGGGCAGGTCAGCAGGCTGCATCCTGAACCTCATTGCTTTTCAAACTATAATTCCATTCTCACTTGCACTTTCTGGAAGGTACAATTATTCAAATTTCTTAAAAGATTCCTTCAAGTATGAAAGAAGGCCTCAGAAACAATCTGAAAGAACTGTTGGTCAATGATATCATCACAGAATCCAAAAGTCCCCAACTATACGTGTTTATTGATTCACATGTTATTTTCTGAATATTTGCTCTGCTTCTTTTAATTTCTTTAGGTTTATTTGTCTATGTATTTGCACTATTTGTTAACTCTAATTTCTTTTAGTGTACTATAATGTATTTGTACTATGGGGGCAGCTAGGTGGTACAGTGGATAAAGCACCAGTGCAGGAGTCAGGAGGACCTGAGTTCAAATCTCATCTCAGACACTTGGTACTCACTAGCTATGTGACCTTGGGCAAGTCGCTTAACCCCAATTGCCTCATCCTGGGTCATCTCCACTCATCCTACTGGATTCAGATGGCTCTAGAGGAGAAGTGAGGCTAGTGACCTGCACAGCCCTCCCTCACTCAAAACAAAGTCAAGTGCAAGTCATGTCATCATTTCTCTGATGGCATGGTCTTCTTCAAGAATGAAGGATGAACACACAGATGCCTGTGGTATAGCAAGACCTGGCAAGGGGTAGAGATTTGGGCAGGATATTGGATCTCTGTAGAGGGTTGAGAAACATATCCCCATTTCAGCAAGGAGAGGAAAAGTAGACCAATGATTCCATGTGGAAGTCCCAATGCAATGGAGACAATACCTACTTAGGCAAATACACCATTATAGGCATTAACAGAAAAGATTATGAGGACATATTTTGCTCATTGTTAATTTGCATATATGCTAATGATTATACTTACATTTTTATAGGTCCATTTATATTGTTTTAGCTGCTTAGCATTGATTTTACTATTTATGATTATTTGTTTGAATAGTATGGAAATGCATATGCCTTTAGGACATGCAAGAATTGTCTTGCATGTAATTGAGATAATTACTGAAGCATCTATCAATGATGCTTCGTATAGTGCTACATCTATTTCATATGCTGTTAATGCACATTTGTACTCAACAGTACTGTTAGATGGTACCTGGAATATCAGGATAATCACCCCTGTTTCTTTTTGTTTTTAAGTCTTGATATTTATTTTGATGCTTGAGCTATCTTTCCCAGATTTCAACTACACTCTGACTAAATTTTGCAGGGAACTAAGCCATTTCTGGTCTCGAGGAGAAATGAGTCCTGAGTTTTCAGGCTCCTAGACTAGATAGTACTGCTATGGAGATGAGACACTCAGATATTATCTCAGAATTTACCAGTTGGTGACATCTTTGGAATCTGAATTTCCAAGACTGTTTTTGGAAGCTTCTGGAAGAAAGAAACCAGTAACCAAGGGGAATAGCCATTCTTATTTTCTAACACATGGAGAGAATAGTGAGCAGGGTTATGCAAGGTGCCCAGTCACTGAATACAGTCTCCCTTTCCCCTTCCTCTACAAATTCTTGCCTTGATGGAAATTGGGATCTGGGCAGCAACTTTTCCCCACCCCCACCCCCACCCCCTTTGCAAAAGTATATCGGTAAGATTGTAGAGCAACTGGAGAGAGCTTTGATTTTCCCCTCACTAGTCCATTTAAGAAGGATTAGTTCAAAGCTCATATCTACTTTAAGCTGGCTGAGCTCAAGGGAAGAAGCAGATCCGATTCCTCGCATCAAGCAGCTGTTTCCTTACAAATAATTTGCTCTTCAATTGCTTTCCTTACTATTACCACTTATGAATCTACTCCTCCTCCTTGATTTAAAGAAAATATACTGGCTACTCAATCCTTGTCTCTTATGATTAATGATGTCAGTGAGCAGAGATTTGGGAAGGGTACTCTGTAGAGAGCTTGGGAAGCACATCCCCATTTCAGCAAAGGGGAGGAAAATCAGATAAGTCCCAATGAAACGGAGACAATGCCTACTAGGCAAATGTGCAATTATAGGCATTAACAGAAATGACTATAAACTGAGATTTTATATATGTGTGTGTGCATACACATATACATATATATATGAATTTATAAATATAAAAACTCTAAGCTGAAATTGTATATGGGTGGAGAAATACATATACAATAGGGCAAGTATTTCTCAAGCAATCATCCCACCTAAGACTTTCAGTCCTATTTAATAGTTCCTGTTCAACCAGGTAATTGGCCAACTGTGAGATCAAAAGGCAGAAACACAAACTATGGTGATTACCATGATTTCTAGTTATATAGCAGCAAATGACAGGTCGATTTTGATAATGTGGAAGCAACTTTGTCATAAATCTCTCTTACTGGCTCAGCCAAAATCAGAGAGAACAATCATTGCGCGCGCGCACACACGTATATGTCTACATACATAGACATATATATGTGTGTATATTTTAATATAGTGATTGAAATTTGAAGAGAATTTGGAGATTAACAAAATCAACTACCTTTTTGTTTTACAGATGAAAAAATGGAATACGAAGGATTTACCCAAAGTGACGATACTTATTATTAGAACCAGGATTCAAACCTAGATCATCTAATGGAATGTAAGCTGCTTGAAAGTGAGGGACAATTTTGGTTTTGTATACCAGTGCCTAGTGCAATGCCTGGCATATGGCTGGAACTTTGAAGTAAATCCTCATTGAATGAATGAATGATAAATGCTCTGGAATCCTATGTCCATTCTACTATATTACACAGTCTGCCACTATATTCCTCCAAGAGAGAACCATGCATGCTTTAAATTAAAGTAGTCCCATTTCCCAGTTACTAGAAGCCTAAAGTGTAACTTTAAGATCCTAGATTTTAAACTGGAAGGAATCTTACAGGTCATCTTATACAAACATTTCATTTTACCTATGAGGAAAATAAAGCCTAGTGGTTTCCTCAAGATCACACCAATAGTGACAGAGTTGAAAGTAAACCCAGATCTTGTGATTACAAATCTAGGACTTTTTTCACTATATTCTACTACTACCTTTTGTAGGGTCTACGTAAATATAGGGTGTCCCAAAAGTCTTAGTGCAGTTTAAAAAAAAGCTTTAGTAATTTAAACTTCAGTAAGATTTTTGGACACCCTATCTAAGAAAAAAAGAGATCTGTTTCTTTTTTGAATCTCATCTTTAGAAGGGAAAATTCTTCTCACTATCTTGAGTAAGAGGAAAATAGAGCTTTTATGCCTTTTAGAATATAGTTATAAGGCATACATACAGAGCTTGTATTACTTTGCACCTAGGGATCTGCTGATCTGACTTCTGCTTTTCAAGTTTTGGGGGGGTTTTTGAGATCTGTCTTGCAGTCTAAAGCTCTATTTACCAAAGTGTGAAAAATATGGAATTCTTTTTATGGCATCCTATAAGTACTACAAGAAGGGAGAAGGTAAATTGCAAGGAGGGAGGGGACAGATAACAGAGACTGAAAGGGGCACTCCACAGGAAATTGTCAGTTATCAGAAATAGCTCATAGTTGTTTAGTTGGGGGGTTGGGAAGAGGAAGACCTAAAGTTATTTCCAAATTTTGGTCTGCCATGCAAGAACAGGAAACTTAAAGTGCAAGTATCAGATTGTACTCCACAAGATTTATTTGTATGCCAACAGAGGTCCCCCCAAATTAGTCAAACTGCCAAGAAAAGTTTGGGAAGTACTCAGCCAAATGCACTCCAGGAAAACATAGACACTTCTTTGTAACCAGAAGGAAGAAATCTAATCTTTTTTCCACAAGAAAAAGAATCACTATTGCAGAACGTTCCCAAGTACTATAATTCTCTCCTTGGCTCTCAAGCCCTCAAATCAAGGATTTTGTGTAACCTTTCATAAAAGTTAGAGGAAGACTAAAAAAAAATTTAACAGGCTGAGAATCCCTTCATCTGCTTGCCCATAATAGCAAAAAAACCATGTCCTTTTATCCTGTTCCCCAGCTGCCCACCAAAAATAGAGCTACCCCGGCAAGCTTGATATCAAATGACATTCCCAAGAAGTATATCCAGCCACATGCATACAACATAATTCTCATGTGAGTTTTTAGAGTGCTTGACTATAGTCCACTCATAGCACAGCTTCCTGCATCTGTAAAATGGAGCTAATAATACACTACCTACACTTCACAGAGTTGTGAGAAAGGCACTTTGTAAACTTTAATTGTGCCACATAAACATGAGTCGTTATTAAAGCTAGAAACATTTACTTCCATTTGGCACTTACAGAGTCATAGAACAGTAATGATATACAAGACCTTAGAGAACATCTAGTCCTATGCTGTTTATTTAACAGATGAGGAAACTGAGGGTCAAAGAGGAGAAATGACCTAGCCAAGATGACATGGTTTTAAATGGCATAGATCAAACCTGATCCCAGGTCCCTTGGCTGAATGTCTTGTTTCCAAACCACAGCTTTCTCTATATTTACAAGCAATTCAAAAATTTTCCATTTTTGAATAGGATAGGATTTTCTTTCAGCCTCAGGTTATGAATACATTATAGACCTAGTGATTTTATTTTCTTGCATCTGATTGATTTATCTCAAAGCTTTTGTTTTAAATGATTTCTCCCCATTCCCAAATAGATTTTTCTCCATTTTCTCATCCATGAGTTATTTAACTGGTTTAATTTCAGCGATCTCTTTTTATAAGGGAGATGTTTATATTACTAGTGAAGACAAGGAAAAGTTAATTATAGGAAGCAGACATACAATTTAAGAAATAAGGGGGAAATGGTTGCTGTGAGGGCTAGTATGCATATAAAGAAAGTGATTTTCTACTCCTCTAATGTGAGGGGTAACTGGGGAGAGCAGTCAACAATTGATGTAATGTTTTCCTTTGCTCTATGGTCCAGTAAGGAGGATCAATATATAACTGTTTGGGAGAGAGGGAAAGACAGAGGGAGAGGGGAAGAGAGAAGGAGACGGGAAAAGAGAGGGGGAGAAAGAAAGAGAAGAGAGGGAGGGGAGAGAGGAAAGAGGAGAAGGAATGAGAAAGGAAGGGGGAAAGGGAAAGAGACAGAATATTTATTAAGCATGTGATAAGAGCCAGACACTGGGTATATTTGCTTTAAAAATAAAATTACATGGTAAGTATATTAGAAAGTTACAAAACAATTCTAGCTGAGAAAGGAGGTCTTAAAAGACCTAGGGGAATCAGGAAAAACTTCATGTAAAAGTTGGCATTTGAATCCTGGGAGAAATAATGAAATCACTACCTGTGCCTCCTAAGTCTTCAGATTCTTGCCTAAGACTTTAAAATTCTGTTTAGGATTTTTGCAATTGCAAAAGGCATCCTTCTTTTCTGAATATAAATTAAATCATCTTATTGGTTTAAAAAATGTATACATGCATACACAGCTGTACATAGCTATAGTAATACCTGAGGTTCCCTTCTCCCGAAATATCAGAATTCTTGTGTCTTAGAAGTTGATTTCATTTTTTTGTTTTGTTTTTTGCCTTAAAGAAATCTCCCCACTCCTGGACTCTTAGCTACTATTTATTCATATGTAGTATCCCAAATGAAAGCTGCAGGCCCTTAGGACAAAGAGCCTTTGTCCTTTCGTTTGAGAAAATATTACAGAGGCCACTCATGGAAATGGCCAGGCAGTTTTAGAGTGAACTCCCTTGTATAATTACACCCATACCATTTGTTTATTATTTCACATACTCCATATAGTTTATATTTCCTCAATTTTTTTTTCACTACACCACTAAAATAACTGAGGTTGCCCATTATTTTCAAAAGTATGGCTTCACAGGTGAGTGTCCACCAGTTCCCAATGACCTCATAGTACCTTGGGCCATGAATGACACAGCCTTTCTTATCCTTCCCCACTCTCCTTCTGTGAGAGGGGAGGAGAATATGTATTCCAGTCATATGCCCTTCATACCATTTAACTAATTATAAGTCTCAAAAATCTCAAGGAACTCCTAGATGGAAAACTAGATAGCACACACTATCCCACACTACTAGAGAGTAAGCTGGGAAGTCATCTTTGAAACTCCTTACCTTCTCTCCAGCTCCACAATAATTTGTGTTGAATGCAGAACTGGATATTTGCAGCACCCAATCCTGAGCCTTTCTGAGGCACCAGACAGCTGTAAAGAATATCCAATAATAAACTTCATTTTAATACCTGAGTTTCGGGGAAAAGTAGCCATCCTTCTCCCTTTCTAAGTCTAGATGTTAATTTACACAGAAGCACTCATTTAGAGAGGAATTTACTGCTAAATATAGAAAGTGAAATGAGTAGGAAAGTCGGATTAATTCTTTTGTTTTCATTTTAAGAAAAAAGTCCTAAGAACCTAGAGAAATAGCACGAATACAGTAGGCTAAAGGGTATGTTCTGAATAAGAGGTGGGCCATCATAGCATAACGGATTGACATTTTGCATGCAACACTCCTAGACTATGAAAACCCTTAGACTATGTCCTCCAGCATGTTGAGTAGCATCCCACAAAGGACTCATGGAAAGATATGAACATAGTGTTTAGAGTTGGGTCAGCACCTGAAGAAGCATTAGGGTACTAGTTGCAATGGTGAAGCTCCTTCAAAGTATGCTCACACACTTGACCCAAACATATGGAAATAAACAAGAATCACAGTGGGAGAAGAAGGTATGGATGGGTTGCTATCTGTACTTCTGGAGGGGATATCCACATTAGTGAAAGCACAAATCCACTGAAGTAATTGATGCTGAAATTTGACAAAGTAAAAAAGGTTAAACAGTAAGTTTTGTGAATAAATTTTTATAAAATCTCATAGAATGCCAATTGAAAAACAGTGGAGTAGAGGCAAAAGCACCTGGATAAAACTCAAAAAAACCTTCATTCTAGTCTTCATTCTTCCACTACCACATTGTATGATTGTAGGTAGGTTGACTAACCACTCTGGGATTCAGAGAAGAATGCCCCTTAAGAAACATCATAATTGCACACTCCCCATTCCCCTTCTACTTCTCCCTCTAAAGCTATAGAGCTAGTTAGGCAGTGAAATGGATAGAGCACTGGCCCTGGAGTCAGGAAGACCTAAGCTCCAATTTAGTCTCAACCCAAATCTCATATTTACTAGCTGTATTACCTTGGGCAAGTCATATAATAGATAAAAATCTGTGGCCCCATGTACTATGAGGCCATTAAGAACTGGTGAACAATAATATGGAAAAACTGAATTTTGAAAACAGGGTAAAGACTTCAGGTATGTTAATGGTATAAGGCAAAAAAAAAGAAAGAAAGAAAGAAAAAGAAAAAGAAAAATTTAATAATAACTCTTAGGGTTGTTGTGAGATCCAATGACATATTTTAAAGAACTTTGCAAACCTTTGAGTAACATATAAATGCTATCATCATCAATATTAATTATTGTTGCTACACCCAAGCAACATTGTCTTGGGGAGCAGTGTGTCCACCTCAACAACCAATCAGTCAGGGATACAAGAAAATCGCATCAATGCATGAAAAAGAGCTATCCACCATTAGCATATGGTTCAGTATGTCTTACATATCACCCCCACTTCCCTTTCCCCAGTTTTGAAGGGAAAAAGAGGTTCACATTATTCACTGAATTGAAATGTCAACTCTCTTCATATATTGAGGAGGGGGAGAAGCTGAACTAACTTGGGTTATCAGGTTGGCTTTGGGTACGAATGTTTTAAGTGGGTCAGAAAGGAACCTGGAGATAATCACCTACTTCGTATAACCCAATTTTGACTGTCATTCTGACTGTCATTAGGAAATGGCAATTCAACAAAAAAGTTCACAAAATAGAAAGAAGATGTGTCTTGAATCATTTGCATCAGTGAAAAGCAGAAATTTATAAATGTTTGGAATGTATAGAAACTCACTTTCCTCCTACTGCAATTATTTATTGTTAGCACAATGAAAGAAGGCTAAAATCTCAGTCAGTTTTTCAGAACATGTCCATAGCATCCCCAAACAAGTATATCAATGAGTAAAATTTTATAACCTCACCATCTAAAACCATTAAGTTGTGTGTGATGGTGTGCTTGGGACTACACACAGAATAGACACACTTATACAGACTGTATCTTTAATATTTTTTCTTTTTACCTCATTTCAAGAAAAGACACATAAAAGCCATGTTTCTATAATCTAAATGCATGAGAATGACTTAAAGTTCAGGATTAAGAGTTGATTATATGTTTTAGACTCTCGAACCAGATAGCAATTTAAGTTAATGCTTTGGAGGTTAGTGATTTCCTGAAATTTGCTAGTGCCTAACCTCTGGAATCTATACCTATGACCTTAAAATAAATTATGTTACGTGGTGCCAAAAAAGTGGCATTAACACTAGTTGTTCTATTAGGGAGCGTTCATTCCATTTTGGCTTATTGGAAAAATTGCGTCATAAAAACTGGTTTATTTTCACAACTCAATGGCTAATCAGTGGTCTGCTCATCAAACAAGATCTCTCCTTTGTTCTAATATAATAAACTCATATATTCCATTAATATGAGTGGCAAAAGGATGGTAATTTAAAGAACACTTTCAGTGGTGTACCTTATGCCAGGTTACTCCTACTATACCGAAACCATTGTCTAGTGTCTAGCTTAGTCTAACATGCTGTCAAATGACAATGGGTTCCTGATGGTCCCATCAATATGGCATAAGCTCTAACAGGGTCCTACTGCACTGGAAAGGCCTTGTGTGTAAGCCAAGTTCAAGGCTATCCAAAGACCAGCTTAGTTAAATTCATAAAGATTCATTAGCAGAAGTTTGAGAAATAGATGATAAATTATTTTGGCTACAAAAATTCATGAAAAACATCTATTGCTAATGATGGAAGGAAGTTTTCACCTCAGTGAAATCATGGATCTTTGGAAAAATATAATTGAAATATTGTGTTGTATATTTGCAAGGAAGAGCAAGTTGTACATAGTAGATGTACAGTTCCATGTGTAATCATCTTTTTATTGTACTGTTATAAAAATGCTTGTTTTATTCCATCAATTAAAAATAAAATCTAAAAAATCTATCATTGATCAGCTAATTTTCAAAAGTGCCATTGATTACAAGGTAAATTTAGGTTTATATCTTTTATAATTTATTGACATAAACAATTTGCTTCCAGACAAACACAGTGATATATTTTAAAGCAATTTTAATGTGATGAATCAAGTTTACTTCTTCTATTAACCAATCCCATAACAGTGACTTTTTGTTCTTTATCTAATGAATCAGTGATGATTTATTAAATGCCTATTATGTTAATTTCCTTGGTATCACTTTCTTCATCGGTAAAACAGGAATAATAAAAGTGCTTCTATTTGTGAAGAACTTTTAAAACTTAAAAGTACTACATAAATGCTAATTATCATCACCATTAGTGCTGCTACTATTTTTCTTATACTAGATACTAGGGATAGATAAACAAAACAGTCTGTGCCCTTAGACAGGGCATTGAATTCTGGGAGAAAAACATGTACAAATATACATAAATACAAAGTATATGAAAAGAAAATAAAAAATAATTACATGGAGGCAGAAATACCTACAGGCTAGAATGTAGTCAGAAAAAAGTCTCATGTAGGATTGGGTGGGATTTATAAAAGGAAATGAGACATTGTAAGAAGAGTTGAAAAGGGAGTGAATTCTAGGTATAGGGGATAGCCTGTGCAAAGATGTAGGAGATATCAGGCAATAGACTGTAGGTGCAGCTAGGTGGCACAATGGATAGAGCCACCAGCCCTGGAGTCAGGAGGACCTGATTCCGAATCTGGCCTCAGACACTTTCTAGTTATATGACCTTGGGCAAGTCATTTAACCCTGATTGTCAAGAAAGGAAAGAAGGAAGGAAAAAACTGGATAGTTTCAGTTAGCTGGAACACAGACTGTGATAACAAGTAATAAACCTGGAAAAGTAGATTGAAGTCAAAATGCCAAGGGCTTTGAATTCCATAATTGGATTCTTCCAATGTTACTTTCAAGGAATAGTCTCTTGGCCTTTCACCATCCTGATCAGCATTCTGTGGAAATTCTTGTCTTTATTCTTTCTAAAATATGGTACCCAGAGATGAACATAATGTTCCTTTGGTGACCTGACCAGGTGAGGAGACAGGACAATCCACTTGCCTCACTGCAGACAATAGGCTTCTATTGTCAATGCCTATTACTCTTTGAAAAGCAGAAAGGAAGGAAATAAGCATTTATTAAACACCTACAATGTGTAAGGCACTATGCTAAGCACTTACTTATTATTCATTTAATCCTCCCAGCTATGGGAGGTAGATACCATTACTATCCCCATTTTACAGTTGGAAACTGAGGCAGGCCAAGATTAATTTATTTGCCCAGGGTCACATAACTAGTAAATGTCTGAGGCTGGATTTGAACTTGGATCTTTCTTACTCCAGGCTCAGCACTCTAACCACTGAGACATCCTTTCCATCTTTTGGAAAGGAAATGTAGTATAATGGAGAATAAGCTAGACATAGAGTCAAGTTCAAATCAAATTTACTATATGACTCTTGATAAATTATTTAATCTCTAGTCAGACAGTCAGTCTAAACAGACAGCATTTGTTAGTCACCTATTATATGCCTAGCTGCAAAAGACAATTCCTTCCTGAAGGAACTCATAATCTAAATGGGGAAACAACATGCAAACAATAATGTACAAACAAGATATTGATAAAGTAAAAACCCCTGTGATCTGCTAAAATGGCAGAAACCCCCAGGTGTAAAAGGGGGACCAGAGTCTGAGCAGAGTTTGCAAAGAGTATAACATTTATTGCCTGAGAAGAAGCTTGCAAGCTGGAGCAGTGAGACAAAGTTCTCAGCTGCTCAAAGAGGAGTAAAAAAGGGGTGAGATATTTTATACATATTTGGAATATTTATGACCATTTGAGGTCTTCATGTTTAATCAGGGAGTGAAAGGAGAAACACAATAGATCGGCAAGTCAGGGAAGTGAGTGTTCAGGGAGAAGACATCTACAAGCACAACAAATCAGAAAGCAGGATGTTTGCTGCTCTTTAGAAAAGTCAAAAACCAAAATATTTGCTTCTTTTTCTGAGCTGGTCAAGATAAGTTTCAGCAGTTGCAGGCATTTCCAAGTTCAGCCAGTGTTTATTCACAAAGCATCACAGGTATGTCAAGCAGCCCTGAGCTTCAGAAGTCCTCCTGATTGACTAGTTGTTGTGCTACTCCATTGTCTAGTTCCCTTGTGAAAAAGGGAAGCTCTAGCATATTTCATCATTTAGTATAGTCATCACAGAGCACATGTCCACAATATACATGGGATAAACTGGGAGATTTTAAAAGAGAAAGTGCACTAGTTCAGATATATTGGGAAAGGATTCTTGTACAAAGTGGGATTTTAGATGGAACTTGAAGGAAGCCAGGATCCAAAGATAAGAAGGAAGAGAATTCCAAGAAGGACACCTGGGAGTTTATGGAATAGGGGTGTCAGACTGGTTTTTGGGGAGGAACAATTTAAGAGAAAAGTAGAGGATGGATTTGAGTGGGGAAAGACTTGAGGCAAGGACATCAACCAGCAATCCATTCTAACAGTCCAGGTGTGAAGTGATCAGGGTCTGCACTAGAGTGGTGGTAGTATTACAGTTGTGAAAGGAGTTTATGTGAGAGACACTACAAAGGTAAAACTGAAAGGTCATGGCACAGATTAGATAAGGGGTTGAAAGAGAGTGAGAAGTCAAGGATGATAACTAGGTTGTCATTCTGGCTGTGACTGGGAGAATTCTGCTACCCTCAACAATAAATTGGGAAGAAGTGATGCTTTGGGGGTAAAAATAAAGAATTCAGTTTTGGACATACTGGGTTTAAGATATCCAATAGGCAGATGTAGATGTGAATCTGGAGGTTCAGAGAGAAATGAGGGCTTGGATAAGATCTAAGATTCGTCAGCAGAAAGGTGGTAACTGAATCCAGGAGACTTGATGAGATTACCAAGTGAAATAATACAGAAAGAGAAGAGAGCTCAGGACAGAATCTGTGGTCCACCCACAGTGAGCAGGCATGACCTACATGAAGAACCAGCAAAGGAGATGCAAAGGAGCTGTCATGTTATAGGTAGGAAAAAACAAAGCAGAAAGTGGTATCAAGAAAATTTGGAGAAAAAAGAATATCAAGGAGAAAGGGTGGTTGACGGTGTCAAAGCTTGTGAGAGGTCAAGAAAGGTGGGCAAGCAGCCAGTAGATATGAAGAGATTGAAGATTGATGAGAGAATGGGATGATAGGGGTGGCAATCTACTGAAGAAGATTTTTGCAATCACTAGCCTTGGTTTCTTCATTTGTAAAATGACAACTATAGTATTTGAAGTAGTTACCTTAGAAGACCATTTTAAGGATCATATAAAACAATGTATGTAACATACTATGCAAATAAACTATTTTTTTACATAGGAACTTCAAAAATTGGGGAAGCAGGGTGATAGAGTAGAAAGATTATTGAATTTGAAATGTAGAGAAATGAATTTTAATCCTAGGGAAATTCCTACCCATATCTTTGCTAGTGTTTTCATTTATAAAACCTGACAATTAGACTAGATTTCTGAGGTCTTTTTCAATTATACATCTAACGAAAACTGTTTTTAATTCCATAGGCACACGATACTGCATCAACATCATTCATTCATTCAAAAAGTATTTATTGAGTGTTTACTATTGCAAAGCATTGTGCCAGAAATTAGAAGGAAACAAAAATAAATTAGATCCTACCCTCAAAGAGATTATAATCTAAAGCAAAGGATGATACTTGTATATAGATAGATACAAAACTAGAAAGTTTTAAGTATTAAAGGAGTGATGGAAACAAAAAGCTACAGAAATTCAGAGGAAGAAAAGATCACCTTGGGATGGACACAGTCAAAATAACTTCATGAAGGTGTTGCATTTGAGCTGAGTATTGAAATATGGGTGGTCTTTCAGAAAGAAGACAATGTTCCAACAGAGAGAATGTCATAAGGAAAGACACAGAAGTGGTGAGCATAAGGTTTTTATAGGGTGTGGCAAATAATTCAGCATAGAATCATTATTTGGAGTAGAGAAAAGCCAACAACCATCCCTAGATTCTGCTACATTTTTTAAGGTAACATCTTCTTTGTCTCCTCTTTACCATCAATCTTGAAAGGAGTCTATATACGCTGCTTCCACTTTCTCACCCTTCTGCATCCATTCATTGCATAATCCTTTGAAATCTGGTTTGTTCCCACATTTTTTGTATCCCATACCAATTAAGTCTTGAGAATGAAACATCAAGGACCTTAATATGTCATTTCTAGTTTGCCACCATAGCACTGAAATTCTTTCCTACAGAGCCCCATCGTTCCCTGTTCTGAATAATCCATGTAGCATTTGACTGGTCCTAGCTGAATTTCTCATCACCTAAACTCAATTTCAGCAGCAGGTTTTCAGTGTCCTCATTTTTTCTTCCACTCTCTTTATTTTTTCCTTCCTTCACATGACTGGGTAGATTCGTTTCTTGTCATTTCTTATAGGTAAGGGGTGTTTACGTCACTGCTCTCTCAAAAGTTACCAATCACTGCCTGTTATTGGAAAAATCCAAAGTCATTTTCTTAATCCTCATCCTTTTTGACATCTTTACAGCCCATGGAAATGTCAGTCTTAGACCTATAGACCTTAGAGCCAGAAGGGATCTCAGAGGCATTTACTCCACATCCTACCAAAATCATGCATCCAATCTACAAAGTCCCTGACAAGCAGTAACTCATCCTCTGCTTGAGGAGCTCCAAAGACAGGGAAATCGCTATTCCGAGTAGATCTACTGATTCCATTTTTGGATAACTGTTCCATTTTCTTGTTGAAATTGTCCCCTCTCCTGAGCTTCTGTGACCTTCCTTTTCTAACTCCATTGCAATCTTTTTCACTGTTTTCCTCATTCCACCTTATAAATTTTCTGTCACTAAGGATTCTATTCTCAACCCTCTTCTTTCCTCTCTTTAAACTTTCTTCTTGGATATTCTCATCTACTCGCAAGCTTCAGACATCACCTATGTGAATAACTCCCAAATTTGTGCCTGTGTGCCTGAAATTTTTCTATATACCAAATTAGTATTTCCAATTATGTCCTAAAAATCTCCACCAGGATAGTCTACTGGCACTTCCAGCTTCATCAGCTCAGGACTGAACTCATCATTTTCATTTACCAAACCTGTACCTCCTTTTGACTTCCTTATTTTGGCCAGAGGTAGCACGGTAGACCATGCCATTGATGATTTTAAATAATCAATGCAAAAAGATCACCTAAGATAATGAATTCACATTCATCTCTCTAACCTCATTCAACTACATAGCTACAGCTATACTCAGGGAAAAGGAAAGTTCTTTTCTGCTTATTGACAAAATGTCATTTAATCACATGCTTTCATTTTATAATAAAGACTTTGCTGGGTCTTTGACACACATGTATTGGGCAGGAAGGAAAGAAAGGGGGAAAGGATTCCAAACATTTAAAACTTGGAGGTGGAAAAAAAACAAGTCCCAGCTATCTGGATATCTAGTTAGTTTGGCTGTTTACCTTATAGTCATTATAGATTAGTTCTTGAACATGGAAATAGGGATGTACAAAAGATAAAAGAAATGAGAAACATTTTCCTAATATCAACATTGCTTTCATCTGCTAATTCTCAATCTACTACAACTTTATGCACTTTATGCATTCTACTTATTAACCTCTAGTGGTTATTAAACAAACAGTTCTGAAGTTTAGATTTTCCCAAAGAACATAGTGCCAAATGTTTCCAAGATTTATGACTTATTTAAAATTTTTGGGTAGTGTCCAAAGAATTTCTCTCTTTTTCCAAAATACTTTTTTTTAGCAAGCATTACATGCTATCATTCAACTAGCAGTTAAATCTTTCTACATTCAATATGAAAAGGTTCATTTTTTTCTTATTTGGTATTTGTTCATCTGAATAGTGGCAAGTAGCAACCCCCTTTACCCTGAGCAGCTATTGCATTTTACATGCTCTAACCTACATAAATTCTTAATTTTTGGCTATACTTTTTGCAATGGAGATGTTATTGGTAAGGTAATAAGAAAAAGCCCCAGTTCTACAATGTAATGTGCATTTCTGCACCTTATGAGAATATTGAATAGACTTCATTATTTTTTTCAATACCAGGCTGAATTCCACCATTTGATTACCTGAACCAAAAGCATTTCAATATGCCATCCATCACCCTGACCAGTGTAAAATGCTGAATATTCAGATTAAATTGGAACTTTTTTTCTATGAATAAGGAATTTGATTCAATTCTATAATATACAGTGTCTCTAGGGAGAGGAAATTGAGCTGAAGGTCGCTGAAGGCAAGTGAGAAAATTGTATTATCCAAATACAAAATTCTTTTCCTTATCATCAAAACCTGAAATACAGCCATGGGGAATAAGGGGGTCAAGAGAGAATTCAATTAGAGATGAAAATGGAAAAGGTGCATTTTTCAACTTACCTTTCATTTTTCCAAACAAGTGGCAGCGATGAGCCATGTGAGGACAATGAAATATTTGTCAAGTGGCTTTAATTTTTTTTTATACAAATCAAGAAACATTCTTGATTAGTTGTAAAGAGATCAAAAAAGAAAAGTCTATGGGGTTACAGAGCATCAAGGCTTCAGAAGTGTTCCATTATTTCAGTCAGCTATAAAAATCTGTTTCCTATTTTTCCACAGTCTAGAAAATACTAAATGATTAATGACATATTTAAATCCTCTTTATTATTTCCATGTCTTTAGAATTTGGGAAGGACATCTACGTATTTCATTATTCTAATTAATGTTAATGTATAGGGTTGAATGTGTATTTTCTTCCATTTTAAAAAAACTCAGATATTCAGACATCAATTCAAGCTGTTTGAAAAAGACTTAAATCATGGAAGGAAGAGATCATAAAATATTAGATCTAGGAATTTTTTTCTTCTTAATCCAATTCTTTTTTTATGGGCACAAGTATAAGAGTGTTCTTTGCTTTCTTTGGAGTATTAGTATTAAATACTTTTAGAGTTATGCCCTACATAAATCAGATGTCAGATTATCCTATCTTATTTCCAAATCAAATTCTATAATTTTTCTGCTCAGAACTTTTCAATGGCTCCCCATTGTCTACTTAACAAAATCCAAACTCCTCACTTTAACTCAATTCAACAAATATTGAAGTGCATGCTATGTGAAAGGCATGATATTAGACATTGGGAATATAAAGTTAAAAATAAAACAATCCTTAACCTCAAGGAAATTGCAATCAACTAGGAGCATAAGATAGGTAGACAACAGAGAAGGACTGTAGACTAAGAGGAGTGTGTGGGAGGAAAGAGAATGCTCTTAGTCAAGGTTTCATGGAGAATGTGCTAAATGAGTTCATCCTTGAAGAAAGAAAAGGATTTCTGGAGGCAGAGTAGTGTGAAAGTTTAGGGTTCTAATTATAGGGGGGGAAATAGACTATATGACTTTAAGGAAAAGAGAGATAGTAATATAAATCTGGGAATAGTTCCAATTTGTGTAGAGAAGTAGAGATTAGAAGTAGAGAGGGTAGAGTCAGATTGTAGAGGGCCTCAAATGCCAGGCTAAAGGGTTTGCATTTTATCAGATAGGAAATTAAGAACTCCTGTTTTTGTTTTTTTTTTTTAAATCTAGGAAATAATGTGAACAGACCTAAGCAATTAGGAAAACTCCCTCTTAGTCTAGTATTCAAAGCTTTTCACAGTATAGTCTAATCCTGCCTTTCTAGGTTTATCTTCCGCTATTCCCCCACAATCTAGTTAATGTTCCAACCACGCTGGACTACTCAACATTCTTTTGACATGTTTCTATTATATTTGGTTACTCTTTCCCTACATCTGAAATGCCCTCTTCTCTGGCCTCTCCCATCTCTATTTATTGACATCCTATCCTTTCTTCCAGACAGACCAAGTGTTTCCATTTACTTGAGGCCTTCTCTGATGTACACATCAGAAATTATCTTTTACTCCTTGAACTTCGTGTAGCATGCTATAACTTCCAAATACACTTTTGGAGTTATATTCTGTTTTGTAGTTATTTGTGTGCATATCTTGTTATCCTACTGAGTTATAAATCACAAGACTCAGAGACTGAGTCTTTTGATCTTGAGTCATCAAGAAAAAGTGAAATTTTTTTATATTTTGTTTAATGAAACAAGAAAAGCTATAATATTTTGAAGAAAAATTTTTTTACATTTAAATGATACTTTAAAAGGTAAAATTCCATTATCAAGAAAATTATTGATTTTTTTCTCTTCTAAACCCAATGGTTCTAAGAGCTATGATTCATATAGTCATACTTTTATCTGACAGTCTAAGTGACCAAAATAGATCAATTATCTTAATACTAATAGAAAATTTTAATATAGCTGACAATTCAATAAATATTTAATAACTAGCTAATATGTTTTAACACCGAGCTAGGTACTGGGTAAAAATTAACATGTTCTACCCTCAAGGAAATTGCATTCTCCTAGGAGAATATATGTATACAGATAAGTAGATATAAAGCATATTCCAAGTTATCAAAGTAGTCTCAGGAGACCGAAAGCACTAAGAATCGGGAAAGATCAAGACAAGCTTCAGGAAGTGGCACCTGAGCCTTGTTTAAGATATTCTAAGAGGTAAAAGGGAGAAAAGATTACATTTCAGACATGGGGAACAAACTATGCACAGGCATTGAGACAGGAAATGGAATGCCACATACTAGGAGCAGTAAGCAAGTCAGTTTGATTGGAATGGTTAGAGAATGAGGAATGACATTTTTTCCTTTGGATATTCAATGTTTGGGTTTAACCATATCTTAGTATCTTCACATCTTGGGTTCTTTCTTGTAGGTGTACTATGGATTCTTAGGTGTATGTAATGTGGTCCCTCCGGCACCTGGGGTCACTGCAAATATCAGTCAACCTTCCTTTTTCCTTATCATATTTTCAAGACCCTGGCTGTCAATCAGCTCCAAGCTCCACCCTTTCATAGATGCTTCCTGTATCTCTGACTTTTGTTTGTATCTAGAGGTATGAATTTATGTTTTCACAGGGCAGAACTCTTGGTTTATTGTTCGCCCAACAACTAGCAACTCCCATTCATGACATTTCTTGCCATATGACTCTTTGATTCACTTTTCAAAAGGTCACTTGTTTACAGAGACTAAAGGAACAAACAAACATTTTTTGCATAATCAATCAATCATAATCAATCAATCAACAAGTTTTGACAGGATGAATTGGGAGGACTGAGACTATAAGCAAGGAGACCCGTTGGGAGTCAATGGAAACAGTCCTGGTGAGAGGCAGTGAGAGTCTGAATTAAAGATGGTGGCTTTGGGAGTACAGGAATTGAAAGGAACTTTAGCAAGAGTTGGCAACTAATTGTATATGTTGGGAAAGTGAGAGTGGGAAGTCAAGGATAATATCAAGGTTATAAACCTGGGAGACTAGAATAAAGTGAGAGTCTTTAGCAGAAATATAGAAGTTCAGTTCAGGAGAGGATTTTGAGAAAGAAATAATTAACGAGTTCTGTTTGAGACTTTGTATGAGATTTCTCAAGAATATCCGGCTTGAAATGCCCAATAGGCAATTAGTGATGCAAAATGAACTTGAGAGAAGTCTAGATATATAGATGAATAAATGACTAGATAAAGCACTTACTGTATGAAAAATGATGTGCTAAGCCCTGGGGATGCAAATAGTGAAGAAAGAGTTTCTGATCTCGAGTTCACATTCTAATGGGGAGACAACATATATAGAATATATGAATATATATATATATATATAGAACATATATATATTCACCTACAAGTCAAATGGAAAGATCTCATGATCCTTGGGATGCAATGAGAAAGAAGATGATAATGTCTTTGTTAAAATATCATTTCCACTGATAAAAATCATATTTTCTGATGTTGAAACAATTGACACTGGGCTAGAAACTTTAGTATTTCAAAAGCTTTTCAGTTCATGGACCTGGGCTATCTCCATCATAACAAATAGGTTTCAGATCCATAGATGAGTCAAGGGAATGTCTACCCCATGCATGTGAAGATTTCCACCAGCAGAATGGACAAATGAGAAAAATTTGTTCCAATGACTATGAAGGAGGCTACCGCAGGTACTTAGATGTTTTTCCAGAAATTGAAGATGTCAAGGTCATCTATTGAAGAACTTCTTAAATCATGAACAGAAACCCCATATGGGGTTGCAAAAAATTTGGCAACAGTGAAAGGTTTCTGAACACTCAACAACAAAAATTAATTATACGACTTCACTGCATCCTTGATTCTGAACACAATACATGTGCACTTTGCACTGCACATAGCCTCAAGTCATGCAATGCCAACAAATGCTCCCAAAATTCAGAAGGGAGTCAGAGTGGGGAAAGTTTAAGAAGCCTTGATCTACTGCATCCTCAGCCTTTTCCAGTCATCTTGATTCTATCTTTCCACGACTCTGGTGACTCTAGAAGAGACAATGAGGCTGACAACTTTATGCAATTCTGTCTCATTAAATCCAATTTACCCACAAGTCAAAATATAACCCCTTGATGAGACTGATCCTCTTTGAAAACAAAAGACAAACAACAACTCTGAAAATTAGCTGCCTCTGCCACTAGGCATACAAAAACAAAAAATAAAGCAATTCCTGTTCTCAAGGAGCTTATTACATTCTATAGGGGGAAAGAGAATACATATTTATAAGTATAGAGAGAATAAATATATAAAAATAAATGCAAAATAAATACAAGGAATTTAAGGAGTGAAGGCACAGTTGGGAGGATCAGGAAAGGTCTCAAGTAGAACATAATATTTGAACTGAGTCTGGAAGGAAATGAGGGATACTATAAGGTAAAGGTGGAGAGAGGTAGCAAACAGAGATGAAGGGACAACCAGTACAGATATGAAAGATTACTAGTACTTTTGTGGGAAATAAAGGGAATGCTTAGCTGCTATCAGTGTCCCTTCAAAAGGCAAATGACGTAAGATAAATAAGCCAGGTGCCTCACAATTTCCCTTGTATCTTACCTTTTTCCCTGAGAAAGCCTAATGCCTATTGGGAGAGAATTGGGTTGGGAGAGGGAAGGAGAGGAAGATCTATAACCACATCTGTAAATAGCTTTGTGGAGTAGTGGACAGAGTGCAGAGCCTGAAGTCAGAAAGATCTGAGTTCAAATCCAGCCTCAGATATTTACTAGCTGTATGATCATGACAAGTAATTAACTCTATTAACTTTAATTTCCTCATCTGTAAAATGTGCTGGAGAAGGAAATGGCAAACCATTTTATTATCTTTGCCAATAAAACCCCAAATGGGGATACGAAGAGATGGACACAACTGAAAAAAATGATTGAATAACTACATATGTTTTGTTTCAGTTTGTTTTACAA
>CM053771.1:333007436-333017991 GCA_028658325.1 Potorous gilbertii
GACTCATTTTTCATGATTTTCTTGCATCACTTTCATTTCTCTTTCCTATTTTTGCTCTACTTTCTTACTTGATTTTCAAAATCTTTTTTGAGTCCTTCCATGGCGTGAGATCAATTCATATTTTTCTTGGAAGCTTTGGATGACTTTGTTTTCTTAAGTTTGCATGCTTTGGTCTTCCTTGTCACCAAAGTAAGATTTTGTAGTCTGATTCTTTTTTTTTTTTTTTTGCTCATTTCCCCAGTCATTTACTTGACTTTCGAGTTCTTTGTCAAGGTAGTTCTCTGCTTCCAGTGGGAATGGGGGGTGCACTGTCAGCCACTTGAGCCCCCCACAATTTATGGGCCTAGAGCTCCAGAAACAGAGGCTGCAGCTGTCCCTGCTGCTGCTTTGGCTTTCTCGAGTTCTTCTGCCCCTTCCCCGCTCTGCTTCCCTGGGGCTGGATCACTCCACTCTTATACACTGATCCCACAGGCTTTTCCCACTGACCTTTCAATTTATCCTCAGCATTTTGCGATCATGAAATCTGGAAACTACCACCAGTGCAAAGAGATTCAGTCTTCCCAAGGCCTGCTCAGGTTTTCTCTGTGTACTTGTGACCCATAGTGGAGTGGGCTCTGCTCCCAGTGTGGTGTGATAGACATTTCCTGACGACCTTCCAGGTTGTCTTGGGCTGGAGATTGGCTTCACTTCATCATTCTGTGAATTCTGCAGCTCCAGAATTTGTTTAGAGCCATTTTTTACAGGTATTTGACTGGGCTTGGCAGGAGCGCTCTAGAAAGTCCGTGCTGTTACTCTGCCATCTTTGTTCCACCCCACTCATCTTTTGTCAATCAGATTTGCCAATTTTGCTAGGCATAAGTTGTTCTGATATGCATTTCCCTTATTATTTGTGATATGGAGCTTTCATTATAGATTTTAATTATGATAATTATTGTTAAGATTTGACTCTTATATTGCAATTTGAAGAATTGAACCACATTTTCCTCAGTTTATTTATATTTCAATTTTTAAGTGATATTGGCATTTTGGTATCGTATTGTAGATATTTGGGATTTGTTGTTGTTCAGTCATGTCTGACTCTGAGATCCCATTTTGAGTTTTCTTGGCAAAGATATTGCAGTGGTTTGCTATTACCTTCTCCAGCTCATTTTACAGATGAAGAAACTGAGGCAGATAGGATTAAGTGATGTACCCAGGGTCACACAGCTAGTTAGTGCCTTAGGTTGTATTTGAACTGATGTCCTCCTAACTTGAGGGTCAGCACTCTATAATTATACCACACAGCTGCCCTAGATATTTGGGAAGTAGTTATTAAATACTTTGACACTGAAAACAAGTTTGTAAAAATTGCCCATGATTCTGTTGTCAGTAGCATTGAACTTGATGACAAGGAATAAAAATCTTACTGTGTGCATGATCACATTTTCCTGGGCCCCAAAGTTTGTGTAATGATAGCTTCAGAAATGCCTAGAACTAGCGGATAAACATTGGATCTCATGTTTTACTACTTTCAGGTGTGTCTTACTTAATTTGTAATACATCTCTGTGATGACATAGTACTTTTAGATAAATTCTTATTATTGGATGGAACCTAGAATTTCAACTGCTTGTAACAGGTTTCTGTCTCTTGCCATTCTAGAAATAACATCTTCTGAAACAAGGTTGACTTTAGAATAGGATGTAGGGAAAGAAGATCAAAGCTGGAACCGACAACGTATAAGCTCTACATTTAAAGAAATTCATTTTACTTTGGGGAAAAGGAATACCCCTCCCCCTCAAGTATGAACTCTTGGAAGATAAGTCTGTGTGAGGGGAAAAAGTGGTTAGATAGTCTAACAGTGTAACCCTTGTGTAATAAGAGTTCACAGCTGTTGATTTAATATTTCCATAACTTGGTTTTCTTATTGGTAAATGAGGATAAACTTAGATGAACGCTGGATTTGGAATAAGACCTAAGTCAAATTCCTATTTCTGTAGTTACTAGTTGTATGACAAGTTTAGTCATTTGATATTTTTGAATGCCATTTTCATCAAATGTAAAATAAGAAGGTTGGACTTAAAGATGTCTAAGGCTTCTTCCAGTTCTAACCTTATCATCCTATCGTAGGGTCTTGAGGGATGATAATCCTTATAATTTAAAACATAATATGTATATATATTTCCAGCACTCTAGGACAATTAGTCTTTCAGGTCAGGAAAAATTGATTAGATTAAGGGTTTTGAATTGCTTCTACTTCACTCTTTGGAGAAGAGTTATAAGCATTTTGTAGGTGATGCAGTGGATAGAGTACAGGACCTGGAGTCTGGAAGACCCATCTTCTTGAGTTCAAATCTTACCTCAGACACTAGCTGTGTGACCCTGGGCAAGTCACTTAATCTTGTTTGCTTCCATTTCCTTATCAGTAAAATGAGCTGGAGAGGAAATGGCAAAGCACTCCAGTATTTTTGCCAAGAAACCCCAAAATGGGATCATGAAGAGTCGGATAATGACTGAAAGAACTGAACAAAATATGCTCTTGTGTTCTAAGCAGCTAAGCTTGGAGAGGCTTTCTTAAGGAAGAAAATAGTTTCTTATTTAAACACTTTTCTTATCTGGGAGGTCCCTATACCAATGAAACCATAGGTCTAGTACCAATTTTATTTAAACAGTAAATTTCCTTGCTAAGGTTTCATATAGGTTTGATTATTTAGTTGCCTTTTTGAAGTTTCTTCCTGTGAAAATATTATTCAGTACCTAGAGGGTGGACAGTCTCTGCAGGGTACAAATAAGCCTTGAAAGAAATCAACTCTTATTCCTCCCAGATTATGTTCAGACTGAGCATCCCCTTTCCTAACCCCCACACCCAGAACCTGCCATTCCATTTTTGCCTACCATTTCTGCCTTAGCAGCTGTTATCAAAATATGTTCAGATGTGCATGGCCTGTCTTATTTCCTCCTACCCTAATTAGTCACCTCCTTTTCTTTTTCACCATCCTGCCTCCTCCCCCTCTATCTTCAAGGACCAGAAGAGTAGTGTCATTATCATATGAAAGTTTTAAGGATTTTCTTTTAGGTCAGAAACTGTGGTTGTTAATGGGCTAGCTTTAAGCCTATTAAGTATCACTGTGTTCTTTCAAACAGTGTTCAACAATAGACTCCTTTTGTAATTGACAGAAATGTTATCAATTATTCCCTTAGAGAATTATTTTCTGAATTCTGAGCAAATCACTATATAATTATGTGAACATATGCTTACATATATTTGAGTAAATATGGCATATATATGTATGTGTGTGCATTTTTCTGACCTTTCTTTCCTACTCTCCTTTAAAGCAGATTTTACTGCTAAAATAAGAGTGAAAGACGAGGGTTGTGGATGTGAATTGCATCTAGCTGTATCACCAGGCTTGAGCATAATGTTCTTTTCAGGTTACGCCTCTGAAGTTTTAAAGAACGTTAGAAGGGATTTGAATTAGAAATTAAAACTTGGACAAATTTCTGAAGTCATGGAAGTCTTGGGAAAATTAAAATAAAGATTTTGTTTAGAGGAGCCCTTTATAGTTCTAAAGTAATTTTGTACCAAATCTTGTCTGATATATTAATTTAAAAGTATGAGAGCAAAATTTTGTATTTACTTTTAATATTTGATCCAAATGGAGCTTCAAGCTACTAAGGAATTTTTAACTTTTTCCAGTTTATGAAAGTCAGGCAAAACACGAATTTTTGTTATTGTTCAGTCATCTTACAGTCATATCCAACTCTTCGTGACCTCATTTGGGATTTTCTTGGTGAAGCTACTGGAGTGGTTTGTCACTTCCTTTTCCAGTTCATTTTACTGATCATGAAACCGAGGCAAACGGTTAAATGACTTGCCTAGGGTCACATAGCTGGTAAGTATCTGAGGCCAGATTTGAGGTCAGAAAGACGAATCTTTCTCTGCCTGCAAGCCTGGAACTTTATCCATTATGCAACCTTGCTGCACCCCCAAATCTAACAACATTGTAGTAAACATATATAAAGTTCATTTTCTTTAGCATTAGGGTCCTTCCTCCGGAGCCAAACATAAAAATTTAATCTTATTTTTATTCTTAAACTTTTAAAATAATTTTCAGTTAACAAGTATTTAGTCTCTTTTTCCCACCTTCCCATTTCCCCCTGAAATAAAAAAGTAAAATCCTCAAAACAAATATGCATTATCAAATCAAACAAATTCCTGTATTCGCTGCGTCCAAAATGTATGTTTCATATTCTGTATCTTGAGCTCATCATCTCTTTGTGAGGAGGTAGGGTAATCACCGATCTTCTGGTATCATGGTTAATCATTGCATTGATCAGAGTTCTTAAATTTAAAGAATGTTCATTTTCAGAAAAGTGGATGAGGTCAGAGATAGAGTTGTTTATTGGCCTGTGTTGTAATCATTTTGATACAGTGTCAATAGATACTTTTTGATGTATGATAAACCAGCTTTCAGCTAACTGCCAAAGAGTGGTGGCTCATAGGCGTCAGAGGAATTTTCCCTACTTGCTTATGAGTGTACAGGTCACATTGGTTGCACACTGCCAGATTTAATAAAAATAAATATTTTTAACAGTGTAGCAGAGACTCAGTGTTACTGTTTGTGTATCTGTTTTTGGTAGATTCTAACATGGAACAGTGTAATGACAGTACAGTGTATCAAACTGCACTTTCAAGTTTACTGGCTCTGATACTGCTAAAGCCAGTTATTTCCAACTGAATCCTGGAGGGACAAGCTCATAATCATTGTATCACAGCTGACATGTGCCTTTCACATAGTAGATATTCAAATACTTGTTGATTTGTTATGAGAAGAGGAAAATGTGAGTCTGTGTATGTGTGTTTAAAGCAACCTGTTAAAGAAAAGGATCATACATCGTGATGAGTTGTATATTTTGCCAAAGCTATTAGATTTTTTGAGGCAGCTGGCACTTTATCAGCTTTTATTGCTCCAGTGTAGGATTTTTATGGGCATTACTACTAGGGAATGTGGATTACAGAAATAGTGTGGTTGTCAAGCAAATGCTTTGTGAATCTTTTTGCTCCTGAATCTTCAATAACAAAAACTTAAACAGCTTCAGTCTCAGCATTTTACTACAGCAGCAACTTGATACAGAGAAAAGTCATTACTGTTGGATGTAGTTTCCAAAGCTTGTATTTGGATTGTGTAATGTTGTTACACCCTCAGCCATAAAGCCTTGCCTGGATGCTTCATCATCGTGGAGAAGTGACCCTCGGTTCTCGAAGGCTATGCTAGCAAGACAGCAAACTCTGACAGGTTTCTTCAGTTTAAAAATGTTGTCTTTTATATATTCTTAACAAGTATTTTGTGATCCCAGAGACCCTCCTTAGATTTTATCATGCCAAGGATCTCCAGATATCATGGGGTAGGGGAAGAAGATGGAAACAGCAATATTTTGAAGGGGTTTCAGAAAGGGGATATATACTGTAAGTGAAGTTGTAAATTGATTCATTTATTATGGAAAATAATTGGGAATTATACTTTTTAAAAAATGACTAAAATGCCCATACCTATTGATTCAGAAATTTCATTGATGGATGTCTGTCAAAGGATATCAAAGACAAAATGGGAGATTTCATATACATCAAAGCATAGCTGCATTTTTTTTTTTGTAGTGGGGAAGAGCTGAAAATGAAGTGGATGCCCATTGATTAAGAAAATGGCTGAACTCATTGTGGTACACTCATGCATTGAAATATTATGGATCCATAAGAAGCAATGAGTAAAAATTCAGAGAAGAATGGGAAAATTTAATTGAATGGATGTAGGGTGAAGTAAGTAGAACCTAGAAAACATTGTAAACAATTATTATGATATGTAAATAGAAAAAACAGGAAACTTAAAATCAATACTGTATAATTTTAGGTTTGATTCTAAATAGGATATAAAAAAATACTGTGACCTTTCTTTGAGGATTTGGAAGACCCTGGTTGTAGAATATTGTATATATTTTCTGACTCGATTGATATGTTGGTTACTTTTGTTGAAACTGTTAAATTAATCCATGTTCTTACATGGAGTAGAACTTTTGTTGTTGCTTACCTTTTTCTATTTTTTAAAAAAAATTTTATTTTAGACTTAAATGCCAGAACACAAATACAGAATAGAGAAAAGAATCAAAAACATATCATAAACTTAAATACAAAGTTAAAAAGAAAAAAAAGCATGTCAGGTGCATAGTAGAACATGAGAGGATTCAGATTATATAACAATAAATCCTAAATGATAAATATTTGTTATGTTGAAAATTGTCCATCTTTTCTTTGTTTTCTTGTGAATTCTTCTGTTCTTTGCTGTGCACTTTTTTTGTTCTTTCCCCCTTACCCCCACCCCCTCAGAAGGCTACAATAAAGTTTAGCTATGTTTCTCTGTAGTTATAGATATATATACATACACATATACCTCCATACTTGTGTAGACATATGCTTTCCCAATATTCTACTCCTGATCTTTTTTTTTATGTTTGTTCATATCTTGTTTCCTATTCCTCCTGCCTTCTCTACGTTACTTCTATCCACTACCTTGCCCTCCTATTACTTGACTACCCCCCTCCAAGGATTCCTCCCCTATCCTCCTATTCCCATAAATCTAAACACCCTTCTATATTCCCCTTTTACCTATTCCCTTCTCCTCCCCTCTAAAAATCCCTCCCTTGTCCTCTCCCCTCCCCATGCCTCTTACTATTTTATTTCTTCTGAATTTAGAAGACTTTTATACTATTCTGAATATACGTGTATTGTTCCCTCTTAAACTCATTCCCAATGAAAGTAGGTTAACTACCTCCTCCCCCATCTAATTCTCTGTATTGATTCTTCCTCTTGAACCTCATTTGTATAAAATAATTATTCTTTTTAGCTGTTCCTAAATGGTTTTACCTTTTAAATTCATATCGTACTCTGGTTTTCCTCAATCTTACTTATGAGCTACCCAGTTATTAATAAGAATCTTAGACATACTATATATATATAAAATATATATATATATATATATATATTAAAAAGCAAACAGTGTGTCCTTATGAATCCCTTATAATCAGTCTTTGATATGTACCTTATATTTCTTTTGGTTCTTGTATGTCAAATCTTCTATTAAGTTCAGGATTTTTTTTAACAAAGTCTTAAAAGTCTGAGAGTTTATCACATCCATTTATTTCATTCAGGATAATACTTTGCCTTGCAGCGTATATTTTCAGCTGGAGCCCCAGTTCTTTTGCTCTTCTATATGTTATGTTCCAAGACCTGCGGTCCTTTAATGTCTCTGCTGCTAGGTTTTGTGTGAGTCTGATTGTGGCACCACCATATTAAAATTGTTTTAATCTTGATGCTTTTAATACTTTATCCTTGAGCGGGGAGTTTGGGAATTTTACTGTGATATTCCTATGAATTTTTCTCATAGGATCTCTTTTAAGTGGTGATCGATGGATTTTTTTCCCTTTCTATTTTTCCCCCATGTCCTTTTTCTTTTCTTGACCGGAAGATAATTAATTGTGTTCGTTCTTCATTGCCATCAGAGAAATAATCACATGACTTGCACTTGACTTTATTTTTAGTGAGTGAGGGCTGTGCAGGTCATCATTCTTACTTCTCCTCCAGAGTCATCTGAATCCAGTGACCAGATATTCTGGCTGGAGATTGAAGATAATTATAGTATAGTGGAAAGACAACTAGATTTCAAGTCATAGGGTCCAGATTCAAATCTTGCCCAGACACTACCTCTTTGACCTTAGAAATCACTTAATCTCTCTGTGCCTCAGGTTGTTTCTATGGAAAATGATGGGGTAGTTGGGCTAAATTAACTTTGAGACTTCTTCCAGCCATGGAAGATGTTCCCCATGATCCCCACAGTGACTGAGCTTCTCCTCTCTTTGAAGGCCAAAACCTCCCTGGAACAAACTATTATAACTTTTAATAGTTTCATTTCTCATCGAATCTGAGAATTATGCTTATTTTTAATAGTAGCAGTTGCTTCGTAGATACTTTGATAAATCCAAGGTTTTATCTGTTAGAACCACCTGAAGCTAGTCAGTGCTCTGAAGTCAATAAATTAGATTCATCAAACATTTATCAAATAAAGAATTTGGTCAAGGCACCAGGTTTTGGGGATACAAAGTTCAAAAACAACATTACTTCCATCTTAAAGAAGTTTAGATTTTATTGGGAGGTGGAGATAGTGATAACGGACCTCGTGTAGTTTTTGTCCGTGTTTTTCTGTAGCTTGTCTACAGAGAGTCTATCCAACATTCTTTTCCCTTTTTTAAAAAAATATAAGACATGCTACTTAGCATGTCCATCTGCTATCTATATATGTCTAGCTCCAGCCTCTCTCCTGAAGTCCATCTTCCCATCACAAAACTGCCTATTGAGGCAGCTACTGGCACAGTGGTTAGATGCCTGGGCTTGGAATCCAAAAGACTTGAATTCAGATATGACTTCAGACACTTATTGGTTGTATAACCCTAGCTGGTCACTTAACCTCTGCTTGCCTCAGTTTCCTCAACTGTCCAATGGGCATAATAATAGCACCTGTCTTGCATGGCTGTGGTAAGAATAAAAGGGGATAGCATTTATTTCTTCAAGCTTTTAGCACAGTGTCTGGATACAGTGGACTTATTTCCTTCTTGTCCTCCACTGAGCTTTTCAGACTGGATGTCATCCTATAGACATTTCAAATTCAACATGCACAAAACAAATCTCATTACCTTTCCCTCCCAAACCACCCATTCTTCCAAGCACACAGGTTATCCATGATTCCTCCTTTTCTCTCACTTCACAACTGATGGGCATCCCCTTTATTTCCAGTTCTGTTTTGCCATCCCAAAAGAACAGCTATAAATATTTTTTTTAACATAGTTGCCTCTTTATTTGATCTCCTTTGGCCAGAAGCCTCATAGTGTTGTAGCTTAATCAAAGGGAAAAGCATTCTTCTAACCTTGAAAGGATGCTCACTGTTGTATTGTCTTGTATTGCTCAATAATTGTTTCATGTGTATAAATAAAACCACACTAATGACAAGGTCCTCAAGGACAAAAAACACCATAATAGATTTATGCGATGCTGAGCAAATAAATGGTTGTTAACTGAAACTTAAGGTTGGTTTTCTTGATCCAAGCTTTTCCTGTTTCACTATCAGAATAGCAAATCATTATAGCTTGAGCCATAGTCTAAGATTTTAGGAAGAGAATGAAGAGATTCTACCTTGCACTAGACTCATTTCATTATGTAAAAGTTACATATTTGTTAACAGTGAAACCTTTATTATGCCTTCCAAATAATCACAAATTCTTGGAGTAGGCAAAAAGACACTTGCAGTTAGAGACTACCTGGTTTGGTTTGACTCTTAAGGGAGAAATGTCTTTTATAACATTCCTAATGCATTGTAATCCATTGTTTCTTGGACACTTCTGGTGTTGGGCAGCAGGTACCAGTGAAATACCAAATACCTCATTCCTTTTTCAAACTCCTCTAATTTTTTTTTTAAGTTCATTGAACTAATGTCTTTCTCCCTCTCACTTCACTCCATTGGTCCTAAAAATACAGGCTATTTATTTGCTTTTCCACAAATTGACATAATATTTGAAAACTCTTCCATGCCTAATCTTCCCGCCTACATCTTTCAGGTCATCTTTTTGTCAGGTTTAGTTTCTCCAATGGCTATAATAACCATATGAGAGTTCTAGATCCTTCACCATCCTGCTCATTCTCCCCTGGAAATCTAGAGGGTATTAATGTTCCTTTTGGAAGTGTGACACCAAGAACTGGACAAAGTACTCCCTCCATGCATAGTTTTATCAATATGAGAAGATCATCACCTTTCTTGATCCTTTTAAGTAATAACATAAAATTTTCGTCTCATTGCACTTCTTGTAGGTGATAAGGTGTAGTTATTAAATAATACTGGATTTGGAATCTGAAGACCTGGGATCAGGTCCTCTGTTAACTTAATAGTTGTGTTATCTTTTCAGAGCCTTGGTTTCTACATCTTTAAAATGGGTATAGTTTTGAAACTTGAAATAACTACTTCAGGGGGTTTTTTATGAAGAAAAATTTTTGCAACCTTAATATAAATGCTTGTATTCTTGCAAACCGTCCATATATACATATATGCATATACACATACATAATACATACATACAGATATATATTATATTTGTGCATATACATAAATATATGTGTATATATATAGTATATACATATATTATATATATGTACACACACACGCACACACACACACACACACACACACACACTGTTTTCATTGACTAAAACTCCAGGAATTTTCCTCATATAAATTTCAAGGTTTCTTCCACCTTTGTGTAGTGAGTCTTCCCCTCCCAGACTTACTCTTTTGGGAAGTCAAACTTTTACTAAGTCTTTAATCACTGAGTGTTGCCTTAGACAAACTGACACCTGGGAAACACCTTAGATTAAACTGGCCAAGGTCTCCCACTGTATCTGGTGTTCTTGCCGCCGGACTCTGAGGACTCTGGAGGAGAGGGTGGGGCTGGTGACTTTGCCCTGCCTCACTTAAATATAATTCG
>CM053771.1:333018091-333032632 GCA_028658325.1 Potorous gilbertii
TACTTCAATTCCCCCTTATTTTACATGTGAAAACTGAGATTCACACAGGTTAAGTGACTTGTCCAAGTTCACACAGATCATATCACTTACAAAGCATGAATTTGAACCTTGATCCTCTGATTCTAATTTGAGCACTCTTTCCCATTGTATTGATTTTTTGAATGAAGAATTCCACAGTAATGCCTGTTAATTTTCCTCTTATTGATTAAGACTCATCCTTCTAGCCTATCTAATTATTTGTTTCATTATTTCCTCTATGGTGGAACCCACTCCAAAACATTTTCTGTGTGAAATAAAACCTGTCTTTGTTCATTTTCCCTTTCAGCATCTTTTAGGAGAGCGTTTCCTTTCTTTTTTGAGTTTAAATCTGTCTTTAGCTTACTTTTATATCTAACTTAGATTTGCTCTTTTTTTGTGCCAAAGGCCCATGATGAGGTTTTACTTCAATGTCAGATAGTTTAGCTAAAGCTGGTTAATGACTCTCCAAGTTAGTTTTTAAAGGGCCAAATTTATTTTGACACAGAAGAATTTCTGACACATAAATTTAACCAATTAACATATGAATTGCATATATATAGAAGTCCAATAAATATATTTCTTTGGTTAAGTACTCAAAATATAAATGTATTTCCTTAAGGGAAATTTCTTGAAGACCTACAGTTTATTTGTTCAACATTGCATAATGTACTATGATGTTTTCTGTCCTTGAGGATCTTGTAATTAGTGTGGTTTTATTCATACACATGAAACAATTATTGAGCAATACAAGACAATAAACAGCGTCATTTCAGCATTAGAAAGAATGGTTTGCCCTTTGATTAAGCTACAACACTGTTAGACCTATGGCCAAAGGAGATCAAATAAAGAGGCAATTATGTTAAAAATATTTATAGCTGCTCTTTTGGGTTGGCAAAACAGATCTAGAAATAAAGGGGATGCCCATCAGTTGAGGAGTGGTTGAAGGAGCTGTAGTATATGAATGTGTTGGAAATGCCATTATATTGTAAAAAATGAAGAAGCAGATGATTTTAAAAAGACATAGAAAGACTTAGGAACTGATTCAGAGTGAAGTAACCAGAACCAGCAGAACAATTTATACTATTACATCAATATTATGAAAATAAATGATTTTGAAGGCTTTTATAAACTGATAAAAATTAAATGAGCAGACCCAGGAGAACAGTAACAACACTGTGAAAACAACCTTGAAAAGTGGAAGGAAGGAAACGAACATAATTAGGAGCCTACTGTGCCAAGTGCTTTCCAGATATTATCTCATTCGATCTCATAACGTGTGGGAAGTAGGTTCTCTTATTATCTTAATATTACAGTTGAGAAACTGACGCAAACAGAGTGACTTGCCCAGAGTCACACAGTTAGAACTAATATAAATACAATGACCATTCATGGACCCTTCATCATAGTCCAGATTACAGACCAATGATGAAACACACTATCCATGACAGAAAGGTAAAGAATTTCGAGTGCAGAATGAGACGTGTGTGTATGCATATATATGTATATATATTTATACAGCTAGAGAGAGAATTTGTTTGGCTTGACTGCCTATTTGTTACAAGAAATTTGTTTTTTTAATGAGGCAGGAGGTGGATGGGAAAGAAAATAGATGTAGTTTTTTAATATAGAGAATCAGAAGGAGTGTTACAGATGAAAAATACTACGTTCATTTTTCAAATGAGGCTACTCTATTATTTGTTTTATCTAATTGTTTTATTTTGTTACAAAAGACTTCTCATGGAGAGGTTGTAATATGTAAATGTTTATAATGAAAAAATGAAATACATCAATTAAACTTAAAAAAAGAATACAGGAGGTTCTGAGATCCAATTTCAGCCCTGCAATTTGATGTCTAGATTTGGGCAAGACATTTAACTTGTATGGGTCTCATTTTCCTTAGCTTTAAATTGAAGGAGTTGGACAAATGCCTTTCAGGTTGCTTTTAGCTTTAAATCTATGATCCTGTGTGATGTGTCAGATTGGGAAGCCAGTGGAGTATAGTGAAAAGATCTCTGGATATGGAATTAGGACACTGGGGAATTAGCCCTAGTCTGCCACTAATAATATAATGCTGGAAAAGTTGGTAAGGGCTGGATTCTAGAGGGTTTTGGCTAGGCTGCTAAATATCTTGGATTTAATCCTGTAGACATTGCAAACTAGTGTTTTAGAAGGATCAGTCTGGTAGTGGTATGCAGGTTAACTTGGGATGGCAAAGCTTAGAGCCTGATTTCCTTTAATAGTAAAATATGCTCAAGGTGAGAGCCGGGTTTATAGTCGTAACTGTGGTGGTAAAGGGAATGGATGTTCCTTAATTTAGTATCAATTTAAATGGATAGATTTCTTCATTGTGCCTCTTATTCATGTGTACTTTTTCCTGTAAATTTGTTTAGTACTGAAAACAAGTCTGTTTTTATTACTCGCTTTAAAGAAACAACTAGTTATTCTAGGAAGAGTTTGATTTATGTCTCAACCATACTGTTAATTCCCATGTTGGACATTCGAGGCTCCTGATGTGTAAGATATGGGGGGACTGAGCCTTATTTGTAATGATGATAATGAAAAGTTGTGTCTATATTTGGGAGGAAAAAAACATACTCAGATCTCTTCAACATATAATAAGTAGGAGAGGGAGCTGCAGGGGAACCCTGCAAACTATTATTTAGCCAGTGGAAGACTGCACCTTACAGTTTTGGCTGCTAGCTAGTCTGTAAAACTGATCCGCATTGCACAGATGGCCAGGCTGCAGTTTCACACCTGTCACAGTAAGCAGTGTGGAGAAGTAACAGTTTTCCTTTTGATATTTGTATGTTTGACAGGCTGTAAAATGCATATTTTCCTTTCCATCGATTATATCTGGTGTTTTTTTGTATGCATATTAAAAGTGGTCATTAGAACATGCTACGTGTAATAAACCAGTTATTTACAAAAGAAGAATGGATAAGTCATGATTTTGATTACTGGCTAGCAGAAACATCCATTTATTCTTGTATTGGGGGAATGTCTGCTATATGTGTAGAAGCAGTCATTATGTGGGGTTCTGAAGGACATTAAAGAGGTCCAAGCCGTGGGTCCCAAGAAAGGGTCTAAGCCTAGGTTTTACATAACAAATCATTTTATTAAGGGGATTTGTTCTGTGATGTTTGGATTCAAAGGGCTGCATTAAAGGACCTAGAGGGCCATATGTGGCCTAGAGGCTGCAGGTTCCCTATCCCTGGAAGAAGTCCTTGAATGTCTCACATTTTGAGAAATGTGTAAGTCTGGGAAAAAAGTGATAAACAACACAGTGCCTGTCCTAAAGGAACTTTCAATCTACCAGGTGGAATAGGACATATACCCAAATAATTATGAGAAAGGAATGGAATAAGTGCAAAGGAGATATCTAATATGTGGTAAGAAAATTGAATGAGGAATCATTTTCAGCTGTGGGGAGGTTGGGAGGGAAGGACTTGAGATGAGTCTTGAAAGACTGTAGATAGGGAGGAATTTTATTTTTTATGTAGGGAATCCAGGGGTGGGGAATCCGCAGCCTCAAGGCCATATGTGTGGCCTTTTGACTGAGTCCAATTTTTAAAGAACAAATTCTTTTATTAAGGTGATTTGTTCTATGAAGTTTGGATTCAGCACTTGAGGACCGAGAGGGTCACATGTGACCTTGAGGACACAGGTTCCCCACTCCTGGCATAACTTGTACCAGTGCTCAGAGGTGAGAGAAGTCAATATGGAATTATGGAACATTATGGTCCGTGGATGAAATGTATGAAATAATTCTCAACAGGTAGACTAGAGCACTTTAAATGCCAAGATTAAGATCTTATTTTATAATAATTCACATCTATATAATATGTTAAGGTTTGTAAAAGTATTTCCTTACAAGTCTGTAAGGAAGATAAGTATTATTATTGTTTTTTTAAAATATGAGAAAACTGAAACTTTGACAGTTCTAGTGGCTTTCTTGTCGTTACAAACCTAGTTAACGTCTGAGGTGGAATTTCAGCCAAAGTCTCTTGATTCCAACATTTTATTCATTCAGCTACACTGACAGTGGCCTTCTGGCCACTGATTGTTTTGGACAGAGGAGTGATATGGTCAGAACAGTTCATTAAGAAAATTAGTCATCATAGTTATGTGACATGTGTTGGGTAGAGAATAAATTGTGGAAACAAGTCACAGGATTCCAGTTTAGTACTAGTACTGTAGACTTAGAGCTGGAAGGCAATCTAATCCACCTCCCTCATTTTACAAATAAAGTGAAGCTGACAGAAGGTAGGGAACTTGTCTGGTCACCAAGTTAATAAATGTCAAAGGAAGATTTTAAGCCTAAGTCTTGCTGCTTCCAGGTCTAGTACTTTAGCACTATGCTGCCTTTCTTTCAGTAGGTGTGAAGAATGGATTAATAAATGGGCAGGGAGGAGGAAAGCACTTGATGTGTCTAAAAGACCAGTTTGTTTGAAGTGTGCACATACGTGGTTTGGGGTTGGAATAATGTGAGATTAAGTTGGAAAAGTGGGGAGGTCTTGGATTACAGAAAGTCTTTAAGGCCCACTTAAGGCATTTGAACTTTCTTCATAAGCAATATAGATCCATTATAGGCAGCATCAGATCTCAGGATTAGGAAGGATGGATTAGAATGTTGAAAGAGATAGAAAGCTGACCAGTTAAAAGGCTATAGAAATAATCCATTGGTGATGAGGGCCTGTATTAGGGTGCTGGCAGTGGGAATAGAAAAGTAGAACAAAGAAACTGGACTGACAGACTAAGAAAAGAAGAGAAATGTAGGCTACTTTTTCAAAATAACTCATTTATTTTTTTCCAGTGATGGGGGTGTAATTTCTGTAAATAAAAAACACCTAAACTTCTAAATTTAATAAGTAATCTAGATTAGATCATGGAGACACCAAACACCAACAGAACTCTTATGCCCTATAGCCCAACAATTAAACCTCCTCAGTGAGAAGAAGGGTTCATAGAGGTCTTGTAGTCCATGTTCAGTGATTTACATTTAGCCTCCAGAGGGTTTAAGTGACTTACCTAAGGTCACATATGGCATAGAAGTAAGATTAGAACTCAGCTCACCCAACTCATGTGATTCAATGCTATTTCCAGTATGCCATCCTGCTTTCCTTATAAATGTCTTATTATATTAAAATAATTATATTTTACCCATTTTTGATATTATAAGCAACTCCAATATAGCATTTAAATGTGCATACAGCACATAAAAAGTTTGTTCCTTTATTAGAGCTGTCATGTTAGTTTGAGATGTCACATATATAAATATTTTTAAGTATTTTGTGAACCATTAAAGTGTTATGTAAATGTGAACAGTTGGGTGTTACATTGGATAGAGAATTGCTGGGCTTGGAGTCAGGAAGAATGGAAGAGTTCAAATCTGGCCTCAGATCACTGTGTGATCTAGGTCAAGCCCCTTATCTCTCAACCTCAGTTTCCTCTGTAAAATTAGGATAATAGTAGTACCTATCTATAGGGATGTTGTGAGGATTGAATGAGATAACATACATAAAGTATTTTGTAACCATATCGAATTTTGTTGACATCATCCTTATTGCTACTTGTTATATTGCTGTTTGCTATTTGTTATATATATTGTTACTTGACTTTGTTACTTAGAGTTATGTTCTGCCTGCTCCCTTCACTGGGTGAGTGATACAAGCCTTTATTCTTTATCTAGTGTTTTCAGGTAGTCTGGGTATCCAAAAATTAAATGTAAATATTTGGTTTTTTGTATATGGCCTGTTTTATTGGGGATTTAGAGGAGAGAGAAAAAGACTAGGAAGAGGGGAAGGGCAGAGGAAGGGTAAATGGTAGATTCTCCTTGAGCTTATCTCCTTGTCAAGTTAACCTGTGAAAGGTTTTTTTAACTTTGGGTCTCCCAAAGTTGACAGGAACATGTTCTGTTAGATCTATAAAAGAATTTGCTTTAAAGCTATCTCAATGACTTTTCATGTCCTATGATCCTTGGAAAAATTGTTATTTCTACTGTCGGCTAGCCAGAATCATATTGACAGGTAGTTGAGCAAAAAGGCATTCATTCTCTGGCCATGCTGTGGAGAAAAGGCTTTTACATAATAGAGGTAGACGAGTACAGTGTTGTCAAACTCAAATAAAAATAGGCACCACTAAATATACATAAGAATTGCTGCAGGCCACATATTGACTTAGAAAATCACTATCTTTATACATTTCTTTTTTTATTAATACATCAACATGTTAAAGTTAGATAGGAACTGCATTTTAATCTGGTTTAGGCTGTACTTGGGAGTATTGTGGGTCACCTTTGACCTGTGGGCTGTTTGACATGTCTAGTCTAGAGGTTCTTCAAGGGTATACTTTCCTTCCTATTCAGTCCAACGCATGCCTAACACCTTGGTTAGTTACTTTGCAAAATGAAATGCCATAGGAAAAACATTCTGGTAGTATCTTATTTTAGGTTCATAGAAATTACAGATATAGAAGTCTAATTAGGTTATTTTGTACATCCTCAAGAGGGCTTGGCAGCATAGTTCCCTAAATACATTTTCTATTTCTTTATCTCATATTTTTAATAAGTATCTCATTGGATGAGTGGTAAAAACCTTTGGGAGAATATTTTGCCTCATCATCAGGGAAGTCTTTCCCCCCAAAAAACTTACCCAGTTTCTGTATTTTAAAATGTGATGACATTGCCTATTCTCTTTTTAAATTTTTATGCCTTTTAGAAACTTATAGGTACATAGAGGGTCCCTATCTCTCTTTCCTAACCCAAATTATTCACTACTTAATTTATAATTGCTTTTGAGTGCAGGTAAAAAAGACTATGTTTTTCTAGTCCTGTTCTCATTTTTTTTCTTTTAGAATTTCTTACATGCTGTCTATTTTTTTCTAGTAATGAAAAATCTTTTTCTAGTCTGGAATATGGAAACTCAATTCATTTCATTTCACTGTAATCTTCATTTGATTTAAGACCTGACTAGAATTCTGGTTTTACTAGGATTTTGGTTTTCACTAGAATTCTTGTCATCTTATCTTTTGTACTTTGTAACTTGATAGCTGTGATCAATGAGGAGAAGATTGAGAAGAAACTAATACAAACTATAATTTAAAAAGCAAGACCTTAGAGAAGGAAGTAGAATAGGTGAAGATAATTTACTTGGAAAGGCAAAGACTGAGGAGTGACATAGCAGTAGATATAGAGATGATATTTACTGAGAACTGAAAATAAAAAAATGAATTGTAACTTGAGCGTGAGATAGTTATGTTACAAGGAAGAACTCTGACAAGGCTGTTAAATTTTGGAATGTCTTCCTGAGGGATGAAGTGGAATCACTTCCCATGTACCTTTTAAAAAAATAAGATAGAGTCTCATGTGTCTGGGTTTGGATAAATGTAGACCTACCAGGGAGAAAAATGATCTAGGTGACAACTTGAGGGATTCCTTCTAGTCCCATATTTCTGTTGAAATCTGTGGAAAGGGGAAGGTGTTTTTTTTTTTAGCCTTTAGGGGTTTCTTAAGAAGGAAATAGGTGTTTAAATTTGGCTTCTATAGGATACTGTAGAATGGGCAGACACCTCTCACCACCACCCTCTTTGACATTTCTGAACTCTGCTGGTATTTTCCCTAATCTAGTTAGAGTGTGTGAGAGTACGCTGGGGCAGATTGCTTATTTAGGGGCACATTCCAAACTGAGGTATCTCATCCTAGGACTATTGCTTTGTACTGGAATTACAGGGACAAAGGAATTGATCTTCCTCTTTAAAGAGTGGTACCCCTTCTGTGTATATGAAGAAATATCCCTTTATTTTCTCTAATGGAGTTTTACCAATACAAAGCATGTTTTTGTTATCCTTGTGGTTATTTCATTGGTGCACTTACATTATCTAGGCATTTTTGGATTTTGGAGTACCTAGTTATGGGCTGCTTTGTCCTCGGAAAAGTGCTAAGTATCATTGATAGTTCAACAGATCAGAATGAAGTAAAAATTTTACAGTAGGCATGGAGGAGCAAAAATGGAGAGCCTGAACTGAATAAAATGAGAAGAAAGTTCATGTACTGGATAGTTTCTAAGCAATAAATTTTAAAAAGAAAATATGGCATATAATCCATATAAAAAAAGCTATAATATTTTTACCTAGGCAACTTAGCAGTTATCAATGATAATTCAGGACCCAGAATATCATAGGTAAAGGATCATATTGACCCTGTTTTGACCAGAATTGTCAAACTTCTTTCCATCAAATCTTCATCAGTGCTCCAAATAAATGTATCATTAAGTTAGATTCCAGATCCTGTCTTTCTCATCTTTTGAAGATAATTTAACTTCTTTTAGCATCTATTTAGTAACAACACATTGTGCTCAAGTGCATTTAGAAGAACATGGCATAATTAGTAAGGTAATGGATTTAGAGTTCTGAAGAACTGGATTCCAATATAATCTCAGATACTTACTAGCTGCACAACCCTGGGCAAACTTTTGAGACTCAGTTTCCACATCTGTAAAATGATGAGATTGGATTATATAACCCCAAGGTTCCTTCTAGCTCTAAAGCCATTGTCCAATCTTTTAATTCAATTTATGAATGACACTTATACACATAGGTGATTCAGTTTTCATACTACAGACATAGACAGTTGGTACCCATGTGATGTTGTGGGAAAAATACTGGCTCTAGAGATGGAAAATTTTATTTCTATTCCTGGTTTTGCCACTTAATAATAACTCTGTAGCCTTGGACAAATCACTTAAACTGCTCAGCCTGTTTGCTCAATTATTGTGATTGTTGAGTCATTTTCAGTTGTGTCTGACTCTTTTTGATCCCATTTGGAGTTTTCTTGGCAAAGACACTGGAGTGGTTTTCCATTTCCTTCTCCAGGCTCATTTTTCAGATGAGAAACTAAGACAAATAGGATTAAGTGACTTGCCCAGGATCACACAGTTAGTAAATGTCTGAGCCCTGATTTGAACTCGTGAAGAGGAGTCTTCCTGATTTTAAATCCTGTGGACTGTGCTCTGTGGACTGTGAGACTTAACTATTCCTTTGCATAACTATAAAGTGAGATGAATGCTACCCCTACATTCCCTACAGGGCTCATGCATGGAAATAAGAACCTAGAAATAGAAGGGACTTAGGAAGCCATTTGATCTATCCCTCTCATTTTAGACATGAGATGGTCTAAGACTCAGGGAAAATAAGTGACTTGCTGAAGGTCACACAAGCAGTATGTGTTAGGAGGGGGATTGGAACCCAGATCTTGTGACTCCACAGCAAGTAGATTTTCTACTCTGCTTCCCATGAGGATTGTTGTGATAATCAAATGACATGGTATAGATATGAAATCATTTTGTAAATTGGAACATCTTTTAGATGTGTGAGATGGTGATTGTTAGTCCCTTTTCCTATCCCTTTGAATTCTATCTTGCTTCCTTCCTTTTGATCACTTTGGCATTTTGTTGTGATCTTATTTCTTTCTTTTCTGCTCTACTCTAACTGCCCAAGTGCGTAAGGGTAGTTTAGTATATAAGAGTGTTAAATGTGGATTTGGGAAGACCTGGCTACATATCCTTCCTCTTAACATTAGTTGGCTGACCATGGGCAAATCACTTAATTTCCTTGAGCCTCAGTTTCTTTTTCTGCAAATTAGAATTTGCACACCTGTAGTATCTGTTTCAGGTGTGTCGTGAGATTCAGCTGAGATAATTATGTAATGTTCAAGTGCTAAATAATTGTTACTCTTTAATATCATTTTTGCTTCATTATAAGTGTCCTTGGAAATTAGATGGAATGAGTTTCCAGTTTTATCATCCATACTAAATATAATTAGAAACAAGCCAGTAAGGGGTGAAGCTACAAGGAAAGAAGAGCCGTTCACAGCACCTATCTTTGAATTAAGTTTTTTGGCTAAAAGCCTAGAATAGTCCTTGAAGTAGTTATTTGCTAAATATCTGTTGGTTGATTTAGTTCTTCCAATGAGATGAAACTTCTCTTGCCACATCTTTAGTATAATTGCCACAGGCTTATTGCAATACTTTAAGTGTTTAAATTATCTTAAGTTACCCTTATTTTTTGTTTGTAAAATTTTTGTTTTTCTATCAAGAATAAAAGAAACAAATGTACATTATATATCTATGTCTAAGTGTGATTTATTCCATCAGTATTTTGAAGCCAACTTTCCTCCCCTCCACCCTGGGAATATGCTTTTCTGAAATTATAGTTTTTTTAGTGGGAAATGTATGATTTGAGAATAGATTTCTGCATTTAATAACATGAACAGAAAGTAGATGGATGGTAGGAATAAATGAAGACCCTGGATTATTTGCCAACTGGATAATGAATGCATAACTAGTTTTCTGGAGACAGTACTAATTATTTTTTTTCTAAAACTAAAGATTTTTACCTCATTCCTATACCATTCTGGTCTCCCCATCATTTTCTTGCTGTGCTTTTTTTCCTTTCATCTAACCTTTATTTTTTGTGTCTCTACAGCCCTCCATGATCATTTCCTTCTCTCTAATGTCCCATTTTTTTTTTTTAGTTATGTGTTGGTCTTACTCTGACTTTGAGAAAACAGGGCTTTAATGACCTCCTTATAAATGAGACATAGTTTGAAATAAATGTTTTCCATTGTATGGGTAGATAGGTAATTTGAGGAAGACTAAGAAGATAATTTGGTTTTGCCCAGAGAATACTTTTGGCAGTCAGAACCAGAATCCTTCTCATCTGCCAATTGTCCATCAGTCCAGGGTTCTGTTATATGTAGCAAACTTCTCAAAATTCCTACTACAGAAACTTAGGATCAGAGACTGTCATGGGCCAATAGGTTAGCTGGATGAATGACTTCCTATCTGGGTCAACGGAAAGGAAATATTATATCCATTCTCATGGCACTAATTTGTGAAGATGTTAGTCTCACAATAAAATCTTTTGTTCTTTTCTCATTTTTTATGTCAAAGACAAATAACAGGAAACCTTACTTTAGAAACTACTGCTCTCTTAACCAGAGTAACTTTTGTGAAAGGACCACTTTGCTATGCTAGCAAATAGTACAGAATGATTTTAGGAAAAAAGGCAATTCAGGAGAAAAAATGAACACAACCTATTCGTGGTGCTCTATTTCATGTGCTCCCCTAAACCACCACATGCTTTTCTTATCAAGTTAGTAGTATTCCAGTGTATGTAAATTTTCTTTTATCTAGGCATTACTTGCTCAGCTGATAAAACTTTCAGGCATAGAAAGACTAATATGGATTTTAAATATATTTTTAAATGGTATCTTTTGAAGAAAGGAGTCTTATGTCAGATACTTCCACGAAAGCAAACACACACATGTGTATTTTTTCCTCACCCTCCATCCCCCTTACTGGAGATCAGGGGAAGCAGCAGGGGGTTACTTAAATGCTGGACCATTGATTTTTATGCTAGACTTTCTCCTTCCCTCCTCCATCTCTGCTTTAGGAAAGGTCAGTAGTGCATTAGTTTTCCACCATCAAGAATTTTATTTTCCTTTGATAACAGCCAAAGCAAGGGGTTTGAAAGAAAGCACACTAATTCATTTTTGCTCTTTCATTTCTGTGAAGGAATGTTCACAGCTCAGTGGAATATTTCTACTGAGAACTGTTTTGCCATGGGAGCTCTTTGACTTTGATTCTGATAGAACAAATAGTAAGCTACAGAGACACTGATTAAGTATGCAGCAGTTCTGCAGATGAGAGATAAGCAGGGCATGGGAATTAACACTGCCTTTATGACAGGCTAATATGACACTTATCACTTGGAACCATTTATTAGATACTGATAAATAACTTTTAAAAAAAATCAGAATTGTAATTGTATTGGTATAGGATGCTTCTGGTGAGGGACTTCCTCTCCTAATATAAATCTGCACTTTCTGCACATCTTATATGCTTGGAGAGTGATGAGGCTCAGCCCTCCCTCACTTAAATCCAATTCAGTTGCATGAGTTGTCATCTCCTCCCTGATGTCATGGTCCTTCCCTTCCCTTCCTTCCCCTCTCCTCACCTCATAGGATAGCACACTCTTACCTGCCTAAAGGTATATAAATTTTGATCTCTGAAACATTTTTTTCCCTTAAGGATCAAGTCTTAAATCCAAATTGCTTTGACTTCCCTTCCCCTTCCTCTTCCCCTTCCCTCCTCTTCCCCTTCCCTCCCCTCCCTTTTCCTCCCCTCCTCTTCCCTTCCCTTCCGCCATTCTCTGCTTCATTTCTTATTTAGCCTTCATCAATACATGGGTGCAAAATGTCCAGTCTCTCACTGCATCCAGGGCTATCTCCAGTCATTCTAATCTATATCTTTCCACTGGACCCAGATGGCTCCAAAGAAGGAAATGAGGTTGGTGACTTTGCACAGCCCTCCCTTAATTAAATTTCACTTAATGTTGAAGATACAAAATAAAAAAGCAGGATAGTCCCAGACTTCAAAGAACTTCCTTCCAATGGGAGAGTACAACAGAAATAGATGAGTGGTGGTCAGGGAGGCTGTTTTAGTGCTGAGTAACCCCTCCCTCTTACTCAGTAAATTCAAGTGGCTCCCTTTCACTTCCAGGATCAAATATAAAATCCTCTTTTTGGTGTTCAAAGCCCTTCATATACCCTTTTTCTCCAGCCCCTCCTCTCATCCCTTTCTGGTCTTCTCACTTCTTACACCCCTCCCATTATACTCTGTGATCCAGTGACACCTCCTTGCTGTTTTTTACAAAAGACATTCCATTTCCAAATTCTAGACATTTTCATTGACAATCCTGGATAGCTCTTGTCCATGTCCTCTTATAAATTGGACACAGGGTCTATCTAACTTGAAAAAGGAAAGGAAAAAAATAGAAATTCCGAATGTCAGTTTTGATTTCCCTATTCAAACAATTTCTGCGAATTTCATAAAACTGTGGAATTGAAAAGTCCCTTGGAGATCATTTTACTCAGCCTTCTCATTTTACAGAAGAGGAAACAGGCCCAAGAAGGTTGAGTCACTTTTTGACTTGTAAAGTGTTATTAATTTTTATTTCATGTCATTCAGGTGAAAAGATGTTGGGGACATGAATGAAAAACAAATGTAATCATTCCAAGAAGGCATAATTAGTTTGAAACAGTGGTTATTTGGATATTCTTTTACCTGGTAATTAGGCAGGTTGAAGAGGAGGATGTGTGTGTGTGTGTGTGTGTGTGTGTGTGTGTGTAAAGCAACATTTTAGAAATGCAGAGAAATTCATGGTAAATATTTTGAGCATACGCTTCCTTAAACTACATGTTGGTAAAATGCCAGCCTCATAATTTTCATTTTACATGTAAATATCCCATATTAAAGTATATATATTTGTTATCAGTAGAATGCTCTGTATGTTGGTGAAATGAATTTTCTGGGAGCATATTTTTTTTTACATGTCACTCTAATATTTGTTAATAGATATAATTCAGTGGATTTGAAAATTTGAGACAGTAAGCTCTTAAAGTAAACAAAATTATACAATCTTAGAGCATTATAAATGCTCATGACCTATAAAAAAAGTAAATTTGAGATAGTGGTCTTAATTTTGGAAATGATATATTGAGGGAAGTGTAATAGATATTATGACATACTCATGGAATTTCAGAACTGAAAGGGACCTAATCCAATCCCCTTATTTTACAAATAAGGGCACTGAGGTCCAGGACTGATGAAGTAACTGTCCAAGATCCCACAGCTAACTAACATCAGAGCCAGGACTAGACTCCAGTTCTCCCTCCCTCCCCCCTCCAAAGCCTATCCCCTCAGTTCAGGGTGTTTTCTATTTGCTTACCAGTATCTCATTCAACAAATGTTTATTCAGTTTATTCATGAGACACTGTGTCAGACTCTACAAGGCATTAACAAAATGGATAAAAAAAATACATCAGTGGAATTTATGAGTTAAAATACATAAGTTTTTCACTTCTTTTCTTTGTTTCTGAGATTTGAAATAGAAGTGGTCTGGCGTTATAGTAGGTGAAAACAGTTGTACTCTCTCCAATGAAGTCCTCTTAATTTCTTTTAGGTGGTTGTGATGCTGTCTACTGTTGAAGGGGCAACATGGGATTCTGAACTCAGGACTTGGCAAATACAGTAAGTGAACAAGACATTTTCTTTTGACTATCTCTTCCTTTAAAAAGTTTTATTGATGCCTTTTGTTTTTTATATTAGCAAATTCCAAATATGTCCCCCCCCCATCCCATACCCAGTTAGCCTTCTCATATACCAGGGAGGAATCAAATTAAGCAAACCAACTGTCACACTGACTACTCTTTTGAAACACTGGTATTTAAAAGAATCTGTATTATTGGAGAGGTCATGTCATTTTTATGCTTTATGAATTAATAAAAATAATTCTATTTGAAAAAAATAGTGCTGAATATTTTTGTGACTTAATTTGATTTGTAAGACCACTCGAACTATTTTGGGATAATTTTTTAAAAATGTGTTTACAAGACATATATATCATTCTGTTAGAGTGTTTTGAAATATGCCTGATATGTAGTTGTCTTTGTATGAGGTACTTCAT
>CM053771.1:333033132-333064838 GCA_028658325.1 Potorous gilbertii
AAAGAGGAGTGGAATTTGCCCACAAAATTCAGGTGTTTTTTAAAACAATCTTTGAACTGTTAACACTTGCTATTGAAAGTCTAGGGTCTGCAGGTTGTGTTCCAATAGCAGTATTTGTGCAGAGCTTTTTAGAAATCTAAATTTATTATCACAAAGAAGTGTTTCATATTTTTATCTGCAACTATATAGTTTTGTTGAACTAAAATTTTAATATCTAAGTGGAGTAATATCCAACATAATAGCAGGTGTACATATACATATGTATGCACATATATGTATTGTGTGTATCTTATGCTGTTCACTACATGCTTATGTAGTCCTTCTTGGCCAGCTCTGAAATTGCATCCCCCAAAGGATTAAAATTCAGTCACTGTTCTGAGCACATGGTGTCAACTGTGACCTGGGTGTGTGCCAATTAGTTACAGCACCTGCGCCTAATTATGGAGTCTTGTTGAAGCGGCCCTGGAAAATGGAGGAGGAGTTGCCTTTCAGCTGTGGCCATACATATGTGACTGCAAAACTGCCCTGCCAAACTTCTGCTCCTTTTTTTGACTGACAAGAAATCTAAAAATGAGATTCTAGCTAGCTGGCTACAACTACAGGACAGAAGGGGAAGTAATTTGGGTATGAGAGAAGAAGAGAAGGAAAAAAATGTTGAAAACACTCAAAAGCACACATACACAGAAAAACTCTGTGCAGCAGTGACAGTCCTATAATGTCTTTGCATATAAGGTCTTTAGAGATAGGTTGTTTATTCTAGGAAGAAAAGTTTTCAGATTTTGGGGGGGGTAAAGGGAGGAAGACAGTGCAGATTAAGGTTTAGCTGGACTTTGAGTGAGGAAAGTCCAAGTTAATATCCTGCCTATGAAAATTTGTTTTACTCTGTGACTATAGGCAAGTCACCTAAACCAGGGATGGTGAATCTTTGACTTTGAAGTCAAATGTGGCCCTCTAGGTCCTCAAGTGTGGCCCTTGGATGGAATGCAAACTTCACAGAGCAAATCTCTAAAAGGATTTCTGTGAAATTGTTCCGTGAAGTTTGCATTCAATCAGAAGGCTGTACTTGAGGACCTAGAGGGGCAAAAGTGGCCTTGAGGCTGCGGGTTCTCCACTCCTGAGTCCTAAACTCTCGGAGTCTTAGTTTTTCATCAATAAATTAGAAATAGTACTAATAACTCCAGTCATATCTATGTCACAAGGCTGTGGTAAGGCTCAAACTAAATATGCAAAACACATGATAACCTTTAAGGACCATATATATGTGATCATAATTATCATTTTTAGAAGTTTTTTGGGGCCTTTGATACTTTTGGTTATAATATTCATTATGGGCTTCTTGCCGGCAGGACTGTCTTCCCCCTCTTTTTTGTATCCCCAGTGCTTAACAAAGTGCCTGGAACATAATAGGTACTTAACAAATGTTTATTGATTGAAATATATATTGATTCAGGTTGTATTCACTTGAAGTTCACCTGAACTACAATGTTACCCAGGAGGAGATGCTCAGGTCTAACTTAGAAATATGAGATTTAATATCCCACTGGGGAGCTGTATGCCAATTATCCTAAGTTGGGTCAATGGAAATACAATTCCTAAAGGGAGCTAGGTGTTTTGGCTTCTGGGGGAAAAACCTATAGGCTAGGTTTTGTCTATTTGTTTATTACAGGTCCCCTAAAGTTGTAGGGATTAAGGATTCCCTAGAGCAATTACTTAGGAGAAAAACAAGGGAGGGAGCAAGCAAGTCCGATGGGGCTTTCATGTTTCTTTTATTTATTGTTTTAAGACAGTTTCATGCATTTGATCTCTCGACACAGGTTAGTGATCAAGATTCTTCCAGGAGAATGAACTCATTCCAGTGCACAAATGTATTTTTAAAAAAATATCCTATATGTCTTGTTTCAGAAAAGATAAAAATCTGAAATTTCTTTAGGTGCTTTCTCAGTCGCTAAACAGCCCCCTCTTTCTCTGTTGGTGTTGCCCTTTACTAAGCTGGATGGCTCCTGACCAAGGCATTTAAGGAGTAGTATAAAAACCTTGGTATTACTTGTTAAGGTGTTCTTTACCTAAATATATTAGCGGTGTTTTGGTCCATTGATGGAGTTAGAGATAGGAGACATTGAAATGGTTTAATTGTTTTTTCTGATTATTTCCATGACTCCTCATATATTTTAGACAACTGTGAGGTTGGATTGTAAAAGTAATGAAGTTATAGAAATTATGTGACTATGATTACAAAACTCTTTTTACAGAAGTAAAGGCAGACCTAAATAATTGGAGAAATATTAATTAACTGTTCATGGTTAGGCTGTGCCAATATAATAAAAATGACAGTACTACCTAAAAGTGAGGAAAGGTGGCTATTACAAAACCAATCAGAAAAAAACATACTTTTAAATAAGTTCTGTGTCCTTAAGAGTCATCTCCTTGGGAAAGTTGTGAACCTACTCCAACCATTGCTCAAAACCTTTTTGGAAAGCCATGCTTGAAGACTTAAGACTCTTCAGAAATCAGTCTCAGCCTCAAAGGACCAAGATTTGTCCCCCCTGAAGATATTTAACTTCCAAAGGCAGTTTTCAGTATTACCATTTCCTAGAAGGACAGATCATGAGAATCGATTGCCCTATGACTCCATTCTCCATTCCTCTGACTTCAAAGTCCAGAACACCCCTTCCTTCCTGCCATTTCCTTAGATGTATTGTCTCCTCTTTTTAGAATGTAAACTCTTTCAGAAAGGACTGTCTTTTTGTATCCTCAGAGTGAGTACAGTGCCTAGAACATACTACATACTTAGTAAATGCTTTTTTGATTAGTTCATTCCCACAGAGGAAATCCAGAATTGTTCTGACCATAGGCAGCAGCATCAATTAGGTATTTGACTTTCCAAGGTAATTGATTTGAAAGAAACAACATTTATTTGGATTTATAAATTCTTATGTGTTTATTTAATCATTCCTGCCCTTTATTCTTAACCTTTCATTGTCTGTTTCTACAGTGTAAAATAGGATAACACTGATTGACACCTACCCGCGTCCCCAAGAGAACTTTTAAAAAATGACTAATGGGTGTGAAGTAGTTAAGAATTATAATTAATTTTAATTTTTAAAGCCCTGTAATCTGATATGTTAGAGTGTGTTGGAGTAGAAATTGCTAGATAATGGAAACATAAGTTAACTGATATTAACTGCTCATCACAATTACAACGTAGTGCTATAGAAAAGAGTATTGAATATTGAGTCAGAGGATCTATATTGAAACCTGACTCTACTACTTTCTAACTGTGTCATCTTGGGCAAGTAACTTCCTTTGAGTTTTGGTCTATAAAACTTAGAGGCTGGTCTAGATTACCTCCACAGTCTCTTTCAACTCTAAATCTATAATACTATGAATGTTCACTACACAAAAAAGCTTCATCACCACATGCCTGTACTATTACAATAGCTTCCTAATAGCTCTTCATACTTTCAGCCCACCAATCTATTTTTCCACATCACTACCAGAATAGTCTTCTGTTGCTCTCTATTATCCCACCTAGAAAAAAATGCATACTCCTTTGTCTGACATTTAAAGCTCTTTATTTTTCCTGCCATGAAATTTGGTGCTACTTTGCCTCATTTCATTTTGATCTACTTACTCTTCAAACCAAACTGGATCACTCTATCTTCTCTGATTATTTTCTGATTCCCTACCCTGCAACTCCATGCCTTTGCTTATGTTTTTACTTGTGTTTACAATGTCTGCCTTTCTCCATTTCATCAGTTTCTACTCCAGCCTGAATACTATCCATGAAGCCTTCTCTGAACATCTCTATAAAATCTCTACTGATCATGAGGCTGTGCTTGGGTCTCACATAGCCCTCTGTTTTGCAGGGTAATAATGCAAGTTACGGTTAACTTTATTTGGGGCTTATTTCTCCACTAAGCTCTGTGAGGCAGGGACCACATCTTACAGAGAAATTGTTTCCTTTCTCAATGTATAGCACAGTACTGTGTACACAGTAGATTCTTACTAAATGTTTGCTGATTGTTGACACAATTTTTGAGCCCCATGCCCCAAGAGGGAGGAGAAAACCTTTGTGAAAGAGAAGTCAGCTGTCAACTTTTTTGGGGGGGGCATATTTTGACTTCCCTCCACATTTCTGAGCCCTAACATATTTCATAGTATTCACATTAGGATGAAGACATATATCTGTTAAGCCTTTGTCATAGACAAGACCTTTCCTTTTGTGCTTTGTGGGATATTGCAATGGAACCCCTGTGCTTCCTTGCCTTCAGAGCCAAGGTCTCCCGCTGAAAGGGCTTTTTGGCTAGGGGTGGATAGCGAGTTTTCTTTATCTTCTCAACTTTGGGACTCAAAGATATCACCTGAACTTGGGTCTTTGAGTCTCCAAAATTAATACTCTAGTCCTCTGCCTCTTATGCAACACACACTGCCTCCTAGATGTTGTGCTTATGACATTTTTTGAAATTAACTAACTTTTCATTCTTTCTTTGAGTTCCTCAAAGTGTTTTAAATCAAAAAGGATTACAAGAAAGTTTAAGCCTTAAAATAAAAACAATGTTTATAGTAACATAGCAACCCCTTAATAGACTGGTAAGCTATGTTAGTTTCTCTTCTTTTTATTGAGTTCATGTTTGTATATTTAAGCAGACCTGTCTTAGTTTCCTGAGTCTTTCCGTAATTTTGACTAGTAATCATCTGATCAGTCTTACTAGGAATAAGACCTGATGGGACACATCTAAGAGCAGTGAGTGGAAGTGGCAAAGAGGCAAATTTTGATGCCATACCAAAAAAAACCCAATAAAAAACTTCTCATCAATTAGAGCTGTTCAGAAACGGGATAGTTACTTTGGGAGGTAGTAGTTTCACCTTCATTGTTAGTTAAGCAAAAGCTGGACAACCATTTCTAGGATATTCTGTAGTCAGGGATTCTGTTTCTGGATATGAATAAGATTAATAAGACACTGAGGTCCCTTCCAACTCTAAAATTCTATGATTCTCCTACAAGTGTTGAACTTTTGTCTTCTCTAGAATAAGGAAGTAGAGATACAGTGAATGTTGAGAGGTGGCATATTGTTCTTAATTGATAGTCTGACAAGATCTTAATTACAACCAAATCCATCTCCATGATTAATGAGAATTCTGCTTCTCATTTCTCAAGATGTATGCATCTCCATTTGGTTGTTTGCAGCCAGTGACATCATTAGTCAATAGTGCAGGGAGCTGCAAAACTTTAAAACTGCTTCAGCAGTTGCTGATGTCATCAACTATTCCAACAAGAAACATAGATCCTAGGGGCCCCGTTTTGCAGTTTTGGCAGGTGAAAGCCTTTTGTTTCAACCTGAAAAGAAATAAAATGACATGTGTATCTAATTAAGTTGGAATTTACTATACTTGGGTAAATCATGGTTTATTACTAACTGGGTCATATCCTTATGCTCCATGCTGATCTGGTAGCTCCCAGTAGACATTACTCCTTCCAGAAATCTGACATCATACATTTTCTCCTAGCATTTTATTTATTTTTGTACTGTTTATGCTTACTTTCCCAAGAATTTTATCTGTTTTCGACTTTGTGCTTTTTGGTGGCTAGTTACATTCAAAGAGTTAAAAACATTATTGTCTTTTTTCCTTGAAGGAACCAGCCCTACTACTTACCTAGTATCCCAGAGTGGGTGAACTAGCTTAACCCTAATGTACCTTTCAGCTGTAAAATCATTGACTCTTTTATTCTGTGTGGGAGACCTAAGATGGTGTTAGGACTGTGTTTAATTGATCAATCAGCAAGACTTTATCAAGTGCCTAATATGTCCCAGGCATTGGCTGAGGTAGGGGATTTGAAAGTATAAGCTCCTTCAAGGAATTTACATTTTATCAGAAAGGAGAAAGGATGATAATATCCTTTTGTCTTAGTTAAATTAAAAGTTTCAAGATGCTGTTTTAAGTCAAATCTTTGCAAAGAATTGTAGGGAGGAAGAACCAGAAAGTGTAGAGCTCTAGAAATTGTACATTTAGAATTTGTCAAAGTTTGTTCTGTACAAGTGGTAGCAATGTTGTTTGTTATTTTGTTGGAATAAGTAAGAGTATTTAGTAACTATTTTGTGGTTACCTCAAATGCAGATGGAGTCTGTGAGGGATACAAGAAAACTACAGAATGTGGCTTATATATACATCTCTTAAAGAGTTTACAAATCTGGCTAAGAGACAAGAAGCAATGGAAAAATTAAATTCCATAAAGTATGGCTCTAGTTCAATTCTACAAACACTTCAGGGCTGGCTATGACCAAGAGAGACAAAAGTAAATATCAAAGGAATTGATGAAGAGAGATCATTGTGGTAGAAATTATTGGGTTTATTAAGAAGCTTGGACTTTTAGATTGGTTTTTTAAGATAGGTTGGATTTGTTGAGGTGGAGGAGAAAAAGGAGCGATGTTTTAAGAAGGGAAGAAAGCTTGAACAAATAGATGGTAGAATTGGAAATGGTTACATGATTTGTGCAGAGCCTTGCGGGTTTGATTGGAAGGGAATGTGCATTTTGAGAAGAAGTAGAAGATAAAATTGGACAGAAGTTAGAACTAGTTTATGGGAGTTCTTGAACACTTACTTACAAGATTGGGGAGCTCTGAGTTTAGCTGACAGGTAGTCAGGAACAAGTGTGAGCTCTTGAATGGAGGGGGTAGCATGTTGAGAGTGATTGCTTAAAAAGATAAATCAAGAAATGATATTCAAGTTAGGTTGGGAATAGCAGGTAGGAATAGTGGTAACAGGGAGTCTGGATGATCAAATTAATGATACCTATAGCCAGAAGGAACTTTAGAGATTTTACAATCTAATGCACTCATTGTGTAGATGAATAAATTGATTTCCACAGAGATTAAATGATGGTTAAGATCTATTAAAGTAACCCCCCCACACAAGTCAGTGAGAATCTGCCATAGTCATGTCAAAGAAGATAAAGACAAAAAAATCGTCATTCAGTTCAACCAAGAATTTATTAAACACTTATTGTGTTCAATACATAATTCTTCTTGATTCAGAAGAACTCTACAGCCTCAACTACATTGAGCTCTTAGGCAGAGAATAACACATGTACACTGATAAGTACTAGACAAGTTAGAGTTTAATAGAAGTAGTTGAGTGATTCAGTTGAAATACTTGAGGGAAATTTGCAGAGAGAGACCGAAAGACAGAGAGAGAGAGAGAGAGAGAGAGAGAGAGAAAACACTTTCAGCTGGGAGGAATTCAGGAAGACTTTCTAGAACAGTTGGCAACTGAGATGAACCTGTAAAGAATAAAAGGGTTTTTGCAGTATGCGAGGAATTTTTCTGGTAGACTTAGCCCTTCATAGCAATGCAAGGACCCCCCCCCCAAAAAATTCCCGGTAGACTCTTGAGGCAAAATGCCATCCACATACAGAGAAAGGACTATGGAATTGGATTGTGGAATGAAGCAGATTATTTTCTCTTGTGTTTTGTTTTGTTTTAGTTTTTCTCATGGTTTCTCCCATTCATTTTAATTCTTCCATGCAACATGTCTAAGGTGAAAATGTATTTAGTAAGAATGTTTGTGTAGAACCCATATAAGATTGGATGCCACCTCAGGGAGGGAGGGAGGAAGAACAGGAGGGAGAGAGGGAAAAAAAATCTAAGATTTATGGAAGTGATTGTAGAAAACTGAAAACAACTTAATAAAAAAGAATAAAGAGGTTTTAAGAGGTGGAGATAAGGAGGGAGTATATTTTGTGTATATAGGGGGGCACAGAAGGATGTTGTTTAAGTATAACGAATACATAGTAGTTTGGTTTAGTTAAGAAAGGAGAATAAAATGAAATAAGGTTGGAGTTAAATTGTTGAGGACTTTGAAAGCCGTATAGAAGAGTTTGTATTTTGTCTTAGGGGATTGGGAAACTCTTCAAGTTTTTGAGTAGGGGAGAATTATGATTAGACCTGTGCCCTAGAAAGATCATTTTGGGATGCTGTGTAAAGGATGGATTGGATGGAAGTTGAGGGGGAGCCTAGAGGCAGGGAGATTTGTTAGGAAGCTATTCTAGCAGTTCATGTATGAAGTAAGGAGAGCCTGAACTAGAGTGGTGTCAGCATGAGGGCAACAAACAGGATTGGCTCAGAAGAAATTGCTGGGGCTTCTCAATTTAAAGCCCCATGTACTAAAGCTCATGTACTAAAAGTCTGAATGAACATAGAAAATATGCTGTAAGAGCAAGCTTGACTTGATTAAATTACTAGAAACTGGCTAGAATTTATGGTTTACTGGAAACCTGGCATATCAGTCACATTAATGTGAGAGGTGTGGTGAAGATAAATAGGACAGAACTGGAAAACTAATTAGATGTTGGCAGTTTGGGAGGGAATGTATGGGGCAGGTGAGGGAAGAGAGTGAGGGGTCAAAGGTGAATGAGGCTTCAAACTCTGCATCCGAGATGACGGTGGTAATATGGAGCAAAATAGAGGAATTAAGTAAGGGGAGCAGGGGCCAAATAATGCTGAGTTTGTTTCCAAACTGTTTAGTTTGAGTAATTGACCAGGGACATTGACATAAGCTATCTAGCAGGTACTAGAGATGTACTACTTTACTTTGGTGGGTAGACATTGGGGTGGTAAATTTGGAATATCTCCACTGAGGTGCTAACTGACCTCTTGGAAGAGGATAAGATCACCCAGGGAGGAAAGGTAGGAGGTGAGAGAAGAAAAATGAATAAGTGAAAAGGATCAGGAAAGAGAGGTCAGACAGGAAGAGAACCAGGAGACAATAGTATTAATGAAACCCAAGGGAGGAGAGAGAGGGTCTTGGAGAAATAGGATATTACTGCAAGAAATGTCATGGAAAATCAGAACTGAAAAAATATATCATATCTAACAATCAAGAAATCATTGGTGACCTTTGAGAGTACTTTCATTACAGTTGAGAGAAAGGACTGAAATTAGGCTGCAAGGTGTTGAACCTATACAGAAAGTATAGGCTACTTCTGCTAAGAGTTCAGTGTTTGAAGAGAGGACACATAAGATGATAGATAGCTTAAGGACACAGCAGGGTCAAGAGAAGAGGTGTTTTCTTTGTTTTTGTTTTTAAAGGAGGAGAGGACCAGCTCATGTTTGCAGGATATTAGAGAAGACAGGGATATTTCAAAGGATGACCTTTAAGGAGCTCAACTGACTTTAGACCCCTAAGACTAGATGAATTACATTTAAGGATTTGCTGTTGTGATTTTGGAAACTTTGTATCCTATAAAGGATCATGGAAAACTGAAGAGGTAACTGAAGCAAGTTGAAGATGGCCAAGTATTTTCCTGGTCAAAAAAAGAACCACTTAGTATTCTTTAAAGAATCACAGAGAACTGAGGAAGTGACAGCAGATAGAAGGTGGGCAAATATTGTCCAGATTTTCAAAAATGGAAGAATGTAGATTTTGGAATCTGACACTGCTAAGCTTAATTACAGTTTGTGGTAGAATTCTAGAACGGATTATTAAACATGTGATTTGTTAATACTTAGAAATGGAAGTCGTAATTACCAGGGTTCACCACCAATAAATATGTCAAACTATCATTTCCTTTTTTGATAGGTTACTTAGCATAATTTATCAGGGAATTTCATCGATACAAATTATGTTGACCAAATCTTTCATAATTAGAATGGAAATATATGGGCTGGATACATGTATGGTTAGGTAGAGTCAGTGATGGTTGAACTATTTTAGTCAAAAAGTGTTGATTAACGAATTATTGTCAGCATAGGGGCTTGCTATAAGCTCTGTGTTTGTCCCTGTCCTATTTACTATTTTTATTAATAACTTGAATAAAGGAGTAGAAGGTAAAAGAACTAGCCTACTGATGATAGAATAAGATTTAAAAAGACTCAGACAAGCTGGATTGGAAAACAAGATGACATTTAATAGGAATAAGTATAAAATCTTCCACTTAGATTACATCAAAGAACAGGGATTTTGCTCATTGGAAACTTCTTTCATCAATACAGATAACAGCCTGTCAAAATACACTAGATAGAGAGTTGATGCTTAATAAATGCTTGTTCATAGATGGATAGTTTATTAAAGAGTTGTCTGAGGTTAAGGGAGATTAAATTACTTTCTCATCATCTCTCAAAGTGTCAGAAGTGGGATCTGAAACCTGTGTTCTCCAGACTTCAAGAGCAACAGTTTATCCATTATGAAGTGATACCTTTTTCTACTTAGGTTGAAAAGAAAAAAAATAATTAAACTACAGAAGTGCCTTAGTTACATGAAATTGTGTGAATTTAAATTACATGTAGAAGACTCAAGGATTTTAATTGATTTCAAGTTTATCATGAGTCAACAATGCAATGTGGTTGCCAAAAGAAAAAACAAAACACCTCAAACCAAAACCCTAATGCATTATTTTGGTGCATTCATAGAAGCACGGTGTCTAGATAAAGGGAAACAATGATCCTTTTGTACTTTTCACTAGCCATCTGGAGGATTGTACCCAATTACCTGTAGTACCTACTTTATAGGGTTGTTGTGAATATCAAATAAAGTTATGCCTTGTAAATCTTGAAAGTGCTATGTAATTATAACTTACATGTTGAATAATTTTTAAAATATCAAAATGTTTAGTTACATTAGAAGCATTATGCATTATGTTATGATGCTACAAATATAAAACATTATTAAAGTCTGTGAGGTAATGAATTCCTCCTCACTGGAAGTGTTCACATCCACAGGGGTTGACTTGTCTGTCATAATTTGTAGAGACTTGAGTGTTTGGACTACATGACTCTCCAACTTCTTTTTGACCCTTAGTATTCTATGAAGAATCAGTAGGCTATGGCAGTAAGATTGGATGCTGCAGATATAAAGGAGAAGTCAGTAATTAAAGTTGACTGTATTCAAACCCTTAATGTTTGGCTATGTTTTTTTGTGGTTTTTCCCCCCTTTGTTTTCTTCTTGCCTTTGAACATTATAAGTTAATGAGATCATTTGTCTCTGGACCAGCTTTGTTTGTAAGCTGTCCAGAAAAATGCCTTGGCCAAGTTAGCTGACTTTACCTTTGATCCCACAGGGTGAAATTAAACTGCAGATCTTCAGATAAGTAAATGCTGGGGCTTCCTCTCCTGGAAGGATGTGTAGTGATGAATGATCAATTCTAGTCTTTTCATCTGGTCCTGCAGATGTTTTCAAGGTGGTAATGTCTTTCTGCAACTTCACAGTCCAGTGACTCTTTGTTCTCTCAATTCCCAAATGTTCTCTCAGTGTCCATCATTTTTGGAATGTTGTTACTTGGATAATTAAAATAGCGCCTGAAAGTAGGAAGTATATGTGTGTGGGGGTGGGGTGGGGTGGGGTGCAGAATTGGGTTTGAAAGATTTACTTTTTGCACACATGAATTGTGTAGTCCTATTTAGATGCTTTTAGCTTAAAAAGAATTTTTTTCCCAGTGAAAAGTTGAGACAAGTAGTTCTGTGTGCTTTTGTTTCCTTTTCCTTTCAAGCTTGACTTTCTTTCTCTCAGTTTCTTGATTATGGTGATCTCTTCTGAATTGCTTTAAAAACAATTCCTCTGGTATTACTTTGCAATTTCTTCTCAACTGACTGTTACTCATCCCTGCATTATCTATAGAAATGGAGCATGAAGGACAGCTTGCGTAATTGAAATCTGATTGATTTTTTTTAAAGAACTTATTTTAGAACTCAATATTTCCTCATTTCTTCTTTACCAAATTTTTGATCAGGGCATCTAGCAAGTAGAATAATTGGTTGATTAGCTTTTCTATACCTACTTTAATTAATGATGCTAATGAGGAGGGAAATGACCAAAAGGCTGGCAGCTAGCCATCGAAGAAGTAAACAAAGGGCCTAGATAATTCACAGGATTAAAAATCTTCAGTATTTTTAGACTTATTTCTAGCACTTTTAAAGAACAGGTACTGATGGGTCTTATCTTGTAAGGGAAAATGGCCTGTATAATAAGGCATCTGTTCCCCCTTAACTCTATGCTTTTATGGGTCATCTTTAAATATTCTCAGAATATCAGCTCCCAGATTTAGAACCTTTCACTTTTAGCAGTTTGGAATTCAAAGCAATGGTAAATATTGTGGTATAATTGAATGTGAACTGACGGGGAGTCTTGGGACATAGGTCCTAATTCTCGTTTTACCACTATCTCATTGTAGATGTAACTTGGGCACATCCCTTGACCTTTCTAGGCCTCAGTTTTCCCATCTGTAAAATGTGGGGGGTTGGGACTAGGTGACTGTGACACTAATGAGTTCTGCTTTTCCTTTAAACACCATTTCTGTCCCTCCAGAAGATAGAAGCTAATAACATCCAATTATCTCGTTACTGTTAAATTGTTTATTGCTATAATTGTTACCACTATTAAATCTGTCAACAGTATCTGGATTTTTTTCCCTTTCTTTTTATCCCCAAATTTTAGCATAGTTCCTGCACATAGTAGGTGCTTAGTCAATGCTTTTCACTTGTTTTCCTTTTCATTTAATATGGCCCAGTTATCATTACATCTTTACTTTTTTAATAGAATGTTTAATGTCTATTTAGTTTTTTTATCTACATTTTCCACATTAATCTTATCTTAATTAGTGAAACTATAGTATGGATGGATTGGGAGGGATATAGTCGGAAAGGAAGGTGTTGTGAAGATAAAAGGTGAATGAAAATGTTAAAGATATTTTTTTGGTCATTTGACTAAATCCATTTTTCACCAAAACCCACCAGGCATGCATTTTTTGCACACACATATAAATGAGAATAAAATAGTCTAACTCTAAAAAGTTCACAAATTCTGACAACAGAAAGGGACAATATCAGTTGTTATTGTAATATACTGGCTAATATCTGATAAGGCAAAAGATTTTTTCTCCTTTTATGGAAATTAGAATTGATCTGCTCAAGAACAGTTACAATTTTAAAAAGTCCCTCTTCTTACTTTCATCCCCACCAGCAGTTTTTTGGGTTAAGACAACTTGATGTACTCTTGGGGATCTCGTATCCTGTTTTTCTCTGTCACCTTGCAACAGTCTGGTCTTTCTAAAGAAATGTCACTATGAGAGTGGGAGTAGCCTGGTAGTAGACATGCCCTTTTTTTGGTGTGTTTGAGTAAAATCAAAATAAGGGTGAAGTGCCCATAACTAGAAGGAGCTTAAATATTTATGACTTTGATTTTGATTATCTAAATTGTTTTAGATTATAAGCAAATATTAGAACATTTTTATAATTTTTGTTAAGAAAGGGAGATCTTAGTATTATAGATAATAGTCTAGATTGAGAGGTTAAAGGATCCTTAGAAGTCACTTGGATCTACATCTTTAATTTACATTGAGAAATCTTGGATGGAGAGGTTGTAACTTGGCTGTGCTGTGAACATGCTAGATTGGGCAATTCTAACTTACTGCCTTGGATTTCCAAAAAGGGAAAGATCAGTATGGAGTAGGAAGTCTTTCCCAACCTCTCTTAATTCTAGTGCCTTCACTCTGTTAATTGTTTCTTATTTATCCTGTATATAGCTTTCTTTGCATATATTTATTTGCAAACTATCTTCCCCATTTGCCTGTAAGCTCTTTGAGGGCAGAGGCTATTTTTTGCCTCTTATTGTATCCTCAGCACTTAAATGTCTGGCACACAGTAGGTGCTTAATAAATGTTGATTGATTGATTTGCCAGAATCATTTGAAGGCTTTATCCAACCAAGAGGTTACTGAAGAGAATGGATAATAAACTCATCTCTCCGTTAACTTGATTTTAACATGACCATCAATAAATCTTTAATAGCTCATACTTATATGGTGCTTTAAAGTTTACAAAATTATTTACATGCATTATTTCATACATTATTTCAACATTTATTTATATATTGTTTTATATATATTTACATTATGCACTACACATTCCCAATAAGTTTTTATTCAGCATTTATTCAGCACCTGCTATGTGTCAGATACTATGCTAAGTGCTTTACAAATATTAACTCATTTCAGCTTCACAAAAACCTTGAGAAGTAGGTGCTATCATCACCCCCATTTTGTAATTGGGGAAACTGAGGCAGACCAAGGTTAAGTGACTTGCCCAGGGTCATAGAGCTTCCCTGATGCTGGATTTGAACTCCAGTTTTGACTTGACCCAGTTATCTAGCCCTTTTACCACTTTGATGCCTGTAGCTGCCTCAACAACTCTAATAAGGACACAAATATTATTAGGGACTTAAAAAGATTAAATGACATACACTTACCCTTTATCATACAGCTGGTAAGTGCCAGAGGCAGGGTTTAAACTCAGGTCTGCCTAACTAGAAATCCAATATTTTATCCTTTACATTTCACTGTCCACATTAATTAAAGGTAAAGATAACTTGCCCAATAAGGTGCATCATTTTTAATCTCTTGCCTTGAAAACTCTCATGTAATAAGAATCATTTGTTACTGCTGCCCAGTCATAGTGTCATAGAATTTAGAGGCAGAAGAGATAGTAGAGGTCAGCTTGTCCAACTTGCTCACTTTACAAATGAGAAAATTGAGACCTTAAGACATGAAATGATTTGCCCAAAGTTACACAAGTAAAAAGATGTCCAGATCCATGTCTGCTGGTTCAAATCCCAATGCATGTTCTATCATGCTTTTCTTATTTTTACTCTTAAAATATTATTTTGACACATATTTAGTGTTTTAGAGCTTTTTCCCTCCACTTTGTGTGGCAGGAATTTTCATAAGAGAATAAGACTTTTTTTTAAAAAAAAAATTAAGATTTATTCTCTCTGTGGTTCCTCTCTTGTTGCACATGTAACCCATTGGTTGCTATTTCTTTTCTGTGGTTACCTGTTCTATAGTTAGAATCTGTCTGTTGAGCACATGGTACTTCTCTACTGGCTTTGAATATGGTTGAAAAGCTGCCTCATTCATTTTTATCTTCGTCTGGCTACTTTCTAGTAGCAAGTGCACTGATCTGTCAAAGGAAACTGAAGAGCTCTCTCCCAGTACCTTCTCTGGCAAGGAGTGGTCAGTAACTGTAAGAATGTCTCTGGACTTCAAATTTGAAAGTAAGTATAAGTTTGGAGCTGGTTGCTTTGATTTTGAAAATGAGGTTTAAAATGTCTAGTAATTTTTAACTAGATTTGGAGTTTTTCTTGTCTATGAGCAAATTCTGCAGCCATATTTAATCAGATAGCCTTTATTAAAGATATGTTATGGGTATATGTGATTGAACATATGAAATATGGAAATGATTCATAATAGGAATTAGACTGAATAGAAATTACAAGACCAAGTGAAGAATTGTTTAATTGGCCATCCAGGGTGTGGTAAATGATTTAAAAGGGGAAGCAATTCTTAGGAATTCACTATACTTCTAAGAGGCTTTATACAAAACAGTTGAATTATTTTCAATGATTTATGGGTTGTGTATGTCTCTCATATTTTTTCAAGATGCCACCCTTACTCTTGTAACTGGGCAGATTGAAATGTTGTATGTTATGTACAGAGAGGTTGCTTGTCAGTGAGAGCCAGCCTTGGAACCAGGACAATCTGACTTCAAGTCCCACTAATGACATATACTGGTGATGTGATCTCACTGCTATGGGAAACTCTCCAAGATTATGTGTATCCAGAGAAAAAAATGATAAATAGAAGTATATGTAGAATGATTTTACTTGTGTGTGTGTATACACACACACTCACACACACATACTTTTTTTTGGTCTAATGGTAGCTATCTCTAGAGTGGGGAGGAGGGAAGAGGAAAAAGACTAGTTGTAGGAAAGAAGGTAACAACCTACATTGATTCCTTTTACTAATGAAGTTACAGAATTAGTACTTATCTCTACTCCTATCTTATTGGGATGAATCCCCACATAAATACATATATTTGTGTGTATATATGTAATATACATGAATTTAAAAAATACTATACCCCTCACTTTTCCCAGTACCATTGTGGATAATGTTTAAAAATTATTGAAATTATGACTTCTTCCTTAAAATATATATAACATTAGGAACTTAGAGTGAGTTGTGTGAATTAAAATCCATCATTCTACTCTTCTTGAGTAGTAATTGTACAGCTATGGGGGAGGATAGAAAAGATAAGAAATTGGAACTTTTAAAAAGATTATTGATGTTTTGATTGCTAGGTTTTTTTAAAAATTATATATATTTGGTACTCTTTTATTACCTATATTTACAAATTAATTTCTCCTCCTTATCACTTACAGAGTTCTAACCATTATAACAAAATATATTTTTTAAAAAAGAAGAGGGACAAAAACAGCTGAGCAAAATTAACATATTAACGTATTACATATTATGTAAAATGTTCAACATCCATAGAAACCCCCCTCATCACCACCTTTGCAAAGAAATTGGGGAGAGCAAACATGCCCTCTTCTGTCTCTCCTTTGGATTCAGGGTTGGGGGAAAAAATGCCTTCTATCTTTTCTTTGGATCCAGGCATGGTTATTATGACTTCAATACCATTTGATTTGAGTTGTTGCTTTTCTTTGCATTTTAGTTTTTCTCATTGTGTATATTGTTTTTCTGGGTTTGTTTACTTTGCATAAATTTGTGTAAGTCTTTCCACATTATCATCATATTCATCATTTCTTATTACAGAGGGATCTCATATTCACTTATTTGGCCATGTCCCATTGACAAGCATTACCTTTCTCCAGTACTTCAAAAGTACTGCTATAAATATTTGCTGTATATGGCACCTTTCTTTTGTCATTGGCCTCCTTGGGGCCAGCCTGTGTTTAGCAATGCAATCTCTGAGTCAAAGAGTATGGACATTACAGTCATTTTCAATTAAAAATGTTAATGGAAAAATAATTTTGACTTCCTGTGGTTAAGCATGTCTCTAATTGAATAAATCCCTGTAAAAAATTCTTCTGCCTACGATGAAGAAGAGAAAATACACCTTTAATGGACCTAAATGAATTGTTAATAAAAATATGAACTCTGTTTTAAAGAGGATTGACTAGTTCCTAACCACAAGGACATCTGTGGTTAAAACAGAAATACTGGTCTTAGTAGTAGGAGTAAAGATAGGTAAATTTCATACTTTCCCCTCTTTCTGGAAAGTTTGTCTAGCCTTTATTTCATCAACAGTTTCATCAACAACTCTCTCAGAGGTATTGGTGGAGGGAGAATGAGAAGGGAAGAAGAGTAGCAGTCCCTTAAGGCTGGGACTTTAGAAGAGATCTGTAACCAGTAATGAGCACATTCAAGGTTCAGATATCTCACACATGAGTCCTAAGTCTCTTCCTTGTTTTAAAAAATCAGCTCTAATGTGTTGAAATGAAAGGAGTACACATCTAAAAACTGTAAAATACATTTCATCTACTCCCATTTTTGTTGAAAAATACCTGGAAATGGGCTTCTTTTCTTCTGATTATTTTCTATTTACTTTGTTCCTGGATATTATGGTTACAATCACTGTAAACTTAAAATAGAGGCAAAATCTTTTACTAGAAGGGGCATATCACTTACATCAGCAACACTGAAGTAGAGAGAGAATTGTTTGTCATTGGTTTGACATTTAAGTTAAATGATGAGCTGTCGAGAGCCAACTCAGTTATTCACTTCAGTCAGGAAAAGGTTCTGCACTGATTAATCAAACACAAAATAAAAATATGGCATTGCTTACTATTTTTTAACAGACTTGTGAGATACACAGATAATGACCCATAATAATGTAAGAAATGCCATATTGGCAGTATCATGTTACGGAGAGAGGCCTGGATTTGACATTAGGAGTAACTCTCTTTGAGAAATGTGTCTTAGTTACTTAACATCTCTGAGCACTGCCCTTTCCTTATCTGTAAAGAAGAAGTAATAGCACTTAACTCTACCTACATCACAAGTTTGTTTTGATGACTTTGTGAGCCTTGACCTACTTTGTGATTATTAGGAGACACTAGCATTGAAATTTTGTATGTTTTAAAAAATAAAATGCTTTGTATATGTTATCATATAATGAAAACCTTGTAAGATACATACTGGGCAGCCAAGTTGTGCCATAGTGTGCAGAGTGCCAGGCCTGGAGTCAGGAAGACTCATCTCCTTGAGTTCAAGTTAGACCCCTGACACTTCTGTGTGACCTTAGGCAAGTCACCCACCCTGTTTGCTTTTCCTCTTCTATAACATGAGCTGGAGAAGGAAATGGCAAACAACTCTAGCATCCTTGTCAAGAAAACACCAAATAGGGGCAGAAAAGAAGACTGAAATGCCTGAACAGCAGCAAAGTACATACTATAGGTATATTGTCTCCATTTTACAGATGAGGAGGGCTTAGAAAGATTAAGTGATCCCAAAACTAGCTTCAAATCTTATAAGTTCAGCATTGTCTCCATAGTGACAGAATCATATATTGAAAAGAGGACTAGTTTGGAGTTGGAGTTCAAAACCTGTGTGTTATTTGTTTACCTCTGTGACTTTGGGTTCGTCATCTAACTTCTCTGATCCTCCCATTACTTCTCTAGAACATAAAGATGCTAAACTGATGTTTTCCTAAGGTTCCTTCCGTTGGTGATCCTGTGACCCGTGGTCTCTTTCCCCTCAGTAGCATATATCTGAAATGGCATTGAGTCATAACTTAGGGGAGAATTAAGTTGCTTTTATTCAAACATGTTTCAAAGTTAGAGACTATCCCAAATATCCACACCTTAAAAGCTTGTTAGGAATTTATCACATTTGAACTTATGTAAATACTTCTTGTACCTATTTATATTTTTAGCCCATCATCTTGAACCAAAGAATTTTATGTTCATCACCTATAATAATACATCTCCTTTACTACCATTTTAATATTTAATCTAATTTTAATGTTTTCAATTAGCAAAATTCATTTTTTCTTCTCCCACCTTCCCTTCCCCTTTGGAAAAAAAAAATTAAGCAAAATCCTTTTAAGAAATATGCATCACTAAGTAAAACAAATTCCCTCTGTGGCTATATCCAAGAAAAAAACACTCTATGTGTTTCATCATAGATCCTTCTGTGATCCTTGTTGGATATTTCATTGTTCAGAGTTCTCAAGTCTGTCAAAGTTGTTAACCTTTAGAGTATCGTTATTCTATAAATTATTCTGATTTTGTTTACTCCATTCTGTTCATACAAATTTTTCAGTTTTTTCTGAAACTATTTTACAATTTTTTCCATTATAGTCATATATCATAATTTGTTCAACCCACTTGGTGGGTTTCTAGTTCTTTGTCACTACAGATGTGGGTATACTATGCTTTTATTAGTACTTTGGGGAAATTGACTTAAGCCCTGCATAGTTGAGCAGAAAATATTATACTTCCCATTCCAGTAAATAGTGCCCAAGTGAGAATGTCAGATTGTATTGAAGAGCACAGAAAAGTTGCTCCTGTTTTAATTTATTCAGAAAATTGTCATTTTAGCCGATACACAGGAAGCCATGTGTTTGGGTTTTTGTCATTGCACTATTTCCTTTACTTGCCTTTTTGTGGGAATATTGTTGAGCAGTACAAGGAACCAACAGGTCACTGCATAGTTAGCTTACTCTCTAGTGATAAAAGCTGGGATGTATTCCACCCATTGCCCTTTTAATGTATTTTTACTCTTTGGATTCTGTGAAACTATAATGCCCAAACTTGAACCCAAGAAAGAAATGAACAGGTACCTTCCTTACTTTAGAGGGGCAGAGTATTACAACTATGGAACACTGCATGTAGTTGTCAGGCTTTTAAAATATTTTGGTAAGTTTTGCGAAACCTTTTTTCTCTCTTTTTTCTTCTTTGTTTTAAAGGATGACTCTTTGGGAGAGGAGGGAGTTGGGAAAGGGGATCCAGTCAGAAATAAAGATGATAAAAAACAAAAGGTATTTTAAAATTTATTAGAAAAAAAGTCTTACTCAAGGAACACTTTGAACTTGAAGGCTTATGATTTATGGGAACTATTAATCAATATTCTATTAGAAGCCATTATAGCTGCTTAGTAGAGTATAAGCTTCCTGAGTGTAAGGACTGCGGTTTGTTTATTTTTCATCTTTCTACCTCTAACATGTAACACAAATCTAAACTTTTAAAGTAAAATTAGACTTTGTTATGGTGAGTGAGTCGTCCTGGCAGTTACTTTTACAGCTGCCCTAATAGTGTTCTTTAGGAGAACACAGCTGCTCATGTCTGGCCTACTTCCCATTTCTGTGAAAACAAATGAATATTTACCACAGACAGTAGGCAAAGGTGCCTTAATTGAGTAATGAACTAGAAATAGAGAAGCAGCAAGTAAACAGTACAATGATATGCCCAAATGTACGTCATCCAGGCACATCAAGGAGTTACTGTATGATTGCATTGTACTCTGGGGAATGTTTCTTAGAAAAATTTGGCTGGGCAACTTGGTCATTATATTGCCGTTTAAGTTAATAAGTTTCTTCCTGTGTGCCAGGTCATTTTTTAGTCTTCCTTTCCTACCATTCTAGAATGTTGTTTGCTATGACAAAGTCAGGATTATAACTAAGGTTGCTAGTGCCTTGGTTTATTGCTGAATTTTCTAGTATATTATAAATTGCTTATACCCCAAACTTGCAGAATGCAGAGGGTTACAGATGAAATAGAACAGAAGTCCTATTAAACACTTGCACTATTCCAACATAGGTAACAGTCTCAAATCTTGGTAAAAGCTATAGATCTTTTTCCTCCAACATACATTAACAAAATAGAAAAAGAGCAGATTAATGAACCAAATATTAGAATTGAAAATTAGCCAATAAACAAACCTAAAATAATCACAAAAGAGAAGATTTTAAAAGTTAGGGGGTAAATAAACTGGAAAGCAATAAAAAAAACTATAGAAATTATGAATAATTCTAAAAGCCGGTCTTTGAAAAAACTAATAAAATTGATGAAGCAGTTAGCCAATCTGACTAAGAAGAAAAGGGCAGAGGATCATGTCAACAAGATAACAAGTGAACTTGGTAACATTGCTACAAAACCAAAGAAAATATAGATTATCAGACCTTAAACACAGTTATAAATACAAATAAGATAGAGAATGACAAGGCTATCAGAATGTATATGCTAACAAAACTGAGAACGAAAAGGAAAATAGAGAAATACCATCAGAAATACCCAAACCAAGAGAAGACCAAATAGAAGTTATAAGTAACCCTTTTTCAGAAAAGGAAGTAAAGCTATCTGTAAAGGAACTACAAAATCAAAAATAATCTTGGTCCTTTTATTCTTTCAACCTTCTAGAGTTATTACCTGTACTATCCAAATCAGTCTCAGAAATTAAGAAAGCACTCTATCAGATTCCCTTTTGGGACAAATATAGTCATACCTAAAAAAGAGAAGGATAAACACAGAACTATAGACCAATGTCACCAATTAATATATTTGAAATTTTTAAAATAAAATCCTGTCCAACAAATTGCATCCAAGATGTTATGAACAAATTGAATTTATACCAAGAATACAAGGAAGGTTTTAATATTAGAAAAGTAGTCAACATAATTACTCATGTTAAACCAAAAACATTCAAAAGGTATATGTTTTAGCCATGCCTTCTTTGGTTTTCATTACTAAGAAATGTACCCAGTAGGAGGATTTGTAGTTTCATTGTGAAGGGACTGAGAAAAGTTGATTAAAGAAGCCTTTGTTATTTTCTGTAACTTAACTCCTGTTTAGGCAAATTTTGACTATAAATATGTGAACACTTTTCAAAATCAATGAGTTTATTCAATTTAGAAGACATTTTGATGCTGTAGATAGATCAAGACTAATAGAATAGGAGTCATAGGGACAGGGTTCAAATCTCCCCTCTGCTACTCAATACTTACGCAACATTATATATAATAATGGATGTTACCAATTTTTGCTAACAAGTTACCTAACTTTTCCTGTCCCGAGTTTAAACTGGATTGTCTCTGAGGTCCCTTCTTTTTCTAAATCTTTGATCCTGTTGATAAAAATAATATGTATTTCTTCAACCAATGCTCACAATCTCTCATCTACATCCCTTATGCAGTATTATCCTTCACTATCTTCTTTATCTTTGAATGGGGATAGAGTGCAGGTTAGAGGGCTCTGTGGGCAAAGTGATTAGGTGAGTAACTTGTCCTAGTTAGGTGAGTTGGAAAATCGTGGCTGTCATCTAGTTTGGTCTGCCTCCTTAATCATCACCTTCAGAAGTGGAGTTTTCTCCTGTGACTGTGGCATCTGTCATAGGTCTTTCCTGTTCATCTCCTCAAAGTAAATTACCAAAGCTACAAACTAAGGTTTTAGCAAATAAGAAGTACTGTATTACAGCAATTGAGCAATAAAGAATAAGCAAAAGACAAAGGAAATTTTTAGAAAATTTGCCCCAAACTACACCAATATGTCTAGTTCGTATACAACAGGAATATCAGGCAATGAAAGTTAAAAAGTCAGGTACTGTGTCTGATCTTTTTCATTAATCTTGTCATCTCAAATCCTTATGTTCTTGTGCGTGTTTCATGACGTTTGACAATATTGAACATTCTGTTTACTTCATGAGGGCATAGTGAGCATTGATTTATTAATAATAAAGTTAGCCTAACCCCTTACCTCCTTTAATATACAATTTAAAACCAGTTTGGGATCTGTGCCTTTTTAATTTTCATTAACTCATCTTTCTGATGTTGTACATGAGTTGAATGTATTGATAATAGTTTAGGACAAAATTATTTTTTGGCCCCCTATCAGGAAATCACACCCTGGTCTCTGAGTGATAGGATACCACTATGCTGTCTTTCTGAAGAACTTTGGAATTGATTGTATGATATGGGAAACACTGGCACAGGACTGTTTATCATGGCACACCTGTATTGAAGAAGGTTCTATGCTCTATGAGCAAAGTAGAATTGAAGTAGCTCAAAAAAATGTTAGATGCACAAATTTAGAAAATCCACCTCAAATGTTCACGTGGTCTGTTTGTGCCCAACTTGTGGTAGAGCTTTCTGAGCTTGTGCTGGTCTGATCAACCACAGTCGGACACAGTGAAACTTGACTCTGACATAGTGATATCATTTTACCTCTCCTTGGGAATGAAAGACAACCACCACTATCTTAAAATTCCTTTGTCTTTTATCTGCACTTTGTTGCTCTCCTGCTGTATTTTAGTACTTCTCATTTGCCAAAAGCTTAGTTTTCCCCACTTTTGCTCATTGAAATGAGAATACATCCAATCCCTGATTTATAGGTTGTACTTCAAAAGTATCTATATAGGTACTTACTGAAGGTCTTTGGTTTGGAACTCAAAGCCATGTCCCACAGAAACAGGTGTTATAAGTGGTTGTAAAATGTGAATCAGCTCACAAAAGTCTCTTTAATCTTGAATGTCTTAGAAGCCTAGGACTGTATGAATGTGGGATTGTAGAACCCAAACATTATGTACAGCAATGTTTCTCTCCCTTCCAAACCTGCCATGGACTTGCCTAGTGTTGGATTCTGAGTCAGGAGCTCAAGCCAGATAGGCCCTGGAGTGAGGGAGGAAACTGTGAGGGGAGAAGGCAAGGGCTGGTTGGTAGTCATGAAAGCCTCAGGAGAAAGTTAGAAGTATGGGACAATGGAGTCCTCCATCTGTAAGAAATACAACTCCCGCAAGAGACTTTTTGGTCCAGCCTGGTTTCCTGTCAACTCCCTCTTTTTCTATTGCTCCAGAGGTTGGTCTTTTAATTTCCCTTTCCCTAGGTTCAACCTACTGCTCCCTATTAGGATGCTTTCATTTGTCTGGTCTTAATGCAGAGGAGAATACAGCTTGTTTCCTGTGTGCCAGTTTCTGAAGCCAAGATCCAATACTTTTAAGGTTTTCTAATTAATCAGCCATCAAGTATTTACTAAGTGCTTCACCAGTAGGTATAAAGACAGAAGTGAAGCAGTCCCTCTTCTCAAAGAGCTTGCATTCTGTTCAAAATCAAAATGTGTACACAATATCATGGCAGCTCAATGAATAGAGTGCTAGACTGATGTCCTGAAGATTTTAGTTCAATTATGGATTGGAACACTTATTAGCTTTGTGACCTTGGGCATGTCACTTAACCTTCAGCATCTGTAAAATAAGGAAAGTAACCTCAGGAGATGTTGGTAATGATGAAATTAGATATTTGCAAAGACTTTTTCAAATGTTAAAACTCTTTATAAATGCCATGGTTATTACTGAGGTTTTTATTATTGCCAGGTCTCTTTTTTCTGGTAGATGTGCTTATCATAGCAAGCAGCCAAGAGAGAGATTAGGTCTTCACCTCATCTGATAAGGGGATAGGACCAGCGTTAGGGCAGCTAATGGTAACTGGATAGAGAGGGTTGCGTAGGAGGGTGAGGAGGATTGGGGATTGGCCGTTTGTCCATTTTTTCCTTCTTCGCTTTTCCAGTGCCAGTCCAGATAATATTCACTCTTCCCTGGACCAACTCTCATAGTCACAAAAATAATAACTCACAGACATTGTGCTCATGTGGATATTGTGAAAGATTTAAAGTCAGGAAGATTTGACTTGGAATACTGTTGCAGATCCTTGCTATACCTACATGATGCTGAGCAAGTCAACCAATCCCTCTCTATCTTTCATCTGTAATTTGAGGCTAATACAGGGTCTTAGTGAAAAGTCTTAGTGAAGTTTTAAGCTACAAAGCTTAAAACTTTAAGCTTTGAGATATTAAATCTGCACCAAGATTTTTGGGACACCCCACATAGCACCTGCCACATGATGTTGAAATGAAAACCAAATAAGATGATGTGTAAAATACTTTGCAAAGTGCGATATACACATCAGCTGTTAGTATTTCTATGGTACTTTATTTTAAGACACCCGTCACAATTCTGTGAGATAGCCAAGGCAACAAGCATTTTCTGAGCATTTACTTTGCCAGGTCCTGTGTTAAGCAGAAAGACAATCCTTGCTCACAAGATGCTTACAGTCAAATGGGGAAAAACAACATGTAGAAGAAAAAGGAGAGTCAGGGTAGCAGTCTGGAGAGTCAGGAGTGGAGCCTGGAGAGGAATGAGGACCTGGTTGGCCTGGGCACTGTCCTTAAAATGGTGACTCTGAGGGTACTACCAGAATGAGGAGTCCAGGGATGGGGCAGACTTCCAGGATGAGGAGACATGATGAAGAAAGGATGAAACTCAGAAGTAGAGCCAGGAAACAGACATCAAGATAGGCAATATGTAAGAGAGCTTGAGGTCATGGATAATTCTAGGCAACAGCTGGCATAGGAAAGCAGAAAATCAAAAGAGTGAAGGGAAGTTGCTTTTCATAGTGGCCATTTGTACGTAAACCAAAGACTACTGTCATGTTTTATAAGGAATATGCTTCTTCGTGTCTTAATTCCTCAGACTTGGTGTTTTTTGCCGGCTTGGTTTTTTGGTAGGATCAAGGGAGCATTCCCCAGGTGAGTGGTTGTAGGTATGCTGAATACACTCAGTAAGCTTTAAGTAATTTTTCTTTTTCATAAGTTGATGTCATTCACTGGTTCTGGAGTCAGAGAATTTGGATTCAATGCCTCTGTTCCATACTATCTTTGTGATCTTGGAAAAGTCATTTAATCTCCTTGAGGCTTAGTTTCCTCATTCTTGGTAAAATGAGGAGATTATCCATCTGATGCCACTTCCAGTTCTACATCTGTGATTCTGATGTTCTATTTAGATGCTTGTACTGCTTATCAAAAGGTAGGATTCTTATTAAGGAAATCACAGGCAGAACTTTTGAGGCAATTGTTTTTCTTTCCACTGTTCACATATAAGGCGGTTAGGTTTTGGATTTATAATGATATTTGAATGTCTGTGTGTTCATGTCTGTCTTCTTTCTTTATGTCTACCTGTCTGGAGGGGATTTCAGTTTGAAGTAACTGCACTTCCAGAGATATGTGTCAGAGGCTGACTTGTCTGGGACCCTAGCACCATGTAAATCTTATTTCTGGTTCATCCTTAGTTTTGAAAACCTCCTTGTGATGACCTTAGAATGGGTCAGGCTTTCAGCTCCTACTTTGGAAATTCATCCCTCCTGCTAATCTGAGATGAACTGAACCTCTGGAATCTTTATGGAGGTTTTTCATTTTCTTGTCACATTACTAGAACTTGAAGTTAAGTAACTTGGGAAACATTATACACTGAGACCTTAAAGGGAATTAGTGCATTTCTGCAAACCCTATCTTATCTAAACATAGAACTCCCATGACTTGCTTCTTTTTCCACTTATGTAACATTTGTTCTACTACATAACATATGCTGCATAAAATCATACCACATTGATTGGGATGGAGAAATCTGGCTTTTTGTTTTCCTTTTGAAAAGCCATTGATAGAGGCAGCCTAAAAGAATTTCTAGATCAACAAAAACCTGTTGCTTCATAATGGCTAAGCTCTTGAGTGTTTTCCTTAGGATTATCCTGAAGCTTTAATTTCCTTGGAAACTTGATGCTCTAGGGACAAAAGAGTAATAAGTAAGATTTGAGTTATGGTATCAGTTCTTTTATAGACAGAAGCTAGGACATTTTCTTATTTATTAACTGATTTTAGTGAATGTAGGTGCAGCACTAGCTTATGCAGTCAGTCAATAAATATCTACCACATTCCAAGCACTATGCCATGTGCTGGGCATACAAAAAGAAGTAAAAGCTAGTCCTTGCCCTCAAGGAGCTCACAATCTAATGGGAGAGACAACAAGCAATCAGATATGTACAAACAAGCTATATTTGGAATAAATCAGAAATAATTTGGAGAGGAAAGACATTATAATTAAGAGGGTTGGGAATGATTTCCTGTAGAAGATGGGTCATCTTGACCTTGAACATTTTTTTTCCTCCCAAATTATATGGAAAGGGGAATGCATACATCAAATTAAATATTTGTGGAATATCTACTAAGTGTTCAATGTTTTTAGGCATTTTAGATGATAGTAAATTGGGCAACAGGGTTTCAGATTTTGAAATCTAGATAGGAAGGAAATAAGACAGATGAACAGATATTTGCATTAAATCATGTTAGATTTTATGAAATTGATTCTATATGCTGTAAGTATTATGCAAATGTAATTATTACTTCTCTTACTTTTTTATTATTTGAAAGGAGCAATGAAATTAAAAGTCAGAGAATCCAGGTTCTAATCCTACCTCTGCCATGGCCAAAGTCACCGGGTGACCCAGGGGAGGTCATTTCACTGCTCTGGAGCCCAGCTGCTTCATCTGTAGAATGAGGGGGCTGAATTAAATGGTCTGTCAGTTCCCTTCTAGTGCTAAATCTATGAGCCTTGAACCTAAGAATTCAAAAAAGTGAAACATTTCAGATAGTTATTTCCTTTTGGACTCAGTCCACCTGGTTCTCATTTCTACTGTCATTCCTCTGTGACCTTGAACAAACTACTCATTTCTCTGGGTTTTGTTTTCTTTATTAGTTAAATGAGGGAGGGCAAGATGGAGTAGGTGATTACTAAGATCTATTTCTAGCTCTATTAGCCTCTGTGAGATTGACTTACTGAATTAGAAATATGAGGTATAAATTATAGGACTTTATTAATGCTACTAATTGTGGAAAGCTTGTGGAGTTGAGCAATAAAGAATGATCACTTTTCACAGGTGTGGTACCTTTTCATATAAATTTTGGCAACAATAGGAATACTTGGAATCCCCAGCAGCTTCTGTAACCCCAGGTAGCAGGCATTTGCAATGACCTCTTAGAGAGACCCAAATCCTTCCACAGGTGCCCATTTTCCTTTCCTGAGGGTAGTTCTTTGCCCGATCTGGTGCTAATGGTCTAGCATTTGGGAGTGTAACACTTCAATGCTTTGATGTTCCACATAAAGTAATTTTCTTAATCTTCCTTCTGTCAAGGAGATCTGGTAGCTCTGCTATTTTATAGACTTTGCAAATATTTTTCATTTGGTTAAAGCAATTAAAGCTGCCTCCTGTTCCCTTCCTCTTTGGAAGAGTTTCCAGGTATGCAGTTGGCTCTCACCCTGTACCCATCTGTTTCACAGAAAAGGACTTGGGAGAATTTTCTTAGTTAATGTCATTATTTCTAACTGAAGTGTAAATTGTTATAGGATTGGAATTCTATTGAAATTCCTTACTTCAGAGGTTCTTAACGGGGTATGTGAACTTTTTTTTTTCTTTTAAGAAATATTTTGATAGCTATTTCAATATAATTGGCTTCCTTTTATAATCCTATGTATTTTGCTTTAAATATGTCTATATGTATGTATCTATATATGTATAGATACATACATATATATTTATATGTATTTGTGTGTGTATATATATATATGTATATATATATATATATATATATATACATATATATATATGTATACATTTAAAGACATTATTCTGAGAAGCCTTAAGGCTCTACCAGACTGCTGAAGAGAAGTGCATGACACAAAAAGGGTTAAGAACCTCATGTGCTTACTTCTATCCACTAGTAGTTTTTTTTAATGGAATATCCCTAAGATGGGATATTGGGTTGTTTTTTTTTTCTCCCCAGGAAGAAAAGCTGAGGAACCAAAATTCAGAAGTGAAAATATATACAAATATCCAGATATACTGTACATTGAATCTCCTTCCTGATTCTTTAACCCACTCATTGAATTTGCATGTAATGATAGGAGGATATGGTCAGATACAGAAGTGTCAAGAGTTTTTGGTTAAGGAATGAATGAATGAATGAATGAATGAATGAATGAATGAAAAAGCATTATTACACACTTTCTATAGGGATAGGCAGTGGTGCCGTGAATGTAAATCACTAAATGTGGAGTCAGGAAGATCTGAATTCAAATGCAGTATCAAGCACTTGCTGTGTTACCTTGGACAATGTTTGCCTCATTTCTCAACTGTAAAATAGTGACAATAATACCTACGTTACAGGGTTGTTATGAGGATCAAAGGAGGCAATATTTATAATAAAGGCACTTAGCATAGCGTCTCATATATAGTACCTGCTATAGTCACGCTTATTCTCTCCTACTCCCCCTATTACTTTGTGTCAAGTACTCTGCTGAACTCTGGAGATTAAAATACAAAAGCAATGACAGTCGTTGCCCTTCATGAGAATGCAGTCTAATATTAAGAGATAATACACCTAAGTAGTGGTGACCAAGGAGGGGTACTTTGGTACAGAAATTTTCAAGGATAATGGTGATCAAGAATGTTCCATATACCCATAATTCCATATTCCTTTATTTAGGAATAGATTGACACTCCCTTTATTGGCACATTGGCAGAGTTGATAAGATCATGGTTCCAGAACTGAAAATCTAGGGGAAGAAAGAGGACAGGTATGTACCTAAGATCAAGGCAGTTGACCAAAAGATGACCCTGGAGTAAGGAAAAAAAGAAACATGGCTGGAGGCTGCCTGAAATAGTGGGCAACATGCGGCACACACCAATGAATCAATAGAAAGAATTGACCTGCACCCCTCCCCCCAACACAGATATCCTGTTAACTATCTCAGCTCCCCTTTAGGAGCTTCAGGCAGCTGTGCTAGAAATGTAGAGGTTTGGGGTTGCAGAGAGGAAGCAGAAGAGAATAGATACTAGAACAGGGAAGGGGGAGAATTGAAGGTGATGTTCCTCAGCTCCATTGCAGATTCACAAAGCATGAAATATTTATTTTGTGCTTACTATGTGCAGGACACTGATTTGGGAAAGAAATACAGTACAGTATAAGACATGGCTCTTGCCTGCAGGGAGCTTTTAATGTAATTGGGAAGACAAAATGTAACAACATGAAAATTAAGTAACTATTCAAGATATCTAGAAAAGATTGAGCTGACCACACTCTGGAAATATCTAGTTCAACCCCCTCATATTATAAAAGACTAAACTATGGTCCAGAGACCTTAAATGATTTGTCCAAGGTTATCCATAGTGACAAGAACCTAAATCTTCTAACTACAACCAAAGGAACTTTCCTCTTTTAATGTCTTATTCACAGTTTTGAAAAGGCGTAACTTAATTCACCAAACTTTTACTAAGTGCCTCCTCCGTTCAAGGCATGCTAAGTCCAAGGACAAAAAAGTAGATATAGGGGTTTATTATAGGTCAGAATGAGGTGAGAATTACACAATTAAACCTGATACAAAAGAGAATGTGATAAATTCAAAGAAAAGTTCCCACCAAAGAGCTAAAAGAAATTTGAGAAGATTGTCAAATGAATTGTATAGGTAATAATTGGTCTAAGAGGGCAGAGGTGGAAAAAATGGCACCAACCATCACTACAGTGATGGCAACTTCACAGTACAGTGTATGGAAAAGGGACTGCCTAATGAGGGAAATGATTTCTGCAAGACACTCTTCTGCCCACTTGGATTTTTTCTATTTCTGTCATCTAGACTTGGAGCCCAATGTCCCCTGCCTTTTTAGATAATGATGAATACTAATGGAATGTTCTCTTTGTGTCTCTTTCATCTGTTCTATTTGGAACTTGGTAAACCAAAGAACAGACCAGACTAAGAATGGCTTGAATCTAGATACTTGCTGAGACAGAGTAGGTGATTGATCTAAGAAAGCCTAGGAAGGAGAAGATTAAAAAAAAGGGGGGGGGGGGCAGAGCCAAGATGGCAGAATAGAAAGACTCACATATGCTAGCTCCGAACCCACAGCCCATAATTATCTATAAAAAGAACTCCCAACAAATTCTGGAACAGTGGAGCCATGCAGCAATGGGGTGAAGGAGATTTCCGTTTCAGAGAGCCCTGAAAAAACCCATTCCAAAGGTCCATCACGCACGGGACAGGAGCGAAGCCCAGCCCTGCCCTGCCCCGGCTGCAGGGCACGGAGAGGAGCAAGCAGATCCGAGCAGGCTTCAGGGACGGAATCTCCAGTGGCCGCAAAGGTCCCTCCACCCACAGACGCACAGGTCACTGAGAGAGACGTCTGGACGGGCTGAGAGGGGAGCGGAGTGTCTCCATGACTGTGGTCCCCTGGAGAGGCAGCGGCAGAGGCAGTGAGCAGACAGAGGCTCCCAGAACACGCAGGAGCTTGGGTCCATTACTGAAAGTCTCTGCATAAACCCCCTGAGGGAACTGAGCCTAGGAGGCAGCCCTGCCCCCACCTGAGAACCTGATTTTTAATCTTAACCTGAATAGCAGTCGCCTGGTCTCCTAAAGCCCTCAGGCTGGGGAGCAGCATTTGAATATCAGACATCAAGCACAAGCTGGGTGGACCTAGGCGGGAGTGAAGAGGACTCTCAGAAGTCAAGTAACTGACTAGGAAAATGCCCAGAAAAGGGAAAAAAAATAAGACCATAGAAGGTTACTTTCTTGGGGAGCAGATGATTCTGCCTTTCCTCTCTGACGAAGAAGACCAATGCTTACCATCAGATAAAGACATAAGAATCAAGGCCTCTGTATCCCAAACATCTGAAATAGATATCCATTGGGCTCAGGCCTTGGAAGAGCTCAAAAAGGATTTTGAAAATCAAGTTAGGTGGAGGAAAAATTGGGAAGAGAAATGAGAGAGATGCAAGAAAAGCATGAAAAACGGGTCAATACCTTGATAAAGGGAGATCCAAAAAAATGCTGAAGAAAATAACACCTTGAAAAATAGGCTAACTCAATTGGCAAAAGAGGTTCAAAAAGCCAGTGAGGAGAAGAATACTTTCAAAAGCAGAATTAGTCAAGTGGAAAAAGAGGTTCAAAAGCTCACTGAAGAAAATAGTTCTCTCAAAATTAGAATGGAACAGATGGAGGCCAATGACTTTCTGAGAAACCAAGAAATCACAAAACAAAACCAAAAG
>CM053771.1:333065338-333121328 GCA_028658325.1 Potorous gilbertii
AGAGAAGTTGGAACTCAAAGTTTTAGGAACAACTGTCAAGTATTGTTCTTGCTACTAGGAAATAAGAAATACAGGTAATGGGGAATAGAAAGTTATCTGGCCCTACAGGACAAAAGAGAAGATGGGGTAAGGGAAGGGAGGGATGGATGATAGAAGAGAGGGTAGATTGGCGATAGGGGAAATTAGAATGCTCAGTGTACTGGGGTGGGGGGAGGGGACAAATGGGGAGAAAATTTTGGAACCTGAAATTTTGTGAAAATGAATGTAAAAAGCTAAATAAACAAATTTATATTTAAAAAAAAATAAAGGAGGACCATGGAAGCAAGCGGTCATCAAGAAAGTCATTAGAAACCCTGAAAGCTGGTTGGACCCAGTTATAGGGACTGGTTTTCAAGGAGCAAGATTCCAGTTTCCCCAAAGGGACTTGGGGGTAGGGGAAGGTGGATAGCTCAGTCTTGGAGGACCTCAAATAATGAATAGAGAAACAATTCAGAGTCTCAGACAGAGGAAATACAGGGACTGGTTCCCGAAACTCAGATGTAATGATGTGGGTCTCATTTACATGGTTACTAGAAGAAGGAGACAGAAACAAAGCTGGTTTTACTCAGCAGGTGACCTGCTGGCCTAAGGCTCCTTATTTTCCCATTTCTCAAGGAAAAGATGGGAACTAAAGTCTAGGTTGTAGGGTTGAACCTACAGATTGGGATTGAACAATCCCAGCTGACAGAGTTAGAAGGCTACAGAGATGAGGAGCCAACATCCTCAGCTTTTCTATATATTCATCATCTGACAGATTATAACCTACAGAGAAACCAGACAAACAGAAAAATGTGGAAATATTTTGTTTCTAGTCATCTTTTGGATTTATCTTATGGACTTATCAGTAGAGGGCCAAAGGAGGAGCCGATGGGTTTTCCACAGGCAAGATCTGTGCTTTAAGAAGAAACAGGTTAGGTCCAGCAGGACATTTCAAGAAAACATAGTGTGTGAGCTGGACCAGTTTGTTCCTTCACCATGAGGGGAATTTTCTAACTGATAGTATTGCTTGGCTGTCATTCAAACTTGCCACAGCTTCTTACTTGAGATAGGAATCTGAGTTGGATATCAAGCATACCCAGCTGTAACTACTAGACTCAACCTTCTTTAAGAAAGAAGAGGGGACAACTGGTATGCAGAAGTCTTGGAACAGAAGTGGTACTAACATTGTACCTTCAAAAAAGTCAAGAGAAACACAAAAAGGGAGGTGGAGTTTTGCCACTGTGAATCAGTTTTGCCCTGTTATTACTGGTTCTTTCCAAATTCATTTTTTTTTTGCTGAACCAGGAGCTCTGTTTCCATCCCTGCAAAAGGCATCAACTGGAATACTGGAATTGAGTGAGTCAGAATGGAGAGATTACTGTGGATAGTAGAATCAAAGGAACAGGTAAAGGCAAGATTGTCTGGGCATGTCAGATACAGGATAAACCAGTTTGGGACCAGTATGGCAAATATTAATGTGCCTTCTTCCATTTTTAACATCTAGGTAACTTTAGGTTGGAGGGGGTAGACAGAAAGCAGCCCAGCAGAAATATGGTCGGATTCTTCTCTCTGTTTTTTTCATCCTCTTAGTTTTTCATTCATGCAGGGATTAATTTTCTAGTAAATAAGTCATATCAAGAATAGCTAATCAGTTGAGGAGTATGTGTTCTTGGGATTTAGATGATATTCTTCAGAACTAGGACCAGGAATCTTACTTCCTATTCAAGTAGCTAACTGAAAAGCTTTAGTGTTTAATGCTTAAGATTTCTATGAGCCCCTGGGCTGAGAGGAAGCATCATTTGGTGGAAACCATTCTATAGATGAAATCTTTGGGAGCCAGATTTTAGAAGTCCAAGACACAAGAACCTCCTTTCCGTTGGAAAGGTGCTTGCTGAGTTAGCTACTTTGTCTCTGTGACAAATTTATTTTGAAAAAATATGAAATGAATGGCAGCCCCTCCCACTTCCCCTTAAAGCTCTTTGACTAAAATTCATGATAGTTGCCACTGAATGATAGTATTTGATTTTTAGGTAACAGAGACTCAATGATCTGGAGTCTTCTGACAAACACAAATGTAGAAAAGATATTTATATCATAATCACAGTCTCTTAGAAAAATGCAGTTCCTCAAGAAACAAGAGAATGAACACTAATTAATTTATATTTGATAAGAAGGTTATAGGAAAGGAGATACCAATTCATAGTAAGAATTTATAGGAAAGGAAGGCTCAGCTAGAAGCCTGTTATTTCTACAACTATTCTCTTTGATATTTTCTCAAAGTTGAAACATTTTCTTGAGGTCACAAGCCTTCCAGGAGCATCTGTGCTGGCCTGGGGGATTTTGGCACTTCTAGATACTAAGCATCAAAGCTTGCTGTCCAGCCTTTTTAGGTAGTCAGAGCTTTTCCATCAAGTAAACTGCTGTGCTTAACTTTGTCTTTCCAAGTGGCAGAAGCTTCTGGAGTGACACCTCCCACTTTGTCTGCTTCCTTACCTAATTCATACTTAAATCGAAAAGGGAACTCCCCAGAATGTGGCAACTGTATCTGACGTACTGTTCCCACCTAGTTCTTATGATTCTGTTTTTTGTCTAATCAAGTATGTATCTATTATAAATCACAAGTTTTGACTCCCTCTATTATAATCCATACAATTTTACTTCTAGAAAGGACCTTAGATGTCATTTGGTTCTTCACACTCAGAGAAGAAAGAGTCCCAGAGGGGTGAGGTGACACTGCCCTAAGTTAATTCAGTGAGTTGGGGAAAGAGGAGAGGAGTTTCTGTTCCTAGCTCCTTCCTCTCAACTTTAGAAATATGTATGCAGTGGCTCCTAACATAGCAACGGTTTTAATGTTGCTGCACAAAGTGATTTCCATACACTCTTGTTATGAGTCTGGCCCAAACTTCAGATGTATCTTTATCAGGATAGTATTCTCATCTGTCATTTGAAAATTATGCTTGCTTTGGCTAAGTTTTATTACTCACTTTTTCCAAAGCTATATAGAAAGATATCTAAACATAAGATGATTTTACAAATAGCTTCAGAGTAACTGGTTCTCCAGAATCTATTTTTTTTACTCGACCTAAACATATTATGTGGGTCCTACCTCTTGGCATACATGACATTGGCATAACCTTAAATATGATGTATTAACAAATAATCCTCAGCAGATAACACAAACCATGAAGGAATGTTAAGAAAATTAATCAAAATTCTTAATCAAAATTAATCTAAATAAACCCAGCCAATATTTGATTGTTTGTTGGGAGTACCTTCCTGGCTCCAGTGCCAATATTCTATCTACTCTAAACAATTTAGCCCTCATATTCCCTTTGGTACTTCCTAGCCATTAAATGATTTTGGTGATACTCTCTCCTGTCTTATCCTTTCTGTCCCAAAGTTTCTCATTTTCTTTCTCACTCATTTGCCTTCTTGCTTCGGTTTCATCCCTCTCTCTGACAAAGAGCCACTCTGGTAACTAGTAGGATGTTGGAGGAGCTTTATGAGCTTTTTATTTGGCTGGAACTGAGGCTATTTGATCAACAGACCAATTATTCATCCTGTGGGAGGTACCCAGGAAGGGTGCCAGATCCCTTACAGATTACTTTGGCACAATGGATTAAAGCCTTCATTCACAGCTCCTGTTTGGCTGAAGAGGCTCTCTGTCCTCTTCATCCAGGGCCTACATCTTGGGCTCTTGCCATTTCCGAGGTAGAGAGAGGGAAGTATCTGTAAAAGAGTTGCTCAGCCACAGTCAGGTCTTTTTACCAGGCATTACTGACGTTACTCTTTTACCTTGGCAAGCATAATCTATCTTTGTGAGGGTGCAGGGAGTGGTAATTTACTTCTTAGTAATTACTCTGTTGGTGGGGACTTGCTAGACAGATCCCCAAGTGTTAGAGACTCTTGCAGAGCAAATTGTAGGAATTAGGACTGGCATGTAATTTTAGTCTTGAAAATCTTAAATTACATGTAAAAAATCTTAAATGTATTTTTAGTGTCATTTTTTTTCATCAGTACATACTTAAAACTAGAGTAACTAATGTCTAAATCACATAGTGCTGTTTAGGGATTGACACCTCTGAATTAATGTGAATTTTCTTTGGCAAGTGAGCCAGTTGCTACCACAACCCTTCCTGCTCTCCCCCAAATTCCTCTGGCTAGTGTGGGCTCCCCTTACATTCTGGAAAATCTGTAGATCTTTAGCCTTGCACAGCCTCTCTTAACTGCCAGAGACTACCCAAATTTTGTCAAAGGGAAAGAAATCAGATGCACCTTGACACTTCTTTTAAAAGGCTGCCATTCCTTATACTATGCCAAGAATGATTTAAATTTTTAGAGTGAAATTTAGAACTAACCTTTTTTCCGTTAATGAATTAGTAGTCATTTTTTAAAAATTGAAAGTTTTTCAAAATGTCCTGATATTATTTTGAACTTTACAAGTATTGTGTAATTGTGAGAAAGGTTAGATATAAAATGGAGGTCAAATAGGAAAATGATACATTTTCAACCTTCTAGAACTAAAACTCTTTTTATAGTTGATCCTTGAAGTTATTCCCTTGAATGTATAATTTTTTTACACTGTGAAAGCAGAACTTTGCTTTTGTACCTAAGAATTTCACCTTTTATATATAGTTTTGCCCTGTACTTTACCAACAAACTCTACTACTTCTAACACAAAAAGGTCTAGCAGAAAGTAGGAGCTGTTAACAGCTGAAACATGGGTAGGAGACCAAAGGGGTGGAGATCAATGGAGGGGCTAACTCCAAAGATGAATGGTCAAAGGATATGAACAGGCACTTTTCAGAGGAAGACATTAAAGATATCTATAATCATATAAAAAATGTTCTAAATCACTATTGATTAGAGAGGTGCAAATCAAAACAACTCTGAGGTACCACATCACACCTATAAGATTGGCAAACATGCAGAACAAGAAAGTGATAAATGCTGGAGAGGATGTGGGGAGAGTTGGAACACTAATTCATTGTTGGTGGAGCTGAGAGATCATCCAACCATTCTGGAGAACGGTTTGGAACTATTCCCAAAGGGCTACAAAAATGTGCATACCTTTTGACCCAGCATTATCACTACTAGGACTGTATCCCCAAGAGATTATAAAAATGGGAAAGGGTCCCACATGTACAAAAATATTTATAGCAGCACTCTTTGTAGTTGCCAAAAACTGGAAGTCAAGGGGATGCCCATCGATTGGGGAATGGCTGAGTAAATTATGGTATATCAACGTAATGGAGTACTATTGCACCATAAGAAATGGTGAACAAGAAGACTTCAGGGAGGCCTGGAAGGATTATATGATCTGATGATGAGTGAAAGGAGCAGAACCAGGAGAACTTTGTGCACAGCAACCACCACAGTGTGTGAAAGTTTTTTCTGGTAGACTTGGAACTTTGTAATAATGCAAAAACTTATTTAAAAAAATCCCAATGGTGATTTTCTAAGACACAATACCTTCCACACTCAGAGAAAGAAATATGGAAGTCATTCGCAGAATGTAGGAGATCATGTTTGTGTATATGTGTGTTTTAGTGTATTATGTTGTGATTTGTTATATGATTTCTTTCATTTATTATAGCATGACTATAGTGAAAACGTACTCAATAGGAAAGTATAGGTAAAACCTATACAGAATTGTATGCTGTTGTGGGGAGGGAGGTGGGTAGTGGGGGATAGGTGTGAGGGGAATAAAATCTTAATTTTATGGTAATGATTGTAGAACATTAAGAAAAATAATAATAAAACTTTTTTAAAAAAAGAAACTACTGAAAGCAATTAAAGTATGTAGGTTATAAAAGTTTTTGCATGATTGAGTTACTTCTATTACAGTCCTTTCCCAGTAAATGATACAAAGAAATTGAGTGAAGATAAATAAATGTTTAGTTCATTATCAATGAATCCAATAAATAAATAATAAAGAAAATAAAAATGAAAATTCAGTCATGGTATTAAGTGAATCAAATTTGCAAGTATATCTTTGGATGAGCTCAGTCCTGTTTGAACACTTTGCTCTTCTTAGTCTAGCCCTCAACCACACCTTTGTGTTTCACATGTTGGCCCTTATATTCTTTTATTACTGATTGATCAGTATTTCTGGTCTTTGGTTAGACCTCCAACCTCAAGATGTTCCCTTCCTCCACAACCCCTTTCCCCCCTAACTAAGCAATAGTTTCACCTTTTTCCCTTGACCTTTCTCTTGCACTGGCTCATTCATGAAAATCACTTGTAACCACCTAATACCTTTCCCAGTCCTGACCCCACCTTCCCTGAAAGAGATACAGGATGGAGGTGAGGAGCAAAATACCTGTATTTGAGCGATCCAGATAAATATTTACAAAATGACATTTAAATTTGTCTGGTACAGAGCCAAGATTCCAGGCAGTGAATGATAGCATCCTAGATGGAGTGTACCCCCTAGAGTATTATTTAATGAACTAAATGCTTTTCTCTTGGTTAGTGGTTCTTAAAGTATGGTACAGAGACCCCTGGGAACCTTGAGATTTTTTTGGAGGGACATGAGGTCAAAACTATTTAATAACAATACTAAGATATTTTAATTTTTAACATAGATATTAATAGATAAAACCCATATAACAGAAGCTACTTGGTGGGGGGAGGTCCTCAGCTTTTAAGAGTGTAAGTGGATCTTGAGACCAAAAAAGTCTGAAAACTACTACTCTAGCTTTAACATTCAGTAAGTACCTCAGCTCTCAGAATCGCCTATGTCATTTTAACTATGTGAACCATATATTCCAATTTTATCTTTCTTGGGTGATATCTTTTGATATTGGTAATTACTGGCACCACTTTTATACCCATCAGACATCTCTGTTGTCCTTGTTATCATGTGCAGTTTACAAAATCAAAGAAAAATAAGACAGGATTCTTGCCTTCAAAGTGTTTGGATAATATGCTATATTCATTAGCTAAAGTATAAGGTTTTTAGGGGGTGGAGAATAAGCATTTGCCTACTGTGTGCCAGACACTGTGCTAACCACTTTACAAATATATCATTTGAGCCTCAAGACAACCTTGTGAGATAGGTAATGTTACTATCCTTATCTTACAGTTAAGGAAACTAAGGCAAACGGAGGTTTAGTGACTTGCCCCAGTGTCATACAGCTAATGTTTGAAACTGGATTTGCACTTAGAGACCTAAGTTCTTATTCCAGCCCAGCATTCTATCCATTGTGCCAACTAGTTGCTCTTGCTATAGGATAAGATACAAAACCTGGCATAGAAACTCAGCATTTCTGGACATTTATTGTCTTTGAATGAAAATTTGAAGTTAGTGATTCATGACCTAATGCAGCTTTTTCAGTAGTAACTGTTTTGTAACTCCTAAAATTCGCTTATGAACATGTCACTTCTAGTGTGAGCACCCTTACTGGCTCTTCTTTCCCTTTAAGATAAATTATATATCTCTCTTTGACAGTTAATGACCTTCACTGTCTGGATCCAGCTTATCTTTCTATACTGATTACGTATTACTCTTCACATGCTTTATGCTCCAACTAAACTGTCTCGGATTCATCCTTGACTCTGCGCTTTCTCTCACCCTTCTCCTATCTAATATTAATTGTCATGTTTTTTCGATTTTACCCCCATAATGTCTTTCACCTCCATCCTCTTCTCTCCACTTACAAAACTACCAACCTAATTCTTGTTATCTCTTTGCTAGATTATTGCAATATCTTCTTACTCTCTCTGCACCTGGGCTCTCCCTTCTTCAATCCATACAGCTGCCAGTCACATTCCTTAAATCACTACGTCGTACTCCTTTGCAAGAAGCCCTCTTGCCTCCCAATTGCCTCTAAGATCAAATACAAATCCTCTTCATCATATTTAAAGCTGTTCACAACCTGGCTCCACTCCAACTTTCTAGACATTATTAATGACTCCCCTTCACATACTCTCCACTCCAGCCAGCGTGGCCGACTTGCTGTTCCATGCTCCACATTCCTTGTCTTGCTTCTGCACAGACTGGCTCCTATTCCTGGAATGCCCTCCCTCCTCTCCCCCCAGCACTGCCTCTTAGAATTCCTAATTCCTTTCTAGGTTCATGTCCCTCAGCATTCTGCCTATCTCCCTCTTCTCCTTTGCCTCTGCACTACTTCGTTGGATGATCTCATCAGCTCCCTTTGATTTAATTGTCATTTCTATGCTGTGGATTCTCTTTCTTGCCCCAAGCTCTCTGCTGACCTTTAATCTTACATCTCCAACTACCTTTTAGATATCTTGAACTGGATATCCAGTAGGCATCTTAAACATGTTCAAACCAGAACTCATTGTCTTTCCCCCTAAATTCCCACCCCTTACCCTTTGCCTATTTCTGGAGAGGGCAGTACCATGCACTCAGTCCTTCAGGCTTGCTGCAACTTAAGAGTCAGTTTGGATTTCTGTCTTTCATCCTTGTCCCCCATACCCAAGTTGTTGGCCAAGGCCTATTGATTTTCACCTGTGTAATATTTCTAGTGCACACCACCTTCTCCCCTCTAATGCTGCTATCACTCTAATGCAAGTCTTTATCGTCCCATATTTGAACTATTGCCTGCTGGTGGGTCTGCCTGCCTCAAGTGTCTCCCCATTCCAGTCCTTCCTCCATTCAGTGACCAGAGTGATTTTCCTAAGGGACAAGTCTGACCGTGTCACTCTCCTATGCAGTAAACTCCAGTGGTTCCCTGTTGCCTCTGGGATTAAAGGCAGAATCCTGTTTGGCATTCAAAGCCCTTCATAACCTAGCCTCCTCCTGCTTTGCCAGTGTTCTTACACCTTACTTCCTGACACATACCCACAGACCAAAAACACTGGCCTCCTGGCTGTGCCATGAATATGACAGTCCATTTCCCTGCTCCAGGCATTCTCTCCAACTGTGGAATGTTCTCTCCTCCTCAACTTCATCTATAGACCTCCCTGGTTTCTTTTAATACCCAACTAAAATCCAGTCTTTTGTAGGAAGCCTTTCTCTCTGTTAATTATGTCCTGTTTTTCCTTTATGACTTGCTTTGTATATGTTTGTGTGCTATCCCTTCCATTAGACTATAAGCTCCTTGAGGGTAGGGATTGTCTTTCGCTTTTTTTCTGTCTCCAGTGCTTAGCACTGTGCCTTAACACAGTAGGTGTTTAATAAATGTCGATTGATTGAAGAGGCTTTTTCTGATTTCTTGTTCCCCAAGTTGTTAATATCCCACCCTCATTTACTTTATATTTATTTTGTATGAATACTATATTATGTATTATATGTGTGTTGTAATTGAGTGTACATTATATAACCCAGTAGGGTATATGCTCATTGAAGACAGGGATTATCTGGCTTTTTTATTTGTGTACCCAGTAGCACAATGCCTTTGTTCACTGATTAAGTTAGCTGCATGGTCAATCATTTACCCTTGTAAATACTGCACAACATTGGCAAGATAGCAGGCAAGAGGGTTATGGAGTAGAAGGTAACTGCTTTACCCAGAAGTCAATTCAGTAACATTGCCCTTACAGTGAATGGTGCCCTTTAAATAGATGAATTTGTCTCCTGCTAAATAGAATCAGAGGAAGAGTAGTGTAGGTATATTTGGATTCATACATATGGGTGTAGTCATGTGGCTTGCCTTGTTTCTATTGAGGCTTTCTTAGCATTGATGGTATTTTTAGGGTACATCAAATAAATCAGCTAGCCATTATCTTTGTTACGGAAGTCAGTTGCTTCTTACTAATGATATATATAGCTGATATTGAAGTGTGTTTGTTTTCATTTGATTCATAAGCATAGCATCAGATTTGTCTAATAGAGCAGACCTGGAATATACCTTAGACATCATTTAATCAAACCTCTCTACTTTATACATTAGGAAACCGAGGCTCAGAAAAGCTTGTATGAGGTCACACAAATAGTAAGTAACAGATATAAGATGAATTGAGTCTTCTGACTCCAAGTCTGAAGCTATTTTTATGAAATCACAATGTCTTTCTGTTAGTATATTTGTCGGCAGATTTTTTTGGTTGGAATTCTTGTGCACTTACATTTTATAGAATGCATTTACATAGTCATATGAAAAAACACTTGCTCTGTGATCTCATTTATGGGATGCATATACATGCTCTTACATGATAAAACACTTGCTCTCTTTTTGTACATTCAAATTAGTTTTACTTCAAAATGCTATATAAATTTTCAAGCTAAAAATTGGGAATTCTCTGCTGCAGTTCTCTACTTAGTTTAAATTAGATGTTGGTCTTATATGACTCACTAGCAGAACTGACTATTAATGTAGGACTACATAGCTATCTACCTTCTTCAGAAGCTTTGGAGAGTGTACTTTTCTCTGGGGCTGAGATTCTGGAATAGAAGATCTAAGTGGTTTGCTTAGTCTCAATTATATGGTGAATTTCTCTGTCTGGATAGACCCCCTTTTTTTGTGACTCCAAGAAGTCTATCAGTGAAACTTCTAGTATGCTCGATTTCATTGTATTAGAACTCAGATGTCTATGTTCTATTTAACTTCTGTGTTAATTATCCTTTCCTTCTAACTACTCTCTATCCGTAAATGCTTTAGCTTCTTTGTTGATGTCGACTATTACCTGTGTGTTACAGTAAACAATTTAAAAAAAAATTTTCTTTTAAAGAAACATCCTTTTTAATAAGTAGAACCACACTTTGAAAGGTGTGGTGCATTAACCTTTTAAAATGATAGAAACAGGGCTTTTGGTCCTTTTTGGAATTTGGCAAAGATGTGTTATTATGTGAGTATGCATGAAACTACACGTGCAAAAAATAAAGGCAGCCTAAAAAAATATTTATATTCCTCGGATTTGAAAAAAAAAAAACTACCTAATAAACCCCATGCAAGGAGAAAGCAACTATCTTAATTATGCAATTGTTTAGTTGGCTACTCTTCATTACTTGTGTTAATGAAAGTAATTGTTGGGGATCATAATTATCAGTTTAAGTTATAGATAGACAGTTTAATTAAATGAAATCTCCAATTTTTATAGTTTTGCTCAACAACAGATAGTTTATTCTGGGCATGCGGGAAATGGTCTTGGCTAGTGAAAATATTCTGTTATGGTAATATCTCTTAACATGTGGTCCTGACTAAAAAGAAAACGTTTTCTGTAGTTGAAACTAAAAAAAAAAGTGAGAAAGTTTCGAAGTGAGAGTTTGGTGTCTATGCAAATTAGAGTCATGTTGAGAAACAAGCTTCAGGAGCATTTTCTTGGGAATTGAAGTTGGGTTAATTATTTGCTAAAAGCCTGAAAGATTGTTTAGCATTTTAAAATAAGTTTTTAGTATTAGTAGCTGACAGGTTAAAACTCATTTAAGAATTTGTTCAACTATAGACGTGTGCATATAAAATGTCCAGTCTATTTTGCCATTGCTTACTTAGTAACTGAAATCATTCTCACCTTTTGGGGAAAAAAATTCCCTAATAAAATAATTTCCCTTGCCATAGCACACATACAACAAATGTAATTACACACTATATATATAGTTAAACTCATGACTCTCTAAGTGCTATGACTCTAGAAATTCTAGATCAATTTGTACAGATATCTAAAATTTCTTATGCTTTTCTGAACTTGGGCGTGAGACAATACGTCCTTCTTCTTTTGTTAAGATTAATACACAATTGTTAATCTATAGGAAATATGCTTGAAGTGTGACTTTATTCCCAAGAAAAGTGTTTTTGTGCAAAGATGAGAAATTAGGCAGCAGGTTTCATTGTTTTATTTTGGTCTTCCTATTCTCCACTCCAAATAGCCTTAGACTCCATCTTCGCTCTTCCCATGTATCTCCCAGAAGTTCGTGTGTGTGTGTGTGTGTGTGTGTGTGTGTGTGTGTGTATACATGTATCAGTCTGTCTGCCTCTTTTCTGTTCAAAGAGAAAGAGAAATCACAAGACTTATTCAAATCTTGCCATTTTGAAATCATTGTGTTGGGATTCACTGCTGTCTGTTGCTTCCCACTAAATACACATAGATCCTATTTCTTTCTGCCAGACGGTAGTTAGAGTAATAGTGTTGGATAATCTCTTACCAACCCATATCTCAGTAAAATAATTTTCTTACTCCAGTTTAAGAGCTATCTTTGCTTCTGAGTCTGAAAAGCAATCAAAGCAAAGCTTGATAGAGGAGCAGTTTCAAGAACACTGACTTCTTCCTAGAGGGTCTAAAATACCCACCCCCTCAACCTCCTACCACTTGAACAGTTTGGTGGCCATTTTTATTTGAAAGTAGAGTGTAAGAGAACATGGTAGTTATTGGGGAAACTCTCTCATCCATGTTGCATAAACTCTGAACTTAAGTTGGTGGTTAAATGAATAGGAATGTCTTTTCTTACAAGAAGTCGTGGCATCCAAAACTCCTAGTGGGGAGGTGAAGTAAGGTGAAATAAAGAGCTTGGCTTTCTCCCCACACCCAACCCTTCTCATAGCTTTTTAGAATGGAAAGGATTTCTTTTAAGCTATGTAGCTGCCTTTGAACCCTCTCTGGGTCAAATGAATGAGTTTTTTTTTCTTCAGTAGACTGAGATTCTTATTCTTGTTGCTATCTGAAATTTCATTATTAGCAAAAGTACTGTTAATCGTATTTGGCAACCTGATTTTCTGTTGGAATGCTTTTGAAGATGAATATATTTGCTGGTGAAGGACTGACGTCCTTGAGTTAAAGGTGCTACCACAGTACAGAGAAAGTAATTAACATTTCTAAAAGGAGAGAACTTTATGTTATAAGGAACTAACAGGATGCAGTCAGTGGTGAGTATATTGACACCTGTGCCCTTCTATCCAATTTGTGAATCTTTCCAGATCTCTCCCCCACAATGGCTACTCCCTAGCTAACAGAAGCAGTAGCAGCCCTGAGTACAAAGAATTTGGGCAGCCCCCAGATGGACCTGTACCTTCTGTGAATGTACAAATTTGTATTTACTTAGACCGACAAAAAGTTTCTTAGATGCTCTGGTAGCACTAATTAGAAAGGGCAAATTTGGGGGAAAGCTAATACTTTCTAGTTACATTAACTTTGAGTTGATATATCTGGATGGAGATACTTTGTACACGGTTCATGTGCCTGAGTTCTGAATATAAAAATTTGAGAGCCATCTGTATTTAGGTGAGAAATGAAGCCATATCATAGAACAAGATTGTCAGGGGAGAGAGTATAAAGGGAGAAAATAGAAGAGGGCCCATGATAGAGTCACGGTGCATACCCATCTGAGGGGAGGAGGAAGAGGAGAAAGAGACAGTAAGTGCTTAAATGATGGGAGAACCAGGTATCTCTTTATCTGTAAAAAGAATATCAATAAAGGGGAGGGGGCAGGTTTTAGCAATGTTTAGTGCTGTGCAGAAGGTCTAGGTAGAAGACTAAAAGAAGGTTACTACTAGAATTCTCAGTTAAGAGGTCATTGGTTGCCTTTAAACAAAGCCGTTTCAGTAGAATGGTGGGGACAGGAGCCAAATAGCAAGTTTCAGAGCAGATGGTAAGAAAATAGTCGTTGAGTAGAGACCAAGGGGTGAGCCTATTGTTAAATTTTTGGTGTGTATATTAGCACTTTGGAACTCAGCAAACACCACAAGTGAGGGCTTGATTTATCATTTTGTTGATTGTCTGGACTTTAAGAAAGGGTTGGAGAAAAGGTGGATTAGTATTATATAATACTGAGTAGGCTATTATAAATGTGAATATTGAAAACTATCTTTACATGTAATTGGAAAAATAAAATACTATGAAGTGGGGGAAAAAAGAGAAAAAATGAGTAGGTTAGTGGGATCAAAATGCAGATTTCAGTAAGGACAGGAAAGCACAAGAGTACTGAGACAAGAACCAGATAGTAAAGACAAATATAGTTTATATTTGATTTTAGAACTAATAGCCATTACAGGTTATTGGGGAGAAGCATGAGGTAGAAAGTCTAACGCAGTCAGAACTGCACTTTAGGAAAAAAAAAGAATAGTTTGCATTTATATGGCTCTTTTAGGTTTGCAAATCATGGTACATATGTTGTCTCATTTTAGATAGTATAATCATCAAGATTTGGCGGCATCTTTCTTTCTCCTCCTTCTCACACTACTACTACAACTGCGAGTACTATATAAATTTCAACTGCTACACTGATAATAACAGCAGTGGATATTTATATACTACTTGCATTTTATGAATAGCTATCTTCAGACTTGGCTTTTTGGTGACCAAGTATATTAAACATCTCAGATACTGTTTTTAACAGATCACTCTTTATTCCCTTTTCTACCATGTACAATTAGCTGTGGATGGTTAAATAAGTAAAAGTTTGTCTTCTCTTTCTTCTTCCCCCCCTCCTCACCATGTTTAATATCTCTCTACTTCATTTTGAATACTCCCAAAGATCAAAGAAATGTTCTAGGATTCATTTTTTACTTTCAATTACTGTTTTTAAAAAGTCTGAGATAAACCTTTTGGGACTTCATATTTAATTTCCCTTCCTAGAACAGATAGATATATTCTCTCCTTTTTATATATTTCTGGGGATTGGAGGGAAATAACCTAAATAATATGAAACTCTAGATTTAGGAAAATAAGACTATTTCTTATGATGATTTAGCAAAATGAAAGTGATAAAGCACATTTTTAAAGAACCAAGTGAGTAACCATTATAGATTTTATCCAATGTAAAATATAGATTCTTTTCAGTGGGTATAGTTCTATCTCCTCCCTTAATTAGCTTGGAATTCACCTGGAGAGTCATCTCTAAAATTGGTAAATTCTTACTAATACGTGGTTTAGGGACCCTTGTCTGTGGGAGTAGTGTAAGAAAGTTGTATATAGCTAGGGAAGGTGCTAAGCCATCATTAGCTTATAGTAAAAAATTTGTTTACTCTTTAGGCTAATGCCATAACAAAGAATTTGATATATATACAAAGTTTAAAATTTTTTGAACATTTTTATTTAAAGTTTTGAGTTCCAAATCCTATTCCTCCCATCCTCCTTTCCCCCCTTCTTTAGAGAGTAAGCAATCAGATATGGATTATACATGTGCAGTTATGTAAAACATTTCCATATTAGTATTTTTGTACAAGAAGACTCACATAAAAGGGAAAAAAGTGAAAAAAAAAGTACGTTTCAGTCTGTATTAAATCAATTAGACACCAAGTTTTTAGGAAAGTTAGTGTAGGCTGAAAATGAGCATATTTCAAGGACTTAGCATCATTGCAGAAAAGGAAAGTTACCAATGGTAAGATATGTAAATTATGATAAAATACAAATTTATAATAAAGTAAATAGTGGGTAAGAGGCATTACTTTTTTTGAAAGATTATGCAGTTGAAACGAGTGTTTAAATCTTTGTAATTTTTTTATAATTTACATTGTAACTATCAGCAAAACATTGTTTCCCTAGAAAGTTGTTAAGCACTGTGGAAATAGCTGCTGAAAATAATTTAGGACTGGTGGGAGAAGAAAGCAGGCATTGCTAGCCTTTGGTAGTTAAAGAAAGGAGGGGAGGAAGTGTTTTGCTTTACACACACACACACACACAGACTTAGACACACACACAGACAACACACACCTCAAAAGATGAAAGGTTTAGATGAATTCACTAAGTTTCTAGCAATACAATACATATTTCTCATTTCAGTAGAAGTGTCAAACCGTGCTACACCTGTATGTACCTACTTAGATGAGTGCTGATAAACTCAACTGAAACATCTTTCTAAATACTACAGAAGTTGTACATTAGTTTTCTGGGTGACCTTACTGACTTCAGCCTCTCCTTTCCTCTGGGGTATATCATAGTAAGAATCATGTACCTCAAAAATCTTGCAGTCCTTCTTTTGAGAATTATACTGTGATTCCATAATTACCTTGTGCATCTAATTGATGAAGGGTTTAAATTCTTATTTCACTTATTTCCCTCCTATTGGATTTAATCCTAATTGGATTCTATTGGAATACCATCTTACTCCTTTCTTCCGAGCTCTGTCCTGAATTTTCCTTTTTTCAAAATTCTGCTCATTTCACCTTTTCCATAAAGCCTCTCCAGTTTAGTTCCAAATGAATAGAGATCATCTTTTTTAAAAAAAAATATATGTGACCAAGGTGAAAATGTGTTTAATAGGAATGTATGTGTAGAACCTATTTAAGATTGTACGCAGTCTCAGGGAGGGGCAAAGGAGAGGGAGGGGAGAAAAATCTAAGATATGTGAAAGTGATTATAAAATACTGAAAACAAATAAAATATTTTTTAAAAACAAAGATTAAAAATTAAATAAAAGCACCTCTACAGAAATGTCATAGACATCTTTGACTTTCTACCCATCTTTAACTTCTTACCTATCCCATTATTTAATATAATGTTTCTATGTCTATATATTGGATGAATTCTGCCTTTTACAAGTTTTTTTCTTTGTGCCCCAAAGACGAGATTATAAATTATGTAAATAACAGGCAAAAAAAAGTTTGTCAAATTGATATTAATGTGAAATAATTTTGAAAAGTATATTTCAATCCCTAAATTGATCTGCAATCTCATTTGTGTTGGAATTCCCTTCAGCATATATTCCATGCTTGTCCATTCTATGAAGTTCTTATCTGTGTTCTTCCATAGGCTCACCTTAAGTAGCCTATATGCTATAGGCCTTGCTTGAGTGACCAGTAAAACATCTCGGTTTTCTTTGGTGATAACTTGCTATGACTATGTCTGACCTATTTTGTAGGTCCGACCATGTCATTCAACTGCTCAATAAACTTCAGTACCTTTCTATCACCTTCAGGACCAAATAGAAATGGTACTTAAATACTCTTTGGTGTTTAAAGCTCTTCATTGCTGCCTCCCCAACTTTCACACTTTTTTATACCTTATACCATCCCATCCCCATATACTCTGACCTAGTGACATTGGTTTCCTTGTATTCTCCAAAGAAGAGGTTCATCTCCCAACCTCACTGACTTTCCTATCTGGGATTCTCTTTTCTCCTCACCTCCACTTCCTGACTTCCTTGAAGTTCAGCTAAATTCCTATCTTCCACTGGAAGCCTTTCCTAATCCCTCTTAATTTCAGGGCCTTCCCTCTGTTGACTATTTTTAATTTATCCGATAGATAACTAGTTTGTATGTAGTTGTTTGCAAGTTATCTCTCCCATTTAACCGTGAATTCCTTAAGGTTAGAGACTTGTCTTTTGCCTTTCTTTGTATCTCTGGCACACTTAGTACTTTTCCTGGTACATAGAAGATATTTAATAAAAATTCACCGACCAGACCACCTTCTTTTCTGCACATGTATTTCTCTAATGTCATTCTTTATATCACTTTTACTTTGTAATTTCTTGTTTGTAATAATGTTGTAATCTGCTTACAACCACCATTTGTCTCTCCTTTGAGTAATCAATCTCAGCTTCAGTTCTTTGGAGACTATAGTGTTCTCTGACTTATACCATACAGCATTATCAGAAAAATATTGGTATTAAAAATATAGGCTTTCCTCCCATTGGAATATTGCAGAATCTCCTAAATAAAATCCATAATAATTCAAAAGAAGTGACTTGAATTCTCCAAATAGGAAAAACCAACAATTTCTATTGTCCAGGAGCATCTACTTAAAAGTGTAGTCCATTATATATGCTTTAGCACTTCATTAATACATTAAAATCTTCATTGTGGAAAAGTAAGCAGGATTTACTTATTTTTTCCATTTATTTCACTTTGGAAGTTATATGCAAATGACACCCACATATCAGAAAATTATTTTAAAAATAAAAGCACTAAGTTTAAGTTGTCATTACAGTGAAACTATCTAAGAATACTCAAAATTTATTCTGGATATCCATTTCTTCTCAGATAATGGAATATTAATGTTTATGTGATTTTTCATTTCATTTTAAAAGTTATTTTAATTTTTGTAGAAATATTTTAGAGATAATTTTTAATAAAACTAAAAGCAAAATTAATTCCTCAAAACAGGCAAAATAACAAAAGATTGTGAAAAATTGTGCATATGTTTTTGCGCATTTCATGAAAATAAAAGGAATCTGTATATGTGTACTTTAGCTAGGTAATGCTCCTACTATCCATTACCTTTAACCTAAGGTTTGTTGCCATTTAATATTATTTTCATTTACTTAGGCATTGTCAGTATATTTTTCAAACTAGTTTATTTTGCATAACTTTATATAAATATTGTAATATTTCTTTAACTACATCATTTTTTCCATTGCTTATGATGCAGTAATATTCCATGGCATTCATATGCTACAATTTAATCAATCATTCCCTACTCACTGGGCATGTACTTCTTTCCAACTTCTTGCTGTTGCCAATAGTATTATTTATTTTTGCATAGATAGATATTGGCTTTCCTGTTAATTTCCTCTTTGATGCAAAAACCTCTTAATAGGATAGCTGAGTCTAAAGACATATATTTTAGAGCATTTTTGTGTGTAATTCCACATTGCTTTCCAAAAATAAACCGATCATAGCTTCATGAGAAGCAAATTCACACCTATGTTGTATTTTGTCATATTTTCTTATCTTTGCCCAATTGAAGGCATAAAGTATTAATCTACCACAGAGTTATTTTAATTTTTATCTCTTTAATTATTTATGATTTTCATCTCCTTTTCAAGTAGTAGCAGAAAGTTGGTATTGCTTTTTTCTGGAAATTGCTCTTTGTAAATCTGGAATCTTATCTCTTGTGAAATAGAGCTTAATCTTTATAAATTTGCATCTCTTAGATTTTGGAAGGTTTTTTTTTTTACCATGAATGTTTAATACAAAAGCTATATATATGTATATGTGTAAAATATTGTATAGACACACATTATGATATGTAGCTTTTCTTATTCTGGAAGCAAAGGAAGTTAGGACAAAAAAAATGCATTTGAATCAATCCTGGAGAAAGGGATGCTATCAGGACATAGCCACTGGAAGAGACAGAATATATTTGGGACCCAGCAGAGGAGCAGTTCTGGAGATATTCTTCAGGCTGTGGCAGGAGAAAGGACAATGATGATTCTGTATGAAACACCTTCCAAAACTTCCATACACGTTATACCAACCTCTCCTCACTAACTAATGTGAAAGAATGCCTCTCCCTCACTCAATGGGGCTGCTCAGTGGTGTGAGTGATAACTAGGAGTTTTTGAAGGAGGGCTAAAGGGTATATTATTTAGGTTGGTGTGATTGGTTTTATACCTCTGATGTCACAAGCAAAGAACAGTCAATTAGTCAAGTTGCTAAGGGCATGTTATTTTCTGCCATGGACACTTCCAAAGGAGTTTCCAGAAAGGGAAAGACTATCAGTCAATTAAAGGAGCATGTTTAGAGCAGGGAAAACCTACTTCTTGGGTTTTGTCTTTCTTACAGAAAGAGAGGTTCCCTGGGTTACCACACTTGTTCTCATGAAAGGTATTTATGGAGTGTAAAGAGGTTGCATTCCTCCTGATTTCAAGAATTTGTGTTAGAGTATTCTTTGGAGGGCTTATATTATGTATTCTTCATCATCAGAAAATGGCAGTTATCAATCTGGCCAACTCGTTATCCCTGCTCTAGACATGGCTCCCCTTCCTAGCTAGTATTTTCTCCCTTCCCATATGGCCCTTTTTCTAGAACTCTTTTATTTATAATTTCCTGTGTCTAAACTTTCAGATTATCATCTGACTGTCATAGGCCTATGAGAAGTCAGAGGTGGGAAACCAGTCAAATATATCAGAATACGATCTTACATTTCCCTATTGTACATATGGCTCTCTTCAACTTGCTTGAACTAGAGTAAAGATGGACCTTTAGAATCTCATCCATCATACTTCCAAGAGCTAGTTAAGTCACATAGTCTTACCTTAAACATGATAAATTTGAAAAGGCATGTTACTCTCAGCATGGTTCATCTGAAGAACACATTGAAGTCCTAACAATAAAACTTACTCGACACACTTAGTTACAGTTTTCTGCTGGTTCCTAGTGTTTAACCTTTCCATGTATAAGCAGCATTTTAAGAGTGCATATTTTTAATTCCATAAAAATACTTAGTTTGATTGAAATGAAAATTTTTTTGTACTCCCTGAAAGAGCAAGGCAGTGCCATGTGTTCATTATTGGTTCAAACGTTTGTCTTGAGAGTATGGCTCTGAACTTCCCCATCTGTAGTATCAAAGGTGTAGAAAAAATCCTCTTAATACACAGAACTGTTCAAAAAAAAAAAAGCAAACGAACACAGGAATTGAAGTAAAGAAAGCTGATAAAGTATCTACCTGAGATGAAAATGTACTGTTATAGTTAATGTAGGTTTTCTAGATTGATATCTGACTTTCTCATGGGGGCCCCAGGATAAGAACTCCTGTTCTAGGGGGAAAATGTGAAGAAAATCTTATATTTCTTCCTTCAGTTTGGAGGGGCAAGGGATTAAATATTCAAGAAATTCAAATTCGGATTTCTAGCAATTTCAATTCCCTGGATTACAGGTACAAATCTGGAAGTAAAGGACAAGACTTCTTAGCAGAAGACAAAAACAGCTAACCTAGTACCCTTTTTTTCAGAATCAGTCTCTCTCTCTCTCTCTCTCCAATTATGTGTCCCCTGTCCTCCCTCACCCCTACTACAGGTGTTCTCTTTTCCCATGCCAAGACAAATGGGGACTCAGAACTGTTCCTGTCATGTATCTCATATTTGGCAGGGCTTTGCCATCATATATCTGAATACTAGAACTGCTGCATGGAGAGATTGGCATTAGGTGTCTGCACATATTCATTCTCACCAGCTGGACACAAACTGGGTGACTTTTTCTGCTCACTGCACAATTTTTAACTCTCTTCCTAACTCCCTAAAGTTCACTGGAAGGAGCAACACAAAACCTCTTTAAGGCTGCTAGACAAACTCCTTCAGATTTTTCAGGGATTTTTACTGGAATATGACCCAACTCCTTTCATGCTAATGTTTTTCCTCTTTCCATGTAGTACCATCCTTACTTACTCTCTGATTCACAATAACTCTCATTGGTCACTGCAAGCACAAAATTGACATACTGATCATACTCAACTCCACAGTTATCACTAATGCCCTTACTCCAGTGTTGAGAAGATATGAAGGGCATTGAGCTGGGTCCTGGTTCTCATTTACAACGATAAACAGCTATGAATCCTCTTTGCTTTGGGGATATAACTGCTACTTCCTTAGAGTCTATCACTTCTGCATTACTCAGCTGACAAGTCTAGAAGTCTCCCTCCAACCAGAACTTATTTTATTGCCTTAAAATTGTATGTAAAATAAGGTTAATAATATAATAAGTTTAGTTAGAAGTTTTCCCCCTTGTCAATTTCATCTCTTCCTAAATTATGACAGGTCCTTAAGACACACTGAAGGATATGTAGATGATTCCTGTAGTGCTGTAGACATTGATGTTGAGAAAAGGGATGACAACATTCCAAGACAAGTCAGTATCAAAGCAAACAGCCTCTTTGCCTCAGTATATGGTATTCAGTTACCAAGAAAAAATAAACTATGTTCAGTATATTTTAACAAGATAAAGAAGCAGTGGTATATTTTTTTAAAATGGCTTAAAATAAAAATTTATGATGCCTCCTAAGTTTCAGTTATTTGTAAAATTAAGTTATTTGAAAATCACTATATAAAAGCATCTAAATGAAGAATTATTTTAATTAGTTTTATATTTGACACACAATGTACTGGATTTGAGAATTAATTTGTGGTCCTGCTTAAACAAAAATATTCAAATCTAATCATTTACATTATGTATGCTTTGATTATTCTTTCTAAGTCAAAATTTTTTTGCATTTCTGGAATATAATTAATTTTCATGTCTACATTTCACACTATGCAGCTAAACTGAGGCAATAAACAGTCAAAAGTTTTGATAGGTCTGATCAGAATGTTCATCTTGCTTAAATAAATTTAGCCTTGATTTAAAAAAAGGCAAACAGAACTATAATTTATGACTGGAAATTATCTATCTAATTAGATATTAGGATTATTAAGTCTGTAACATAAACTTTGCTTTATTTCACTTTGCTTATAGAAAATTACATTTCCTGACTCATACTGGGTTATAGACATCTTGAGGCCAGTGAACTAGACTTCTGCTTTCTTCTAGCTTCTCACTGCTCATAATTTTATTTTCTATACAGAGAAATGGATATTGTCAACTGCCTCGATTTTAATATTTTTACTTCCTCTTTGCTTTTTTTTCTAAACTTTTATTTCATTCTTTCAAGTTTACTAATCTCCTATGCTAGCTTTCATAATTAATGGAATATACACAGGAAATACTCCTGTTCCCATATATCAGTCACATGCCTTACTTTCAGAAGGACATTTTGACCTTTAGAATTATTAGACCAAAGCATTATTCACTCTTCAGATTAAGGATGCTTTCTGTGACATTCTTTATAGCTAGTCTAATTATAATTTAAAATGAGGCTACTGTTCTTCCTTTTACTTGTGGGGAGAGTGAGGGCAGGTGGCTGAGGGGAGTTGGTTTACTCCTTTTCTGTTAAGATGAGACTTGACTGACTCACTTGCCCTAAGGACAGCCTCATCTCTTAGTTCTTTCAACCTTGATTCCTCCCGCATCTCCCAAACCCCCTACTCCACTCCTTCACCACCCACCCCTGGCAACCCCTTCCTGATGACTTGCCACCATGGCAACCCTTCCTGTGTTAGGGACAACCAGACGTGGTCATATTGAGAATACAGCTTATGTTCCTTCATAAATCATCTGGCAAGTTGAATACTCTAATCTGCCCAGTCTCCTCCCCTTCCCCTTCCCCCAACTCCCAGTGTTTTAATCTTAGCCCTTGCTGAACGCTTGACACACTTGACATTGTAAGGTTTTATGGCAATAGAGCACTGTTATGCTGATAAGAGAGAGAGAGAGAGAGAGAGAGAGAGAGAGAGAGAGAGAGAGAGAGAGGGAGAGAGAGGAGAGAGAGAGAGAGAGAAAGAGAATGTGTAGTTCCTAGGTCGTTTGAAAATACCCTTGACAAAATTCCTCCTCTATGCTATTTTCCTGCTGTGAATCAGCAGGCTATACAAGAGAACTTTGATTGCTTGCTAGAATGGATGGTATCAGTCTTGTTTTGTTTTGTTTTTTCTTTTTCTTTTTCTTCAGGATGCTTCAAGATGAAACGCCACAGGCATCTAAGCAGCAGTGACAGTTCAGACAATGAGAGTAAGTAGTATGTACTAGCAATCTCATGATCTATCCCCCTCTTGTGGGTTTCCTCCTGTGGTTTGAGGGCAAACAGTTTCACCTCCTTCTATAATTAAAAAAAAAATGAGGGGGGAGGGGGATTGCAGTTCAGTGTCTTTGACTCTTGGTTTTAGTCTGAATTTTAATTCTATTAGAGGGAGATAAATGGAAAAACAGATTTTGTACTTTTTTATATCATACAAATTGTATAGCCATTTCACATTTCTTGACCACGGACAATAAGCAAAGTCTTGTAAAGTTTAGTAGAAGAGTTTGTAAAGGAAGAACCAAGCCTGGGAATTTTAGGCTCTAAATCCCAATTCCAGCCTAGTCACTTTAGTGTGGTACCTTGGGCAAGTCTTCACATGTTAAATGACCAAAACCAGATTCATTTTACTTCTTGGATGTAGGGAATAATCACTCTCATCTATCTGTGGGAAATGTTTGTCTCAAAAATACTGTGCACAGTGGTTCTTTTTTCAAAAGCTAATTGTCAGAGATTTATGTATTTTGATAAATTGCTAAGAGTATAATCCTCCTTGCCAGCTTCCCAGCTTAACAGTTTCAGTTTTTCCCAGGTCCTCAGGATGCTATTTATGTAAGTGTAACTTGAATTGTGCTGTTCCTAAATATTATGCAGTGTGGTTGCAAAAAAAATACCCTGTTAATCTTTTATATAGGCTGGGAGGTTATCTGCTAATGTACTAACCTATATTAAAAAGATCTTCTGAGTGACATAAAACTTACAATATCTCCTGGGAAAGATAGCATATTCTTTTGGATGATATTTTTAATAGTAACATACAACTAAGATTATGTTTTATACTTTACACAGGTCCTTCCACTTCATTTTCTTCCTGCTCAAAATATAGGAGCAAATCAAAAACTCCAGCAAAGGAACGAAAGAAACCTGCTGAGGTGAGATCATAAATTCATCCTGAGTGCACCCTGTGATAAGATCAGAGTTTGGGGTTTTTTTTTAATGCTTTTTTCCTTCTCTGGCTTATCTGAAGTCCTCCAGAATAAAGTATGTGCTAATGGAGAACAGTGGGTCTGTGTCTCCACTTGTAAGTTATAATCTTTGCACCTAGATAGGATCATAGCTGTAGAAGTAGCAGCCCACTTCATTTTGTGCATGAGGCAGCAGAAGCCCAGAGAAGGTAAAGTTACACAAGTTAGTTCGGGCAGAGCAGGAATTAAAACCCAGATCCTCTAAATCTTGGGCCAATATTCTTTCCACTGTACCATACTGTCTCATGTTTTAAAGAAAGATTATCACTCCCTAAGGGTGAAGTGAAATTGGGCTCTTTACAATTTGAAGGGCTTTTTGGAGTTTTGTTTTAGTGACTGTCATGGAACCACATACAGTATTTGACTTGGTAAATTAGCTGATAGGGAACCCAGGATCTATCTAGTCTAATGTCTTCAAACCAAGGCCAAGGAAGACTAAATGACTTACACCATGGTCATATTGGTAATTAGCATAAGAGATAGAATTTCAACCCAGATCCTTTGACTCCTTTTTCCTCCTATACCAGGGTGATTCTTTTCCAGACATGATCTCTTACTACCTGAATTGCTTGGATCACAGTTTAACTGGGTGAGAGTTTCCTGGTTGAAGATGAAGTATGTTCCTATCAGTAGCAGACCAGGAGACTGCATACTTTTGTAATCTAATTATCCCTGATTCTAAGCATCCTTAAGATCCACTCGATTTTGGGGCTGCTGGTTTGTAATCCCTGAACTGAATTCTTGGTCCCACTGAAATAAGGGGAATCATTTCTTGATATACTCAGGACTTGTAATATTCTGAGATTTGACTGACTAGTCATTCTAATATCTAATCTATGCTATCACTCCCCAAGCAAACCTTTTGAAATGTTGAGGCAACATATCATATATCCAGTAAATTTTTTAAGCTTTGTGTTGAAGAATTATATCCTATAAAATTGGAAATCAATTCTTTGAAATTAAGAACTGTGTCTGACTTTTCTTTGATTTCTCCTATAGCATTTAACATTTTTCCAGGTATACTGTACATATTCAATAGATGATTGTTTGACTTAGAAATATGATCATTTATAATATATTAGCTTATTTGACAGAATAATTTTTGTGAGAATTTTCCTTATATGAATTCATTAGTAAACATTTATTAAATTCTTACTGTGATAATAGCCATTGGGGATACAAAGACAGAGTCCCTTTTCTCAAAGTGTTTGCATTTTACTACATGAAATGTAACAAATGTTAGTATAATCTTAGGATTGAATCCCAGTCATGGTTTTTCTCCCCCATTTTTGTGAGGAAAATGCTTTGTAAACTTGAGGCCGCATATACATGTGAGTTGTTGTTATTGTTGGCCATTTAATAGCATTAAATGTATATTCTTGTGGGCAATAGTCCATTATATTAACATGTCTTTTACTAATTAACCCCTGAATGGCTAGGGAAATGAAATATATTTTCTGAATTCATTAAGTAGGACAGAAACCCTTTCCTTATTTTTCTTAGAGGATTCTAAAAATATACTTCTTCTCCTTCTTAGAATCCTTTGAGTATAACTGATATCATTTTCTTTTACTTTGAAGAAACTATGCTGAATTGGAAAAGAAATATAAGTAAAACATTTCATTTTCCACTCTAGGTTATTTCTAAAGGTTTGAAAATTGGTGGATGGTACTGTGTATTTAAACGTTTTTGCATTTGTATTGTCTGACATGTTTCTACTATCTCAGGTGCTTATGTGGTTAAACAGTATGGGAATACGGTACCTTTTTATTATACACTATAATGAAGAACAGGAATTGATAATAGGAATAATGGAAAATAAAATAACCTGTGCACACCCTTACTATATGGGAACCCTAAATAAAGACCTTCAACTTCTTTACCCTGCTAGCTATAATCTTAGATCTTATAATAAGGAGTCATGTTTCAGCCAGATTTGATCCCTTAAATAATCTTTATGGCAAGTGCTCCTCATACAGTGACTTAAATTTGACTGGACTTTTGGATTATCATAGATTTCTTCTCATAGTGGATCAGCACGAAAGTTTTACCTGCTTCATTTTTCTGGACAAGGCCCGTTGCCCCTCCTTAGGCAGTTTGGTGGTTCCTAGGTCCTTGGGGGGGCCACCATCTTGGTGCCAGACTTAATGCAAACAGATATGTTAGTCCAATTGCAGCTGAGAACTCTTGAAGTCAAACAACGTATCATCCCTCTGCCTTCCTAGCAGCAAGGACTACTGGACCTTTGCCATGGTTGGCTCCATCCAGTCATCTGTAGAGATGTTAAGCACTTATATAGCAATTTTTGTTAACTTAGAGTCCTAGCAGGAATTCAGATGAAACTTTCTCCTTTCTCTGTCTCTTGACATCCATTCAGATGGGAAAGTCATCTCTTAGGTGATATCAGATTGTTTAGTAGAGGTCCTGACCTCAGGAAAATATTTTCCCCAGAGGCTTTGGGATCTATGAAATTCAGCTTTGCTATAGTAACTCCCTTAAAAGTTGTAAAAGTCCCTAGTCACAAATTACTCTCTTAGGCCTCTTCCTTTGTTCTCAGTCCCTCTCCCCATGCTTATCTCTTTCTTTTCTGTGGGCCCCCTTTTTGTGTCTCTGGAGTTCCTTTTTATCCATACCACCTCTCCTGTTTGTGAATTGCCCCTAGTTATAGTTTGTTCTACAATCTGTAGTCCTCAGGAATTCTGATAAGAAGACTCTGTTAATGAATGGAATTTGAATCCTGTGCCAAACTTCTGATAACGTTCCTGTTGCCTCTTTACCTCACCCAGCTAAGAGGCAGAAATCTTGTGTTTTTGGAGGTGCTCAAGAGGAATGCTGATAGGATCCAGTACCTTTCTGACCCTTCCTTCCTGACTGAAGCCAGTTTTACATTCTAGTTTTATCCCTCTTTATGAAGAATGTTACAAAACTTTACTAGGAAGAGAGAAATTGTATCTACTGTGGTGGTGTTACAGTCAGCCCATGTTCTTCACTCAGTCTCCAGCCAGATGCATTTTGTCTTTAGGGGTAAGAAGTACAGTGATGCCAAATCCCCTGAGAATGAAACTTACGTATATGAGTTATTTTTTAAGTTCATAAATTGGGAGAAACAGTATTAGTAATTGCTTGATATAAATAACTTATTACAAAGTTTCTCTTTGTTCCTCCCCCTTGTTACTCTAGGCAAAGATTTTGAAGTTTATCTTTATATCCTAGCCTTTTCTTTGACTGGAAGATAATGTTGGATGAGAATTGCCTTACCCTCTCCAGTCTTTCTCTCGTATCAAAATGAAGAAAATATGTTAACCACTCATTTTCACCTCTTTGAGTATTTACATTTAAATAGAAACTTATTTATACTAAAGAGTTACCACAATCAAAATAATAAAAAAAAAGCTTTTCTATTCTGAATATGGGAATAGTGATAGTTGATTTATGTGGAACTGACCCTATTAAGTTTCATTTCTGCCTTGAGAGGGTCACTCTAGTAAACACCTTCATTTTGAGATATTCTGGGAAATGGGAAGGGAACAGGTATTTTTCCCAAGAGCAACTGTAATGGGTGGAGGCTTCATGATGAGTTGGATGGAGCTCCAGAATGAAGGAAATAAATGTATATTTGTTGAGTACCAAGAAGACCCAAATTCCTTCCTCAGACACTTGCCAGCTGTTTGCCTACAGACAACTCACTTAACCTCCCAGTGCCCCATTTTCTCCAGCTATAAAATTGTTTTTATACACATCTTTGTGCTATGACCAACTTCAATAGACTTAGCTCTTCTCAGCAATACAAGAATCTGAGACAATTCCAAAAGACTCATGATAGAAAACGGATCCAGAGAAAGAACTATGGAGTTTGAATGCAGATCAAAGCATACTATTTGCCGTTTTTGTTTTGTTTTGTTTTTTCTTTCTTGTGGTTTTTCCTTTGTTCTGATTCTTCTTTTACAATATGCCTAACATGAAAAATATGTTTAATATGATTATACTTATATAGCCTATATCATATACATGCATAGCCTATGTAATATGTTGTCTTGGGAAGGGGGAAGGAGAGAAAGAGGATAAAAATTTAGTACACAAAATTTTATAAAAGTGAATATTGAAAACTAAAAATAAATTGATTTAATTTAAAAAATAAAATAAGAGTGTTGAACTTACTAGTCTCTAGCTCTGAATGTGATTCTGTGATCCGGTTTTCTGTGAACTCTACAGAAAATAACTAAGATATATTTATGCCACTTAATTGTTTTTAAAAGTTTACTGTCAGAAAAGCTAGGTGGCACAGTGGATAGAACACTGGCCCTAGAGTCGGGGGACCCGAGTTCAAATCTGGTCTGAGACACTTACTAGCTGTGTGACCCCAGGCAAGCCACTTAATCCTGGTTTCCTCAAAGAACAAAGAAAAAAAGAGTTTACTGTCCATGAATTTATAGTTAGTAGGGCATCATTGATGAAAATAGTTGCATAGAAGAGAGTGAATAGTGCTCTCTGTGGAGTTAGAAAGTCCTGAATTCATGTTCTACCTTTGATACACACTGGCTTGTATGATCAAGTAACTTACCCTCTCATTGCTCCTGGCATTTCAGAAGGATTCTGACCTTTGATAAGAGGGAGTTTCCTCACATCCTCAGCCCCTAATGAAATTGTTGTACAGAGTCATCAAATTTTAGAACTAGAAAATAACATAGAAATCATCTAGTTAAGCTTCCTTATTTTATAGATTGAGACTGAGACTTAGCAAGGTAAATTGATTTGTCTAAAATCATAGACCTAGCTGTATAAATGCTTTCTTCATGAGCTAGTCTAGGATCTTGGTCTCTTGAACTTCAATCAAGTTATATTTCCACAATACTAATAAAAATGCTTTTATTTTAAGAGTTTGTTGGGATTAGATAAGGGAGACAAATTAGAATGATTACAATATTCTCATATTTTTGGGAGAAGTGTAGGGCAAGACAAAGGAAATAAGGTAGGAAAGAATAGTCAGAAGCACTCGAATCATGCTTTAAAGTGGGGTAGTAGGAATTAAAGTCCCCAAAAGAAGAACAGAGTATTATTCCCTTTTAATTCCATTCAGGATCTGCTAATGCAACCAATAAAAAATACACTCACATCATGGAAAGAAGAACGATCCAGATACCAGAGTACAGAGTTGTGTTACGGACTTAGTACAATGTGGCCTCAGGTTGAGTGAAGGAATGCCATGAGAAATCAAATTTTTATCTCAGTTCTTTACCACCATCCATATCCAGTCAATTGCTAAGTCTTATTGTTTTTACCTCTATAATGTAGTTCATGTCCACCATTTATTCATGCAGTCACTCCCAAATTCAAGCTCTTATCATCTCTCACTTAAGAGTATTATGGTATTATGGTAGTTTATATTTTTGATTGATGTCCTTGCTTCCATTCTCTCCCCAATCTACTCTGTCCTCCCTTTGGCTGCTAAAATAATCATCCTAAAGCACAATCCTAACCAAGGCATTCTCACTGTTCCCCTCTACCCTGCCTCCTTTCCCTCAAGAATTTTCTGTGTTTCTTATTGCCTCTTGGATAAGATGTAACTCCCAGTTTGGGCTTTCCATCCCTTTATAGTTTGCCCCCAGCCCTTCCAATCTTCTTTCACCACACTCATCCTTCATGCTCTCTACATTCCTTCAACAGTGACTTACTTGTTCTTCTTGAAAGTTACTGTTCCATCTTTGTCCTCTCTAACTTTGCAAAAGCAATCTCTCTTGCTTAGAATTTACTCCCTCCTCATTTCTACCTCTAAGAATCCTTAGCTTCTTCCAAATTCAGCCTAGGGTTATGTAGGAATGCTTTCCACTCTTCCCGTCCTCAAATTAGCATATGTATTATCTGCTTACATGCAGTATTCCTCAGTAGAAACTAAGCTTTTTGAGGGCAGAGATTTATTTTTTGTCGAGCACCTAGCATAATGCTTTTCATACAGTAGGATCTTAATAAATTATTGAATTGAATTGCATAATCTTGGGGACATCACCTTCCCTTTCTTGGCTTCAGTTTGTTTGGAAATTGAGGGTGCTTGAGGAAGAAACAAACATTTATTAAATATCTACTATGTGACGGGCACTATGCTGAGTGCTTCACAAATGTTATATCTTTAATCTCATCTGATCCCCACAATAACCCTGGGGGGCAAATGCTATTGACTATTATTTCAATTTTACAGTTGAGAAAACTGAGACATAGGTTAAATGACTTGCCCGGAGTCACAGTGCCAGGAAGTGTCTGATGCCAAATTTGAACACAAGTCTTCCTGACTCGAGGCTAAGCATTCTGTGCTAAATTCATAGTGTCTAGGATCTCTTTTCTAAAATACAATGGAATCTTAATTTATTGTGGTAATAATAAAGTCTTGTTTTTCCTGATCTCTTTTATCTTATGTGTGTTGTGATATTGGTCAGAAAGAACATGTACAAAATCTTCTGTTTCTTTTTTGTTAGCACTGTGTTACATCTAGGGCAGCTACGTGGTACATGATAGAGCACCAGGCTTAGAATCTTCATGAGGTCAAATTCATCCATTTACTAGCTGTGTGACCCTGAGTGTATCATTTAACCCTGTTTGCCTCAGTTTCCTCCTCTGTAAAATTTGCTGGAGAAGGAAATGACAAACTATCCCTATATTTTTATCAAGACAACCCCAAAATGGGGTCACAGAGAGACAGTGACTGAAACAATTGAACAACAACAAAAAATGTTACATTCAGGCATCCCAAAATGTTATCTACAATATCTCATACTGCAAAGTCCTAGATTTAAAGCTAGAAGGGACCTTTGAGGCCACCATTATGGGATGGAGAGAATGCTTGGAATCAAGGTCTGAGTTCAGATTTTACCTTAAACCTCTCAACATCAGTAACTTCAACTGTAAAATTAAGGGATTGGTTTTGATGACTTCTAACTTTAAATGTATGGCCCTATAATCTCCTATTCCTCAAATGAAAAAACTGAGAGCAGAATGAATGGTTAAGTGTCTTAGCTAGAGTCTCTTGGGTAAAAAAAAAAAAGTGGATGAGATTTGAGCCCAAGTCCTTTGATTCCAGAGACAGTATTCTTTGTGCCGTATCATGCTACTCTACTGAGATAAATTTCATTATTGATAACATTCCATTGAGAGCTATCATTTCATTGTTTGATATGATGATAAAGTAGATCTACCAGATGCTGAAATAGAAAAATCTTAGATTTTAATTTTTTAAAGCAAATTAATAGTTCATCAGTAAAGTCATAAAAGGCATGTCGGTCAGAATTGCATTTGATACAGACCTGGGAGTAACCTCTAAAATGTCATTTGAGTCAGGATGCAAAGATTATCAGCTAAAACAATGGGCCATATCTAAATAAGATGAACTATCTTAGAGATAAAGGTACAAATTCTTTGTTGTTTTAGTCTCTTTGTGACTCCATTTCAGCTTTTTTTGGGCAAAGATACTAGAGTGATTTGCCATTTCCTTTTCCAGCTCATTCAGCACATGAGGAAACCAGGGCAAAAAGGGCTAAGTGACTTGCTCAGGGTCACATAACTGGAAAGTTTCTGAGGTCAGATTTGAACTCAGGAAGATGACTCTTCCTGATTTCAAGCCCAGTGCTCTAGCTACTGAGCAATCTACCCTTTTTTTTTTAACTACCTTCTATGTCCTAATGCTAAATATCTTTGAACCAGTCACAGTAGCAAAGCGTATCACTTTTTAAGGTAATGTGCAGTAATTCCATTCAATTCCCAGCCTCCCCCTACAAGGGACACATAGTAGTGAAGTATTACTTGGAAATGAGTTATATTGGGGAGGCAGCTATGGTTCATGGTAAAACAGTAAGAAGAAAACAGTAAAATTCCTGGTTTGGAGTTTACAGATCTAGGATTGAATGCCGATGTTACTGTGTGACCTTGATTTAGTTGCTTTATTTCTCTTGCTTTCTCTATCTTCCTCTGCAAAGTGAGAAGGTTGAACCAGACTGATCTCTAAGATTCCTTCCAGTCCTAACAATCTTTGAACATATTTTTGAAAAAAATTTGCTTTTCCTACCTCAAAACCCACACATGAAACTTCCTTAAAATTAGCTGTTGAAAAACCACTCATCCTTAAACAAAGTAGGCACTTAATAAAGAATTGTTGAGTTGCATTGAATCAAATCCTAAACAGATCCAAGAATCAGAAAATACTTAACAAAAGCCTTTCAGCTTCCATTGTGTTTATCATAAAGACTGTACACTGAACTGCACCTATTTACTCTTACTTTACAAACAGTTCTACTGAATTTTATTGTCTCATTCTTGGAATCATAAGGCTTTAGAAATAGCAATTTGAAGGGATGAGAATGCCATAGGCAAACACAGTGAAAGAGCTTGATACTATCAAAAGAGGGAAGGGGGAAAAAAATTTAAAGGAGACCTCCAAACTTGGAAAGCATGACAGTCTAAGGCTATTTATCAAGTAGCCTCACGTACCATATACCCTGAGGGCATCACTATATTATAGCATTATAGAAATTGATGTTCATGATGATGATCCTGAGCCATTAAGAAAAAGTTAAATTATCTTCAGTACACCTAATTTCAGAAGTCAGGGAAGCATGTAATGCATTTAAGAAAGGTTTTCATCAAATCATTAAAATTTTTACCTTTTAGTGCTTAAATGAATGTTACATTTATTTGAAAATGAACTTCTGTGGAATACTTTATTCTCTGCTGTGTCTTAAAGTCAGGAGACCTGGGTTTGAATGTGAACTGCAACTAAGTAGCTGTGTAATCTTTGAGAAGTTAATTCAGCCTCTATGAGCATATTCCTTCATCTACAAAATGGAAATAATACTCTTTGCAGCACAGCCTCGCAGATGAAATAAGACATTGTTTATAAAGCTCTTTATAATCATGAAGTACTGTATAAATAGAAGTTTTTATAACTATTATTATGAGATGTTACTCAGCAAGAAAATTCCTTCTCCCATGCCTGGAATGCTCTCCTTCCTCACTTCTCTCCACCATCTGGCACCCTTTAATACAACTCAAGTCCTGCATTCTGCAGTAGACTTTCCCTACTCACTGTCACCTTCCTTTCCCCCACTGCCACTGCTAGAGTCTTTCTTTGTATCCCCAGCACCTAGCTCCATGCATAGTACATGCTCAGTGCTGCTTAAATGCTTGTTGACTGTTGACCAACGGACATGAGTAGTAGACATATAATAGTGAAAACAATATAAAAATACCATAGGATTCAAATTAATTACAGTCACCAATCTTGCTCTCAGAGAAATACCGTTGAGGGACAATGAGTGTAGAGTGTGGAATATACAATCAGATTCCCATCTCTTTATTGATTGACTCATTTTTTTTCTTGTAGAGGATGATTCAATGGAGTTTTTTGTGCTATATTAGGATTTTACTCTAATGCTGTTAAAATGCATAGATAAATATTATTTGGGAACAAGGGAGAAAGGAGAGCTCTTTTGTACATTTTAATGAACTAGCACTGGGAATGGTTCATTATGGAGGATTTTCTTAATAAAAATTCAAAGTGCAGTAAAGGTAAATGTTCCCTTTCAAAAGAAAAAAGCATTGTTGCTTTTCTCATGGTTATTTTCTGCGTGAACACATTCATTTTATAGTCAATTAAATATTTTAAGCTTTAAGCTAATATGAATTGTAATTGCCCCAGCATATGGACAAAGTAGGATTCTCTTTTGTGTCACACAGGGAAATAAAAGTTTCATTCTCGCTCTAAGAAATATTGTAGACATAAGGCTACCACTTCTTTGAGTAGCTGACCATCTAGGAAACAATTAGCAGAGTGGTCTAGGATGTATGTTAGAGCCAAAAGATCCTGATTCAGCAAGAAGGAAATCTCTCTGAAGGGCATATTCATTTTGCTAGTCTGGCAGGTTAAGTATTGATGTTTTAATTGAATTCATAAAGAAACCTTCCTGGTTTTTGCTGATTTTCTAAGTGGCTAAGATGAGCACAGGCTCTTGGACTTCACTGATGCATATCTCTGGTACAGGGCATTAGTCTGTAAATCCCCTTTTGACTATATATGATCTTATAAGAAGTAAGGAACTTTCAGGGACTTTTGGGGGAAACTACAGAAGTGTTCAATAACAGACATAATTGGGTAACTTAAAAAAATCCTCTACTCAGTTACCTAGAAGGTTATGATTTCATTGTAGAAGTCTGTGGCTCCCTGTTCGTAATCTTTAATTTGGGAATGAATGAAAACGTTTTTATTTTTAAAGTGTCTTCATTATTGTGGTCTGATAGAGACTGAGCATTGAAAGAACCTTTTGATTGTAGAACTTCTGTACATTCAGACTTCTAAGAGTTTAGGGTCTGACTAATGTTCAGGGTTCTTACTGTACTGAGATTCTTAACCTGCAAGTCCATAGACTTTTTATTTTTCTTTAATATTTTGTCAACTATATTTCATTATTGTTTTTCTTTGCAGTTTACATATTTTATTTTAATCACTTAAAGATAAGTTTCACCAGTCTGCCAGAGGCATCTATGACACACAAAAAGGTTAAGAACCCCTGTCCTAAGAGGTAGTAAAAGCATGTCACTGTGACCCCACAGAAAATCTTGGTTGTTCTTTTTGAAATGTGACCTAAGACACTTATTGACTAGCTGTGTAATGCTGAGCACGATACTTCTAACTTCTGTTTGCCTCTTCCTTAAATATAAAATGAGGGTGATAACAGTATCTTCCTCTCAGGATTGTTGTCGGGATGAAATGAGATAATAGTTGTTAAATACTTAGCGTAGTGCCTGGCATGTAGTAGGTACTACATAAATACTTACTCCATTCTCCCTTTTCCTAGAATGCCATCATTTGCCATGAAAAAGCATGCGTTTTCAAAAACAAGAAGACATCATAATCTCTTTGAAGATAATTTTATTGCAAAAAGTTATTTGACCATGAAATGCCTGGTCTAGATACTTCTCATAGGAAGGGATGGAGGGTGCATTGCAGAGGGTTATAGGTTGGATCTCTGACTTTGCTCGTTTTGAGAGCTCCAGGTATGGAAAATTTCGACCAATGCAGATCAGCAATTCTGTAACTTAAAGTCTTAAGACAGTTGCCTAGAGCAAGGATGTGAAATTCAAATAGACTTGGGGCCACTAAACTATATATAAAGGATATCTGTGGCCAGTATATTGACTTAGAAAACCACAAATTACCATTATATGAACTTTATTGTATTTCTACTAATCTTGTTAACTATTTCCTAGTTAACCTGATTTTTGCCACAGTGAGGCCTTTTGGCAGAGTTTCTGATGCCTCTGTTCTAGAGCATTGAAAAGTACAATCACACACCTAATTCCTAATACCAAAGCTTCAGTTATTTTTAATTTTATATGCTTAAGGTGGGTAGCTAGGTGGCAGAGTAGTAAAGGACCAGGCCTAGTATCAGGAAAACCTGAATTCAAATCCAACCTCAGACACTTCCTGGGGAAGTTACTTCATCCTATTGGCCTTAATTTCCTCATCTGTAAAATGAGATGGAGAAGGAAATGACAAAATCGCTCCATTTTCTTTGCTAAGAAAACCCAAAATGGAGTCACAAAGAGTGGGACACAACTGAACAAAAACAACAAAAATGCTTAAGGTGATTGTTCAGATTTCTTTCTGGAAGCTGGGGCTTCTATTTCTACATCTTTCACACCATGAAAAAGATTTCTTTTCTGGGTGTTATGAGCTAAGCACTTAGGGGCCAGGAAGCCTTGTAGAATACTGAACCACCCATGCTAAGGTATGAGATTTAGATGACATCCTTAAAAGGACTGTTCTGTAAGATTGCAACCAGCCTGAAGGGACATCCCTACAAAGGAGGAAAAGAAAATCACTATGCAGTTGAACAGATTTTGGTCTCATTTGTTTTGGCAAAACTGCTAAGGAAAAATATGTGTCACTTCATTTGAGTACCTGCTACAGGAGACACTTGAGCTTCCATAGCCAAGCTCTCCTCCCTAATGGTTTAGTATTTCTAAAATACTGCATGAGAGCCATATTCCATGGGCTTTTTTTTTTCATTACTCTGTGTAGGGCCTCTGAGTCAATCTAACAATAATGTGTGAATATTGAGCTGTTTAGTAAATATGCAGAGGACTTTACAAGCCACTTCAGAACTATACACAGCAGGTTTTTGTATGTGGTTATATCAAGTACAAAGGCCTGACAGATATGACATTATATACTTCTGCTAAGTTATTCAATATTTGGCATAATTAAGGGGAAAACCATGGTTCTACTTAGACAAATTGGTTTCTATTTTCTATTGAGCCTATAGCTAAAATTTAAATTTTTGGCACCATTAAATAATGCCTCTTTAGTTGTTAAAACAACAAATGATATGTTTTAATGGGTTGCCAGCTATAAACACTATAGAATTCAGGGGTACCTTAGTTGGGGGTCCACCAACAGATTTAAAGGAGTCATAGAACTTGAATGGAGGGAAATTGTATCTGATTTTCATTCTCTAACTGAATTTTAAAATTTCCTTTTATTGTGAATTTCTTATCCTGATGTTAGGAGCTAAGCACTTAGGGTTCAGGGAGGCCTGTAGAACAATGAACCTAACAAACCGCAGTTATAATAGGCTTCATTAGACTAAGATAGAGGTCCATGACCTTAAATTGGTTAAGAACTCCTGTTATAGGTCATCACTTTTGGAAAATGATTAGATTTATTTATGAGTAGGAGGGATAAAGAATATTGGACTTTGTATGTTAAACCTTTCTTAAACAGTATTTCTCAAAGTTCTGTCCTTTCATATGAATCATACTTTTGCAGGTTTCAGCTGTCACCACTGTTTCACCAGAGAAGAAAATTAAATTCACTTGAATGGTACTTGAAAATAAAATTGCCTGAGGGTCAAAATGACTTTGTCAGTTCAGTGTTTGCACCCAGCTAATCTAGGACGCGGAGGATTTTGTTGTTATTTTTGGTAAAAACATCTTTTAAACAGATATCTTTGTGGTATTACTTCATAGAAAGAATGATTTGATCATACTTAAGTTTTACTTTCCTTTAGATTTGGCTCAGTCACTATGGAGTTCTCAAATTAAATTGGTCAAGAATCTCAGAGAGATGTAGCTATTTAACCCTAAATGTGCTCGATTGTATCAGCATGTTTATATTTTCTCTCTTTTCCCTAAGTTGTTCAGGTCATTCTATTCCTTTTAAACCTTCCCTGATGGAAGTAGGCATAGCAGAAGAGGGAGGTTTAGTTTGTTTCATTAGTAACAATTTCAAGCTGGGAAGTAGGATAAGTTGCTTATTGCATTTGGGCGTGATTGTTTGATTTTTAACACTTTTCATTCTATAAGATGCCCTGGATGCATGGGCATCTGTATCATTGAAGGGAACTCCTGCATCGGTGAAGTCATAAATCCATTTGAGGTTTTGAGTTATTCTGTATTCTGTCATGAGCCATCAGCTGGAATGTTTCAGTATAAATGCAAAGTGTTTCTTGTTTTGTTATATTAGATTGAGTGTTTTATCATTTATGTTCCACTGAAGTCAGCTTAGCCTTATTACTCCTGCCTTCTGAGAGGAGGAGTCGAGTCATGTCTAAACCTCTCCTCTCCCTTTCTCTTCCCCACTCTCTCCAACCCCCACCCCAGTGGACTTGACAGGAGGTCAGAAAGGTGTCAAGCTATTCTGGAAGGATCCAATTTAGAACACTGCAATTCTAAATTATGGGGTAGGGTGAGGAAGGAAAGAAGGAAGTGAGGAAGAAAGATAAAGGAAGAGAAAAAGAGAGGAAAGGAGAGTTTGAAGGTGAATTATAGAAACTCTTGTTCCATCCCCATGACCCTTAGTAATATTATGGGCCCTTATCTCTTGCCTAAGACCTCACCAGGCTTCCAGAGTGTAAGAGGAGCCAGAGCAAGGACTTCCTTGCCACTGAAATAGGTTATGAGGAATTTTAAAAGCTTCTGTTCTTGAAACTAAAACACAAAAGTTATTGTATATATTGTACATACACTTTGACCCAGGGATACTCCTATTCAACCTAACCCTCAAAGAGATTAAAGAGAGAAAAAGACACATGGGTGCAAAAGTATCTATAGCAGCTCTTTTTAGAGTGAGGGAAAAAATCCTGGACATTAAAGAGGTGCCCATTAGGAATGGTTGAAAAAAATGCGTTATATGAATGTTTAGCCAGAAGAAATGATCAAGAGGATGGTTTCAGAGAAACATGAGAAGACTAGTACAAAATAATGCAGAATGAGCCAAACTGGGAGAACAACTTATTTAACAACATTGTGGAGACAAACAGCTTTGAGAGACTTAACTTTAATCAATGTAATGACCAACTAGGTTTCACAGGACTGATAAGGCATGCTATCCATCTTCTGAGAGATTGCCTCATGGCACTGCATGAGACATTTAAATATTTTGAACATGGCCAATGTAAGAATTTGTTTTGCTTGACTGTATTTGTTACAAAAATTGTGTTTTGTTTTTTTCAATGTCTGTTGAGTGAGAGAAAATAGATTTTTTTTGTTTACTGGAAAAAAATTAAATTAAAAATGTCCCTCCTAGAAACAACTGAGTTATACAGTCAACAGAGCTCTGGGCCTAGAGTCAGGAAGCCTTGAGTTCAAATTTGGCCTCTTTCATTTACTGACTGTGTGACCTGGGGCAAGTCACTTAACTTCTATCTGTCTCGGTTTCCTTATCTATAAAATGGGGGTGATAATAGCATCTGCTTTCCAGTATTGTTGTGGGAATCAAATGAGATATTATCTGGGGGCAGCCAAACGGGTTTTTACTGGTTCACAAAAACAATAGTAGATGCGGAAGAAAAAGATGAGGGTTTTATTTTGATTTTTCAGTCATTTTGGTTAATTTGGTACAAATAAATCTTTTTTTCCCAAGGCTTCCTTAAATATTTATTTATGATTTTTTAATTACATGATCATAGATTTAGAGCTAAAAGGGACTTTGGAGATCATCTAGTTCAACTTCCCATTTTTAAAAAAAAATATTTTATTTGTTTTCAGTGTTCTACAATCACTCCCATATACCTTAAATTTTTTCCTTCCCATTCCCTCTCCACTCCCTCCCTGAGATGGCATGTCATCTTATATAGGTTCTACATATATGTTCTTATCAAATATATTTTCACCTTAGTCATGTTGAATAGAAGAATTAAAGTGAATGGCAGAAACCATAAAACAAAACAAAACATAGTACAGAAGTAAATGGTCTGCTTCATTCTGTGATCCAATTCCATAGTTCTTTCTCTGGATGTGGAAGGAGTTTTGCCTCAGAAGTCCATTGGGAAATTTTTAGGTCCTTGCTTTGCTATGAAGGACTAAGTCTACCAGAAAAATTCCTCGCACACTGTGGTTGTTGCTGCGTACAAAGTTCTCCTGGTTCTGCTTCTTTCACTCAGCATCAGTTCATATAAGTGTTTCTAGGACTCTCTGAAGTCTTCCTGTTCATCATTTCTTATAGCACAATAGTGTTCCATTACATTCATATGCTACAACTTTTAAATCTCCATCTCTTGTACTCATTAAATTCATAAAAAGTCCTTCTAAAATTTCTTTATGTTTCTTTCCAACATTTAACTCCTGTTTCCAGAATAGTTGAGTCACTTCACAAGTACACCAAATCACTGTTGGTGGCCCATACCCCTGTAATCCTTTTAACACTTGCCTTTTTTCTTTATTTGTCATCATAGATGACATATTTTCAATGGAAATGAAGTGGAATCTTAGATGGTTGTTGATTTCTTGTTTTTCTTCTTTTGAGAACTGACTATTCATCCCTTTTACCATTTATCTATTGAGGAATGACTTTTATTCCTACAGATTTGTATCAGTTGCCTACATATCTGGGGTATCAGACCTTTCTAAGAGAAATTTGTCACAGTTTTTTTCTCTAATTCTCTTATAATTCTAATTGCATTGATTTTTGAGTTGTACAAAAGCTTTGTAATTTTGCATTATACTGCTGTCCATTATTTCTTTTACAGTCACCTCTGTGAGAGATAGTAGAACATAGAAGGGCTGGGAATGCTATAAATAAGGCTATACCTTATTCTTTGTCTATAATTGTGAAAATCCTTCCCTTCCCTAATTTGTTTATGATATAACCTTTTATATTTTAAGTTATATATGCATTTGAAACTCCTTGTGATATAAGGCATAAGACTTTAAGCCTAAATTCTGCCATTTTCCCAGATATGTTTGTTGGAGAGTTCTTACACCATAGTCATTTACCCTAGTTTTGTTGAACAATGTGGTTATTGGCTTCTGTAGCTTATATACCTCATTCATACCACCAGTCTACTTTTCCCATTACTGCTTTATAGTATGGTTTGAGATATGGTACTGCTAGACAATCTTCCTTCCAACTTTTCCCCCATGATTTCCCCTGAGATTCTTGACCTTTTATTCCTCCTGATGAATTGTTACTGCTTTTTCTAGATCAGTAGATTAACCCTTTGCTAGATTAATTTGTATGACATTGAATATGCAAATACATTATGTAAAAATATTATTTTAATTTTATAACCACCACCCTACCATGAGCTATATATCTTAGACCCCCTTGCCATGTTGTTATGCCTTGAGAGACCTAGTGATCCCCTTGTTTGCCTATCCAGGTGAGGGGCATCCCCTGGTGGGAAAAAGAACTCTTCTTCTGGCTGTTGCCTTGCTAGTATGGTTGGGAGTCCCCTTGGAATCAGCCTAGAAGCTCTAGATTTTGACAAGAATGTTTCTCATATTTTTCAATTTAGTTTCAGGAAATGACCATTGGATTCCTTTTATTTTCTTTTTGCTTTCTGGTTCTCAGAGATATGGATAGTTTTCCTTTATGATTTCTTAAATTTTGATGTCCAGAGATTTTTTTGGTCATGGTTTTCAGGGAGTCCAATGATTTTTAAATTATCTTTCCTTGATCTTTTCCCCAGTTCATTTGTTTTTGATAGCTACCTTGCATGTTCTTCTGATTTTTTTTCAGTCATAACTTTGTTCTAATTTTTTTTGTTACCTCATTGAGTCATTCACTACTGTTTCCATCATTTTCTTTTTTAGGGAGTTTACTACTTGGGTGAAATGTCATGCCTTCTATTCTACCGTTGTTATTATTCAGGATCCTAGGAACATTAATTTAGAGATGAAGGGATCCAACTCCTTCATTTTAGATATGAATAAACTAAGTCATCAGGAGCTTTAATGACTTTTCCAGGGTTGCATAGCTAGTTATTTTCCAAGGTCCAGTCTCCAAGAACAGTTCTCTGTCCACTAAACCATCTATTTTTTTCCTCAGCAGTTCTAATTCAATTTTTGATCTTTTACTCAATTTCTTCTATGTATAATTGTAGCCCCTGTGGATAAAATGCTTTCCCTCAAATTTCTACAAGTATTTATTGTATAGTTACTCTTTTCTTCTGGGTTTATCTCTTAGGCTTCTCTTAATACATAATATTTCTTCATTTTATTAGTTTTCTTCTATTAAGTCATGACATCAACCTCAGTCCCTAGATCCAGACTTTGTACTAGGGTTAAGTTCTGCCTTCTATTGAAGTCTTGAATGAATTGTCTTGGCCTTGATCTTGTCCCCTCTGCAATATAAATGCCATGCTCTCAGTTACTGTTATGCCATGATTCTGGATGGGGAACTAGTTCCTCCCTCTATCCCTCTTCCTCCTTGTGCCCGGAGCTGGAACTGGGCTCCATCCATTGCTGCCTCAATTGCTAGCTTCTTCCTCCCCTGTTTTGATCACCCAATGTAGGCACTAGCCTCAGTCCCACCTCCATCTATTCATACAACTCCTTAGAGTTGACTTTTAATCTATTACTCTAGCTATGACTGGGTCTCACCATGTATCAGGGATCACACTGACTTCTCTCTTTCTTCTTGAGCCTCTCATGTAACCACTGAATATTAGAAATCATGATGGATTCAGGAGTCCTTGGAGAGCCTCCCATTATAGATTGCCAGTGCACCACACCATCTCCCTCTACCTTGGAGCTGTTTTTTTTCTCCTGCCATAGCCCTGACATGACTCCAGAGGTTACACTAGCTGTGGGGCTCTTGAAGGGTATCCTGCAGACTTGTGTCCCCATCTTCTTGCGCAGTGGTGATCTACCAGAGACTGCCTTTGTTTCCTGCTGTGTTTCTTAAAGTCCAGGGCCAAGATCTCACTGATTCCGGGCTGTGTTTAACAGAGATCACATTTATCAAGTTGCCTGCCTAGACCCCACTTACTATTTTCCGACTTTTGGCCATCTTTTTGTGCAGTGTTGGCTGGGGTGGAGGACCTTCCCGGTATTTCCTTTTAGTTTTATTGATTTAGTTTTACTTCATCAAGTACTTTTAAAAATCTTTTCTGGGAAGCTTCTTAGAGCAACCAAGTTTGGCCATAACTTTTTATGATTATTGGAAGCTCCGATCGGTCAGGGCATTTCTGTGAGAATTCATCAGTAGTAGTTTGGTGAGCAGCAATTTCAAAAGCCAACTGCAAACCATCTAACAAAGCTGCTTACAAAAACACTATTCTACATATAGGCTCCTACACAAGTGAGTTGTAGCCTTTCCTTTCCAAAATTTTCTACAATCATGTAGAACACCACAAGCATGGCAAGAATCTTTGTAAAATGTGGCAGGTTTTCTTTTCTTTTTTCAGATTCATTTATTTGTTTTCACTTTTCAACAGTCACTTCTATAAGTTTTAAATTTTCTCACTCTCCTTCCCCCCTCCCTCCCCAAGATGACATGTATTTTATATGGGATACATACATGCATTCTTATTAAACATATTTTTTCCACATCCAGGGGAAGAACTATGGAATTTGATCACAAAATGAAGCAGATTATTTTCTTTTGTATTATGTTTTGGTTTGTTTTTTTATTTCTCCCATTCATTTTAATTCTTCTATGCAACATGACTAAGGTCAAAATGTATTTAATAGGAATGTTTGTGTAGAACCTATATAAAACTGTATGTCATCTCAGGGAGGGAGTGGAGAGGTAGGGAGGGAAGGGGAGAAAGGAGGGGGAAAAAACCTAAGATATATGAAAGTGATTGCAGAACACTGAAAACAAATAATATTAAATTTAAAAAATTTTAAAAACATATTTTCACATTAGTTATGTTACATAGAAGAAATAAAAAAGACTAGGAGAAAGCATGAGTAAAACTAAACAAAACCAAACATAACAAAAGAGAAAATAGTCTGCTTCATTCTGCATTCCAACTCCATAGTTCTTTCTCTGGGTGTGGATGGCATTTTGCATCATGAGTCCTTTGGAAATATTTTAGGTCCTTGTGGCAGATTTTCTTGAGGCTAAGGTACAGGCTGTGGTGAATGCAGCCAATTCAGTAGCCTGAGCAGGGAATACATTTAGCAATAGACTATTTTCCAGTATTTCATACAAAGTGTGAATAGCATAACCAGAGTAGAAGGGTCTGGTTCTGTCTAGTCAAGTCAAGTCAACAAAGGTTTTAAAAGAACTTTCTATGCGCCAGTTGCTGGGCTATGTGTTGAGGATAGAAAAAAAAGTCAGAAACAATCCCAACTGAAAGAGTTCAAAATCTAATGGGGAAAACGACTTGCAAACAACTCTGTACAAGTAATGTAGAAAAAGGATAATTGGAGAGTGTCTTGTAAGATTAAGGAAAACCTAGAAAGGCTTTTGCAGAGGGCAGGACTTAAACTAAGACTGAGAGAAGTCAGGGAAGCAAGGAAGCAGAGGGGAAGAGGATAGATAGGCAGGTTAAGTACAAGACATATGGTCAATATGGTATGACCTGCTTATACCATGATATCCAGCCAATATCTGGGCAAGTCATTTAAACCTCTGTTGCCTCACTTTCCTCAACTGTAAAATCAGGATAATGGCACTTACCTCACAGGGTTTTTCTGAGAATCAAAATATTTGTTAAGAAAATATTTGTAAAGCACTTAGTACAGTGCATGGTACCTAGTAAGCATTATAATAAATGTTCTCATTGGTATTATCAGGCACTGGAAAAATATGGGATATTAATCTTTCTTTAAACGGTGAAGGCAGCAGCAGAATGGGAAATAACAATGAGTGTTGAGAAATATGAGCTCCTGAGACCTCACCAAATGGGGCATCTGCCCCCAATGATCAGAGTCTTGGGAGCAGGACCAAAACACGTAATCGCTGGCTGATCCAGAATAGGTTAAATCCCACTTAAGAGTTGTCTCTGTATTTCTAGTCTGCTAGACTGTAAAGGCAGACTTACTCTCAGGGTACCAAGATTAAAGGGCTAAACTTAAATATCTCTAAAAGGTTAACAACTGAGGCACAAATGCCCTTGGCAGTAGTAAGCCATGTAGGACACAGTGCTTGGGCAAGAGACTCTATGAATTGCCTCACTCAATGAGAAACAGAGGTGGGGAGTCAAGGATAAGAAATAGATGCAAGGAAGGCACCTTCTGGGGATGGGGAGGCAAGAAAAATATTCAGCTAGGTGCTCATCAAGGATTGTGTGGTTGAGGAATGTAGGTCATTTAGCTCTTTTCTTTGATATTTGTGAAAAGAAGGAAGAGAATTCAGTGTGGATTTGTGCATTCTTGTTCAAGTATACTGGATAGTATGTTTATAAGCAGATGCTAGCTCTTGAGGTGAATAGGGATAGATAAAAATGCAATATATAGATTAGCCACTGTGAAATAATAGACATTATAAGTAGCAGGATTAAGAACTACTGGGAAAGTAGACAAAAACCACAAAATTCAAAATTGTTTCAATTCTTAAGCAATAAAACATCCTTGCCAGGTGTCTTAACTGTCAAAATAGGATATTGCAGGAGCTAATGGTTGAAACAATATCTTTTTTCAGAAAGGAAGTAATCACTTGCCTATTATCTCCTTTTTCTTCAGTCACTACAGTATACTGGGACTTGACTGGGTTCAGTTGAATTCACCTGGCTAAGCCATTAAACTTTACCCTGCATCATTTGCATAGGTCAGGTAAAACTTGCTTAAGAATAGGCACTGAGGGTCAAGGTGAGAACTCCGAAAGAGTTGTGAGAACAGACTCTGTTTCCTTTGGGAACTTTAAGAGAGACTCCATACAGGATATAATTGATTATGCCACCTAACTTGCTTTTAATTAAGTTTTGTTTAAATTAACCAAAATCTTTCTTCCCTCTCTTCCCTCCCCCTCATTGAAATGAAAGAAAAAGTCTTTGTAACAAATGTCTAAGTCAAATTAAAAAAAAAAAAAAAGAAATTCTTTCATTGTCCATTTCCCACCATACCCACCCCCAAAATATGTTTCAATATGCAGCCTGAATCTATCACCTATCTGTCAGGCAGTTAATAGCATATTTCTCAAGTCCTGGATGCTCATTACATGGATCAGAGTTTTTAAGTTTTTTAGGATCTTTTGCTTTTACAGTATTGTTGTTGCATAAATTATTTTTCAGGTTCTACTCAGCTCACTCCTGTCCTACTTCACTTCACCCCTGTTCAACTTCAGTTCACTCCTATTTTACTTCACTTATTTCATGTCTTTCATAAGTTTCTATTCTATCTAATTCATGTACCATAATTTGTTCAACCATTCATCAAATGATGGGTATTCCCTCAAGTTTCCAGTTCTTTGTCACCACAAAAAGAGCTGTCATGCATATTTTTTTGCATATATAGGTTCTTTTCCTCTTTGATCTCTTTGGGGTATATTGTGTCACTACATAAAATTAAGTTAGCCTCTTTTGAGGTATAGTTCCAAATTGCTTTCCAGAATGGTTGCACCAATTCACAGCTCCACCAGCAGGGCACTAGTGTCATTTTTTTTTCCTACAGCCTCACCAGTATTTGTCATATTTCTTTGTAATATTTCTTTTTTTATCAACTTTGCCAATCTGATGGGTATGAAATAGAACTTAAGAATTGTTTTAATCTGTATTTGTCTAATTATTAGTGATTTAGAGCATTTTTTCATATTGCTTTTCATAGCTTGGATTTCTTCCTCTGAAAGCTGTCTATTCATATCCTTTGACCATTTATCAGTTAGGGAGCTTGTGTCCCTTAATTTATAAAAGACGTCTCTGCCTAGTATTGAAGACGGGACAAAGTAAGGAAGTATACTGATTAGCAACAGGTCCTTTGGTAATTGAAAGAGACTCAGTAATGGAACAATTAATTATGTAATCAGTAACGTAGATGACTTTCACAGCAGGATTAGAAAGAAAAAAGTCTCAAGACCCTGGGGGTAGAATAGCTTGTTTCTAGGTGTCAATAGAAACCAGTTCTTTACAAAGACAAAGAAAGTTACCCACACTCTATTACTTTGAAACCTTGGTATTCAAAGCCTTTGCTTAATGGAACAATTAATTATCTGATCTGTTTTTTTCTGGATTAAATGATCCTTGAGGAAACTTTACTCTGAATATCTCTAGTATACTAGTTCTGTTTATGTAAGATTCTGCAAGTTTTGTGTCTATAGTGGGTATTCCCACAGGCAGTGGGAATAAACTCTTGAAGCTTAAAACTGCACAAAGACTTTTGAGACATCAGTATAATATTCAGGTTTTCCTTTATGAAATTCAGAGCTTTGGAGATTTAAAAAAAATTTTTTTTAAGGCAGATTCTAGCTTTGGATGCTCTATTTCCAATTTTTTCTCCTTTCTCAGAAGAACTTTAATGCACCACTTTTAGTAGCATCTAACCCACTGCCTAGACAATTAATCTATTCATAAACAATAGATTCATATACATTACACTAGGAACCAACAAATTGTGGGATGGAAAATGATGAATTTTCCACTCATTTGCCAGTTGGGGCACCATAACAGATGGCCATGGGCTTAATAGGATTCCTGGGGAAACTGGGAGTTGTGGGACTCACAGTGTAACTCAAGAGTACCTCAAAGTGGGTTTAACTAACCAAGCTGCAGATTGGATCTTATGACTCTACATGAAGAGCCAGGCTCCCTGGAAATTTAGCTCTACAATCCCTCTCAAAGACTTCAAAAGATCTCTTAACTCTTACTGATTTGGATGACTTCTACCAAGTCACTGAACTAAGAACTGTGGAAGAAATGGTATTTGACTTTTATTTTTGGATCAAAAGTCTTTCAAAGTCATCTTTATTGACTAAATACAAGCAAGTGCTCCTAAAATTTGTTAGCCAAATGAGCAAATAGAGTGTTCCTGTATGAATAACGAAACCTGAATCTCAGCTTTGTTCATTAAATCATTACAGTGTAAAATGAAGAAGTAAATTAATGACAGCTCATTAGATTACAGATGATGAATATAATTAACATCATATAAGAGACTTAATCTTAACTGTGCAATTTTCAGATTCAGTTTCATAATACAATCTTTTAGCATTTTCATACAGTAATAATCAATTTTAGAGAAGACTACTACAGCAATAAATTATATCATGGGTAAGCACCTGGTCATCAATTTGGCCTGAAATGTTTTTAAATTTTCTTGTAGACTTGGTTTTTGGCTCTGATAGAATAAGTAAAAAGAGCTCCCAGAGTCTTTTTTGCTTCACATGGAAAAGGGAGCAAAAGATTCCTTCCACTTTGGCATGACTCAGAGCTCTGGGAGTGTCATTTGGGGTTCCCATAATTTGCAGTAGTATAAAGGTTTCAAAGAGAGAGAGAGATGTGAGAGAGAGAGAGAGAGAGAGAGAGAGAGAGAGAGAGAGAGAAAGAGAGAGAGAGAGAGATGGTGGAAAGAGTGCTAGCACGTGAACCTGGAGCTTTATATTCTGTTCCTGTTGGGGTCACTACCCGTCTATATAACTTTAAACAAATCTACGATCTCTGAAGTTTCATCCAGGTCTTACATTTGATAAATATGATTTGCATTTTCTTCCTTAAGTCTTCCCTAGAAATAGTAGTGACAGAGAATAGGAAGGAGCTCTACGATTTGTGGGTCAACTAGGTGATGCTACAGCCAGGAAGACTCCTTTTCCTGAGTTCAGATCTGGTCTCAGACACTTACTAGCTGGGCAAGTCACTTTGCCCATTTTGCTTCAGTTTCCTCAACTGTAAAATGAGCTGGAGAAGGAAATAGCAAACCACTCCAAGAAATTTGCCAAGATCAAAAAGAGTTGATCATGAACAATAGCAACTACCATTTACTCTATATGTTAGAGCAGACAAGCTATATATATAGTGCCTTGTTGTCTTCTGCTACCAGCTTCCTGAAATTTCAACCAAAACACTTGAAATCTCCTTGTTATTTCAAAGAACATGTGCTATCTTAGACTGTCCTCTTAGTGTTTCATGTGTGTCTTATTCTCCCAATTAGAATGTGCATTCCTTGTGAGTCTTATTCTTCTTTTGTATTTCCCATGGTTCCAGTGCCTTAGCAAAGTGCAAGCATTTATTACGTGCTTGCTGATTAAATATGAAAATAAGAACATCTGTTTTTTTTTAGTAAGAGCTCACACAAGTTAAGTTAACAAAAATTAAGAAAATGGTTCTGTTGGTCAGAGCACATAGTAGGTGCTTAATAAATGCTTGTTGAAATGAGTCATTCTACACAAAATATTTAACAAATATTTGTTTAAAGAATGAATGAATTTCCTGGAACCCCCAGCTAACAACTAGGAGGTACAGAAGTAGAAACAGAATTTAGTCTAATACATCTTAAATTTGATGCTCTAAAGCAGGAGTTGGAATGCTTATATAAGCTAAGAATAGTTTTTACATTTGTAAATAAAGTTTTGTTGTTTTTAAAATGTAAAAACCATTCTTATTTCCTAGCAGTAGCCCAGATTTGGTGAAACTGTTTTTTATCCTACCACCATTCCCCAAAGGACTAGGTATTCATATATATGGTGTCTAGTAGAGAAGGTACCTCCTTCTTTATAAAGTTCTCCTAAAATATAGAGAGGTGTCCACCTCTAAATAGAAAGGTAATACACTCAAGAATGCAGATTGAGACTTTTTTTTTTAGTGGGGAGAAACATGGCCATTGTGGGAATTTATTTTGCTTGACTATATGTTTGCAACAGGGGTTTTGTTTTTCATTCTTTCTCCATAGGGGATGGTGGGAGGGAAAGAGGAATGTAAGGGAGATGCTAGATTATATATATATGTATGTATGTATGTATGTATGTATATATACACCCATGCTTCAAATCCTTTGCAATTAAATATTGTTCATGACATTAGGAATGTTTCTGTGGAAGATGTTAAGGCAGTCCTCATCATTTCCCCAGTGACATGATCATTTTTCTTTCGTTTTGTTTGCTGTTTCATCATAGGTATTCCGGAAGGACCTCATCAGTGCCATGAAACTCCCAGATTCCCATCATGTTAACCCAGATGAATATTACCTCTTTGTGGATACCTGGAAAGAAGAATGGGAAAAGGGTGTTCAGGTACCAGCCAGTCCAGACACTATTCCACAGCCTTCGCTCAGGTATTTGCATGCTTGCACATTTAACTAGGGTATAGTAGCTTTTGTGTCTGTCTAAGGGCACGTTGCTCTGAGGACGTAAAGCTTTTTGCCATTTTAAATAGTCCAAATTTCAGACTGGTGAAATGTAAGTTGAAATGTTTCTGTTTCCCATAGAAATTATTCCTCTTTAACATTAACATCCATTTTTACATTTATATTTTTAAAACAACTCTTGAAGTGGCTAGGTGGCATAGTAGATAGAGTGCTAGGTTTGGAGTCAGGAAGACCTGAGTTCAAATCCAGCTTCAGATGCTTACTGACAATGGGACCCTGAACATGTCACTTAATCTGTTTGCCTTAGCTTCATTAACTGTGAAATAACAACAACAAATAGCTTGCAGGGTTGTTGTAAGAATCAGATGAGAAAATAGTTGTAAAGCACTTAATGTGATTCCTGACGCATTAGCAGTACTTAATAAATATTTATGTCCCTCTCCTCCCCCTTCTTAAAACAATATTTATGCAATATTTGTTAGTAAATATATAAACTTCTTGATAGTTAATTTGTCTTGTTATACTTTTTTTTTGTTTTTCCCCTTCTGTTGAAGGAAAATAATTTGAGATAAAACAATAAGAATTATGCTATAAGACGCAGTCCTCCTGTGTAATGTTCCAAAATTTTGTGGAAGATCATCATGTTTCTGTCGGTCAGTACAATGGTGGTTTCCTTGTAGCTTTGAGCATAGAGACAGAATTAACAGTATCTTAAGAATCTGTAAGAAGGGTAGCACTATAAATAGTAAAGCTGTTAATACTTTCCTTAAGGTCTAATCTAAACTAATAGATTTAAGCTTCATGTTTGAAAAATCTAAATTTTCAAAATTCACAGGTCTAGTTCCTAGTTTGCCCAGTACATCATCTTCAATTCATAAAAGTAAAACTTAGCTTTGTAATTTTTTTCTTAGGCTTTGGAACAAGGCTTTATAATGGTAGAATGTCACATGAGAGTTCCATTCAGATATTGTAAGATGGAGAACTGGCTTTTGTGTCCTTGTCCAGATTTCTGGAACCTACCAACAGTTGAAGTTAATCTTTCTGGGGTGATTCACAAAGCCAGTCTTATTTATTTAAGCTTATATTGTAAGCTAATTCACAGCCTGAAACTCGTCTGGAGACTGGTCTGAAGCTGTTAGTAGCTATTTGAGAATAAGGACAACTAAGTTTGAATTTGCCTAGTGGCACTGCCATCAAAGAAACTAGCAGTTATACACATGAAAGAATGCAGAGGTCCATTAAACAAGATTACCATTAGGTAAAACAAATAATGTTCGTGCCATCACTCAGTACTTATGTAGTATTGTGGAGGTAACATCTTCACCTTAAGGGTTTTGAGATTAATTTCATAGGCTATTGCTTCCACATTTAAACTAGGTGATATTTTGATGGTCTAGTTATATTTCACTGAGGTCATCATGTTGCATAATTGTATACTTGAGGCATCAATGATTCCTGTAAACATTTTTTCCCTAATGTCTACATTGCTGCCAAGCAATTTTTTTCCTTCTCTGTATTGCCAATCTGTGCTCCCAGGATCTCAATAATGGGTATGTGTGTGTTGCCTGAGCTGTATGGAAGATGTTCAGGGATCAGGAAAGAAAGCATGTGTGTGTTCTAATAGAAACCTGGACTCACGCCTAGGAATGAGAACGAAAAAGCCAAGACTTGGCTGGCAAGAAGGGAAAGGCTCAGGGTGCAAGCAACTTTCCAATTAAAACAATACTTGTTTGGAGTAAACATCAGTGTAACTGTGGGGTCAGGAAAGGGAAGGAATTCTGGATGCTGGCCAGAAGGAAACTTGTATTGGCTGCAGCCATTATTGAAGTAGCAAGAGGAAAAAAAAATGCAAGGTGAGCAAAAAGGACAAAACACAGAAATAAAAAGGTTCCAAGGGGTGAGGGAGAGAGAAAGACAGAGACAGGCAGAGACACAGAGAAAAAAGAGAAGAAAGGGGAGAGGGAGGAAGTGAGAGGATGGAGACAGGAACAGGAAAGAGAGGAAAAAAAGAGAGGTGAAAAGCATAATAGGGCACACAAATAAGTAGATGAGAGGGTCAGGTGATAAAATAAATAACATGGGTGAAACTCACTTCCTTCAGCCCATCCGATTCTCTTAAAAAAACTTCTTATTGGTGAAGGTGTACATTTTTTGAAAATTGCCCTTCCCTCCCAAAGTAAGAATCTATGTTTTTAGTAATTTTTTCCTCTAAAACTTTGTTCTTGCTATAAAATGTAGGTTCTCCTTTTAAAAGACAGGCACAATGATGTTTTTCATATAAACAGCATGTCACTACTACCTTTTAATTTTGAAAAAAAAAGAGTGTGGAGGTGGGAGATTCTGGATCCATAAATGAGTATAAGCATATTACCTAATATATCCTGTTTTCTCTCTTTACTTAAAGTATTGTAAACTCTTGAAAGTGTGCTTTTGGTTTTTAGAGAATGAATACCTTAGGGAAAAAAAGGATTATTCTTGACCAGACAATTGCATTAAAAAATGCCATTCTCAAATTATTATATAGATATGCCTTGAAAACATCCTGAGTTTACTGGAAACCCTACCCAACACATCTAGGGAAGCAGCATTGTATAATGAAATGAGTGCTGGACTGAGGATCAGACAACCTCCTAGGCTCTAATCCTAGCAGTGATGGCAGTCAGAATATCTGAGTTCCAACTGTCTCAGTTTCTTATTGGTAAAAGTAACAACATTGTAATAACAATACCTTCTGTAGCTCTCTCACAGATACTATGATGAGGATAAAATGTGAAACATGAAAATGCTTTGAAAAACAAAGTGACATACAAATATTAATATGGTATTAGAATTTTTTTTATTTAGAACTTCCATGTCCATTGCATGTCAACTTCTAGTATGAAGTTATCATAAATCATGATGAACAAAAAATAAGATGGCTCTTTTCCATATTCAGATGCCATTCTGACAATGTATAATTGTTTAATCCCTGTTACACAGCAAAACAGTCTTGGACCAGAAAGACACGCATACATGCGTACATATATACATACATGCCTTTACACACTGCATGCATTTTGGCACCATCAGTGCAAGTATGTCTTTTTATATTGGTCTACATTTCTGTGATGTGCCTTAAGCTACAAACTTCTAGAAGGCAAATATTGTATCTGTTTAAGTTGTTTTTATAATGTCATATGTAAGTGGTTTCTAAATAATTTAGATAATAACAAGTCAAGTGCTAGTGCACCTAAGGGGATTATATGCTAGGAAATTTACGGTTATTGACAACTCCGTGAATAACATGTCTAAGTGCTCTGGCGATTCCTAAGATATCTGTAGTGCACAGATGCTAACATAGCACAGTTGCATCTATTTTGTTGATCCACCTCTCCTGCACATTATTAGACCCAGTAAACTGCAACTATTTGCCAATGTCTTTTGTAAATATTCTTTCTTAAAAAAACTCACTTCCTTCAGCCCATCCGATTGTCTTAAAAAAACTTCTTATTGGTGAAGATGTGCATTTTTTGAAAATTGCTCTTTCCTCCCAAAGTAAGAATCTTTTATATTTTTAGTCATTTTTTTCCTCTAAAACTTGATTCTTGTTATAAAATGTAAGTTCTCTTTTTAAAAGATGGGCACAATGATGTTTTTCATATAACCAGCATGTCACTACTGCCTTTTAATTTTGAAAAAGAAAGAATATGGAAAGAGGATGGATTTAAAGTCCACTACATTTTTTAAAAAGAAAAATAGCATCCATCACCAGAGTGATTATTTTAGTTTTTTTGTTTTCAATTAATCACTGAATAGAAAAGTCAGCAATTCAGAATTTGAGGCTGAGGAGATCTACTTTAATACCTTCACCCAATACGATGAAATGTTCACTTTAAGAATTTATTTCTTCTCATCTTTCTAGGAAGCAGGGATCATTATGCATTTAAAATATGATTTTAATTTGTTTTAATCTTGCCTTGAAAAATCTTTGATGAGGCAGGGTCAAGAGGAGTTGATTATAGAGAGTGAGAAATAGCATCGCAAACTAAAGAACAGTTAAGAACTGCATTGTCTTATTTTGGTCTCTCCCAGTTAACCTGGACAAAATGCAAATTTGAGATTGAACATTTCTTAAGATTATGCTTTCTACCAATGATTGTCCCATTTCTACTGGGAAAATATGACAAAATTAAAATCTGGTAGAGGGGGTGGTGATTGATAGCAAGTGTGAGGCACTATTTTAAGAATTCTACAAAATGTCAGGAAAAGAATCCTTGTGCTCTAATAGTGAATCATTGTTGCTGCTGCAGTAGTATTCCTATTTTGACTTGTCCCAATTGGATTGAGACTGGATCAAAGTTTATAAAATGATTTTACAGTATTTTCTAATTGTCACTCCTCTTAAAGGGAAGTTGGCATGTTTTAGTTTCATTTTTCAGGAAATAGTTCCTATTTATTTTCAGTTGACACAAAGGCTTTCTCATTAAGTATCTTCCATTTCACGCCCCTTTACTTGCTGCTTTACAAAATGGTGAAGGAAATTTGAACAGCAGAACCTCTGGTTTCTTTAGGAACTGAAACGTGCTCCCCATTTCTCAAAATGAAAGACAAAGATAAATCAGAGGAAGGGGGGAAAGTAAACTAAAAAGCATGCTCTAGAGTAAACAAATACTCAGAAATTGGTTTATATGTGCTTTTTTTTTTTTAAGAGATTTTTTTACCTTAAAGAAATACTTGTCAAACTCATAATTACACATGTGTGGGTTCATGAATATTGTGTAAAAAATGCTGTTTTTCCATTAGAGAAACTTTGTAAGACTTTAAAGATAGGAAATTTTGTTCTTTTTTTTCATTGCCTGTAATAGAATTTGCATGCTTAATTATCCATAGAGTTAGATACCAGAAGCTTATATAATAGGATTATAATGCTTTCTTTCCTCTATCACCTTAATAGTTTAAAAAATAAATTCCAAAGAATTATGTTTTGGTTAATATATGATTTTTAGTAATGTAAATGTATTTATGTAATTCCTATAGTTTATTTTTATCATACATTTTCTGCCACAGTGTTTATTTATGTGGTAGTCCTTGTTCCACTAGCTCCAAAGGGCCCATGAATAGATTTCAGAGGCTCTGTGAGAGTGCCCTGGGGGGAAATGGCATCTTTATTTTAAACAATCCCTAACTAAAATTTTGGAATTCCTTCAATTATTTAAAAAAAAACCAACTCCACCATTATTCTAAGGAGGAGTCATAAGCTTCACTGGGTTGTCAGAGGGGTCCATGACACAAAAAAAGGTCAAGAACCCCTGCTCTACGTAGAGACTGTGGGGTACCCTACCTAATTTCCAAGCCTCCTTACACTGTTTCCCTTTACTTAGTTTAGTTAGTACAAAAGAGGATTATGGTGCCTCTCACTGAGATTCTCATTCTCATCTCCAATATTTAGCAAGTCAGTTGACCAATACATGGGGAAAACACCCATTGGCACTTTTTAAAATTTGTTTTACTTTCCAGAAGTTAGTATGGTTTTTTTGCTAGGCAGTGTTAATTTTATGGAATTTCTTTTACAAAGGAAACAAAATATATTAAAATACATTTATCTAAATATATTTTAAAATATTTAAAATACCTCATTCATGGCTCCCAGGTAAAGTAAAGAAACCCCCTCAAACCCCCTCCTCTAAAGACTGCATTCCCTTTTGTGACTTTGAACAAAGTATCTTAGTTTAATTAATAATAGTACTTAATTTTTTTCCAATTACATGTAAAAACAATTTTCAATGTTCATTTTTTTTAAAGATTTTGAGTTCCAGATTTTTCTTCCTCTCTTTTCCCCCTCCCTCTCCAAGACAACAAACAATTTGATATAGATTATAAATGTCTAAACAATGTCAAGTAGCAAGTTTGGCATATTGTCTTCTGGCTTTGCCTTGAATTTCCAGTTGCTACTCCACTTAAGATTCTTATATAGAAGTAAAGTTATTGTTTGTTGGTTCTAGTTGGAAGTAGGCAACACTGCGAAGGTATGCATGATCTACATGGGGTCATTATGGCAAATACATATTGCTTAGCTTTGACTTAAAATTACTAATCAAAACCTAAGTGAGTTACTTGAAAGGTTGCTTCTTCTGAAGATATAGGAGTCAGGGATAATATTTTTATCATTTGTTTTCTATTGACCAACCTAGCCCCTAGAATATCAATGTAAAAAATGCATTCATTTCTAAAGGACTTGCTAAATTGAAAGTACCCCCTTACTGGGGAAAGATAGTATCATTTCAGTGAATCATTCTTTTTATGTATGCAGTATATTGTATTGTATACATATTATTTTGAATTGCATACATTATAAATATTAA
>CM053771.1:333121828-333145622 GCA_028658325.1 Potorous gilbertii
TTTTTTTTTGCATGTTCCTAATATTGAAACAGTCATTTTAAATTTTTCTTTTTTTAAAGACTAGGCAGTGCTTAGGAGCATAGGTTATAGAGCGCATACGGATCTTTGACGCCTATTCCTATTTTAAAGAAAAATTTTAGTGCTATCTTTTTTTATTTCACTTATGTTTTCAAATATATCCCTTTCCTCTTCTATCCCCTTATCAGGGAACCATCCCTTGTAACAGGTTTTTTGTTTTTTGAGAGAGCAGTTAAGTAAAACCAATCTACCCATCAAGGGCAATACCATATTTGATATTCTATACTCCTAATCCCCAACTCCAGCAAAGAGTAGAGTGGCAAATTTTCCTGAATCTTCCCCATGACTAAATTTCTTTGTCATTATAATTAGAAAATGTTCAGGGTTTTTTTGTTTTGTTTTGTTTTGTTTTTTGTTCTTTCCACTTACATTCTTGTTTTTGTGTATATTGTTTCCTGATCAGTTGATGGAACAGCTAGGTGGCACAGTGGATAGAGTGGTGGACCTGGAGTTAGAAAGACCTGAAAATCCAGCTTCAGACACATATTAACTGTGTGGCTCTAGGCAAGTCTCCTTATCTGCATAATGAGCTGGAGAAAGAAATGGCAAACCACTACTTTAACTCTGCCAAGAAAATCCCAAACAGGGTGACAAAGTGTAGGACATAAATGAAAAACAACAGTTAATGGGCATCTTTAGTTCTTTGTGACCTAAACAAAGAATATTTTGGTTTTTAGAAGACTCTGACTACCTTTTGAATGCATACCTGGCAGTGGGAATCTCTGGATCAAATGGGACTGAAACATTTTGGCAACTTTTTAAGCATAACTTTAAGTATAAAACCAAATTCACTTCTTATTTTTTAAATGTGAAAACAGATCCAGAGAGGTTGTGAATTGCTCAACATCACACAGCCAGAGATTGGCAGTTTCATCCATTGTCTGCCTATGTAACTTAGAAAGATCTAAAGAGATTCTCAAAGTATACTTAACTTATTTATCTACTTAGAAGATATCTTTGCATTACACATGCAAACAAACTGGATTCTGAAAAATTGTTCATAAAAGTCTGACTTTGTCGGTTAAGGTTTTTAGGAGGAAAAGGTGTTCAAATCATCCTGACTTGGGGTTTCTTTTTCTTTTCTACAGTAGACTCTTAACAATTCATATTCAGCCAATTTTTGATTTGTCACGGGTTGGTGATGGAGAACTAATCTTTTGAAACCTGTCACCTGGTTTTAAGTTAATTTAACTGCTCATTAGCAGGTCAGATGGAGGTAGGGAAATTCAGTAACATTAAATTAAGACTTATTACAGATAAGTCTTTCTGACTTCCCTGCCTGCGTTAGTAAATATGTCTGTGTTTGGAAGGATTAGAGAAGCCCACATGAAGCATACTCAGTGTTAGCACAAGGTACATGAAGCTTCAGGGTTTTTTAGGTTTGCAGTGAAGCACATTTTTTAAAATTTTATTTGAAATAAGCAAGCATTTACTCTTTTCTACCCACGTTGAAAGAAAAACAAAAATATGACTAGCAAAGCAAAACAAATTCCTATATTGGTTATGTCCAAAATGTATATCTGCATCTTGAGTCTGTCCCCTCCACTGGGAGGTAGGTAGCATGTTTTGCTTATTGGTTCTCGGGCATCTTAGTCACTGCATTGATCATGTAAACCTTTCAGAGGTATCTTTACAGTGCTGTTGCATAAATTGTTCACCTGGTTCTGCTTACTTTACTCTGCTTCAATTCATAAATAACTCTTCCTGTATAAGGAGTGGCTCTGAGAGGAAGAGACTCTTTGTATCATCTGCTTTAGGGGGAAAGTAATATAGCAATAAAATCCGTTCAAGGTTAAGTCCATGACTGGCAATGGTGAGAAAAGATGGGGCTCAGAGAAGGTAGTATAGAGGAGACAGATTCTGTAGAATCTCAGAATGAAAGGGACTTCAGAGGCCTTCTAGAGCAATCCCCTCATTTTATAGATGTAGAAACTAGGATCCAAGGAAAAGTGACAGCTTAAGGTCATGAGGTCATAAGCAACTGAGAGGCCAAGTCCTCTGACTTAGCATATCAGTGCTTTTTCCACTGTGTCATATTTTGGTCTTTAAAGAATGCAACTAAGGGGTGTAGGGGATAGAGAGTTGGGCCTAGAGTTAGGAAGGACTCATCTTCTTGAGTTCAAATCTGTCCTCAGACACTAGCTGTGTGACCCTGGGCAAGTCACTTCAACCTCAGTTTCCTCATCTGTAAAATGAGCTGGTGGAGATGACAAACCATTCCAGTTTCTTTTCCAAGAAAACCCAAATGGGGTCACAAAGAGTTGTACTGACTGAGACTGAGCAAAAGAATTCAGTAGATGGGAGAAGAGAAAGGAGAACTATTATACTTATGATCAGCTGAGAAAAAGATGCAGAACATGATCTCAGAGCAGAAAGTAGCACAGTCTGGCTGGGGCACAGAATGGTATGAATTATAATGGTACCAGGTTGTGAAAGTCCTTTGCTGCCAGGCAGAGTATGAACTTTTTGGGGGGCCAGGGAAGGGTTGGAGGAAGACACGGAAGATTTTTGAGCAGATGAATAGCATGGCCAGATCCTTCTATAGGAAGGGTTATTTTGGTGAAAGGATTATCTGGAGTGGGGAAGAGTAGATTCCGAACAACTTGGTAAGCCATTACTGGAGCTGTCCAAGTTGGGTGATAATGATGAACTGTTACAATAATCCTAGAGAGAATTAAAATAAGGAGAATATTAGAGAAGTGTTACAGAATTGGCAGGGCTCAGTAGCTAAGTGGATAGAGAATTGAGAAAAAGGAAGAGAAAGAGAAAAAAACCCAATTTTATCAATATTCTACTTGGCAAACATCAATATATGAATTCCATAGATAAACACTAAAGAAAGGAGATCACATACGAACCTCAAATCTATATTGAGGCTTAGTGTTTTTTTTTTAAAGTTATCTCCAGTTTCAGTGGCAAAGTCGATTTAGTATGATGGTTCTTCACAATCTGCCCGCTTCTTACCCTGTCACTCTACACTTTGCTCCCCTCTCTGCTCTCTAAATCTTACAATATCAACCTAGTTGCCATTTCTTGCAGATGATCTTCCTCTCTTTTTATCATTGCAAAGGCTCTTGTCCCTTCTTGGAATACTCTCAGACTCATAGAAACACTGACTCTTCAAGATCCACTTCAAATGATAGCTTCTGCAGGAGGCTTTCCCAGGCCCCCTAATCATTTGAAGTCTTCCTTTCTAAGATTATCTGTGTATACATTTTGTATTTACATATTTATTTATGTGTCCTTCCCACCCCCATCAGCTCTTTGAGAGCAGAAACATTTATTTTTCTTTGTATCATCTGCTTTAAGCATGGTGCCTAATAGTAGTAATTAAGTAGTTCTTAATGTTCGTTGGTTGGTTGTGACTGCTCACTGGTTGATCGAAACTGAGAAGAAAGAAAGGGTTCATCCCCTGTAAAATTTGACAGAATTTAGAACCTTGATGTTTTGCCATGTAGGGATCCCATGAAGTTCCTCCTCCAACCGTGCTATGGTTCCTTGGTGAGGTGCTCAGATCTCAATGCTCTAGACTTCTTGGCTTAAAGCAGGGGGGGAGACATGGACCGAAGGCCTGCAGAGAGGCTTCTGTCCTGGAGTTTTAACCTCCAGGTGGGTTAAAGTAACATTTCCTTGAATTATACTAGTTACTGTTTTCTTCTGTGGGTACTGGTGATGGCCAGGCTGGGAATGGTTGATGGAACACTGCACCTATTTACATTCAGCACTTTTTGAAAAACCCTAAAGGTAACTAAACTCCATTGCTCAAATGAATAAATATCTTGAAATTAAATCTTCAGAATCATTCAGAGTTTTCTGTTATTGTACTAAAGGTGAAACCATCAAACTGTGTCCAGATTCAATGTGAGCATTTACTGGGTACATTCTAGGTTCCAGGCACTATGCTAAGCAATGCGGATAAAGCAAAAACCAGTCCCTTTTCTCAAGAAGCATTTAATCTAATTGGGGGGAGGGTGGGGTGGAGCGACAACATGCAAACAACTATGTACAAACAAGATACACAATAAAATGAAGTTCATCTCAATGGGAAGGTACACTTTTAAGTTTTATTTATCAGGATTGTAAATGCATAGAGTTTTCAATTTTGTTGTTAGTCATATCCAGCTCAACTCCATTTGGCGTTTTCTTGGCAAAAATACTGGAGTAAGCTGCCATTTCCTTCTCCAGATCATTTTACAGATGAGGAAACCGAGGCAAACAGGGTTGTCACTTGCCCAGGGTCACACAGCTAGTGTCTGATGCTGGATTTCAACTCAGGTCTTCCCAACACTATTCACTGTGCCATCTAGCTGTCCCCCAAAAGCCATTACATATAATGAATAACATTTTAAAAGACAAATGAAAAAGAAAAAATAATAAGATTGTGGATTTTGACATTTTTAACGAAGTAGGATAGGAGGGTCTTTTCACATATCTTCTTTCAATCTATATTTGTTCTCTGTAATTTTGCAGTGTTCACTTTTGATTTTTTTGGTGGGTGTTTTTTTGTTTACATTGTTGTAGACTTCGTGTATTTTGTTTTATTGGCTCAGCTGACTTCATTCTTCACCACTTTATGTAGATCTTTCCATACTTCTCTGTGTTCATCATATCCATCATTTCTTACAGAGCTGTAAGATGCAGTGTGGTTTGTTTTTTAATGGAGAAAGGGTAGCTGGTGAGAGACTAGGGACCTGTAGTGCTTTGAGTACAGCACTAGGAGGAAAGACCTCCAGTAGTCTAATTTCCACCTTAGTTCTGCCTCTCTCTGGAGCCTCAGACAAGTTGCTTACCATTAGGATTGAACTAATTTGTAATTGGAGTAATAAAAATGAACTTGCAAGGTGTAAGAGAGGCCGCTAATTAGCTGATGTTTGTAAAGTGCTTTGAAGAGGAAAAGTGGTCTATAAATCTTAAGATTATTGTATTGAGCAAAATGAGCATGGTTTTCTTTTTAAAGTACTCCCAGCTGTAGAACAGGCTACAAATAGGCCAGTGAATAGAAAATTGCATGTCAAAGAGGTTGTTGTTTCGACTTAAGTATAGCTTTCCTATTGGCTAATGTACCACTGACCAGGTTGGGGGATGGGGATTGGAAGAAAAGTTCTTTGCAAAATCTAAAGCCTATAGAAATGTGAGCCTGGGGCCAGTTTGAAATCCCTCAAGCACTTAGTTCACTTCAACTTTTTAAACAAAAGCTTTATTGTGTTTTTTTTTTTGTTTCCACACTACATTCTTCACTCCAGCTTTTAGATAGAATGCATGTTACTTTTTATTTATTTTTAACATTACTGTACACCAAGAAGTATTTTCTCCATTTATGCATTTGTCCAAGTTTTGAGAAGAATAAATGAAAAAAAGGCATTTTTCCATTTTTAGCATTTTCCCAGAGTGTTTTGCCAGATTTTGTTATTCCCCGTGATGTAAATGTGGTTCTGTGAAAATATTTTGATGAGAATATTTTTCCATCTAAAATATTTTAAATTATATATTTTTCAAATGGACTTACTCCATATGGTTTTTTTCACTATAGAAATAGACCTGATTTCATAGGCTTATAGAAATATATTAGAAATGATCATGGAAGCATAGATTTAAAAGCAATAAGAGACTGAAGAGGCAATCAAGTCCACCCTCTCTTATCTTACAGATGAGACACCAGACATAGAGGGGTTATCTGGATTGTTGTAGAGTCATGCTGCTAATATCAGGATTTGGAACTTCCTCTATTTGACTGTAAAATATCCTGAAAGTTCTCCTTCCTTTTAATTCCAAAGGTTTTGTTTGTTTTTTTGGAGGAGGGAAAACAAGGCAGTTGGGGTTAAATGATTTGCCCAAGGTCACACAGGTAGTGTCAAGTGTGTGAATCTGAACTCAGGGGCTGCTGGCCAGTTTTCAGTACTTCAAAAGTAACATTTATTGGGCTTCCTTCCTTCCCTCCTTCCCTCTGTCTCTCCTTCCTTCCTTCCTTCCTTCCTTCGTCCCTCCCTTCCTTTCCTTCCTCCCTCCCTCCCTCACATTGGGTATTACACCCTTACCTGCGAGTGCTGCCCAACAGAAACTTTTTTTCTTGTTTGGTTTCCTCCCTTCAAGATTAGCCTTAACCCCAAATCACTCTGGTTCTAGCCCTACTTGGTCACCGTTTGGACCCTGACTGGCTCAAAATGAACTTAAATAACAATTATTTGTTTTGACTAGAAACCATGAAGGTCTTCCCCTCCCAGATATATATATATATTTTAAAAGAGGTCACTTTTTGCCTCATTTTTTAATTAAGCCTTAGTCACTGAATGGGCCAAACTGAGACCTGTTAAAGACATTGGCTTGAAAAGGTCAAGGTCTCCCACTGCATCCTGGGCCATCTCCAGTTGTCCTGATCCATATCTGACCACTGAACCCAGAAGCCTCCAAAGGAGAAAGTGAGGCTGGTGCCTTTGTATAGCCCTCCCTCACTTAAATCCAGTTCTCTTGCATATCATGACATTACCTCCCTGAGTCATGATCTGATTTGAGAAGGAAGGACAAATTGCAAGCAACAGCAAGTTAAATACATTTTAGTCTCTATTTTGAAACAGTAACTACAGCTGCCAGGAAGTTCCCCTTGGGGTTTAAAGAACATTGGTCAATTTCAAAGGCAGACAAAGCTGTAAAAGGATAGCAAGGCTAGACTAAAAAATTTCCCTGTTTGATGTATACCACTATCCTTCCATTAGAAAACAATTTGTGTAAAGCCAAGGTTGTGCTTTATTTGGTGCCAAGGCAAGGAAGGGGTTAAATTAAAGCCTTTGCCTACTCTTTTTCCTGGTTTGGTGTTGAGAGTAGGAAGATCTAGTTAGTATTCAATCTTTAATTCCACCCAGCTCTTTCTTTTCCCTTCTTTTTCTCTCCATGTCTCCCTTATATTTTTCCTTGGCTCTCAGTGATGATCTTTCATAGTAAACTGATAACTGAAAATGAATAGACTTGGTCAGTAAGCAAAGTGTTTTCTAGAGGAATTTTTTTAATGCATCTCTAGTCTTCTGAGAACAGAGTGGAAAACTAGTAGATGGTGTCTAGTTCTTCCCCTAAAACAAAGGTATTTTTTTTTTTCCACTAGACTTAAAACTTGAATTTACTATATGACCCTGAGCAGGTCACTTCACTCTGATTTCCTCAGTTGTAAATCAGACAGTTGGATAAGACAGTTTTTTAATAGTATTTTACTTTTTCCAATTATGTGTGAAGATAATTTTCAACATTCACTTTTTGAAAGATCTTGAGTTCCAAATTTTTCTTCCTTCTTCCCTTCCCCCCTCTCCAGGATGGCAAGTAATTTGACATAGGTTATACATGTGCAAAAATATAAAACATATTCCACATTAGTCATCTAAAAGACATAGAACAAAAGGAAAAACAATCATCAACCCTTCCCCCAAAAGTGAAAATAATATTCTTTGATCTGCATTCAGATTCCATCGCTTCTTTCTCTGGATGCAGATAGCATTTTCCATCATGAGTCTTGCATGAACTCTGCTTTCCAGAATTTTCTGAAATCTACCTGCTCATCGTTTCTTATAGCACAATAATATTCCATGACATTCATATAACCATAACTTGTTCAGTCATTCTCAACTGATGGACATTCCCTCAATTTCCAATTCTTTGTCATCACAAAAAGAGCTGCTGTAAATATTTTTGTACATGTGGATTCTTCTTTTTTTTAAAATCATCTCTTTCAGATACAGACCTACTAGTAGTATTGCTGGATCAAAAGGTATGCACAGATTGATTGTCCTTTGGGCATAGTTCCAAATTTTTCTCCAGAATGGTTGGATCAGTACACAACTCCACCAGCAATGCATTAGGGTCCCAATTTAACCACATTTTCTCTAACATTTATCATTTTCCTTTTCTAGATAAAACAATTTCCAAGGTCCCTCTCAGCTGGAATATTTCATGAAGATGTGACTTCCACCTTTTAATCACTTTGAATTGCTTTCCCTTTCTTTTCCTCTCTCAAACTCCTTTTGAGATACACTTCCTCACAACTTTACAAACTCTTGACTATAATTCCTTTTCTAAAAAGTAGTTTTTCAATAAGGCAAAAGTAGTTGTGAATTAAGACACAAATATTTATATCGTGAGATCGGGAGCAACAATTTACATGATTCCTTGTAATCCAACTCTCTTTGGAAAATCAGAAAGAAAAGGGACAAAATTATGAGTAAATATGTTATTATAGGCTCATAACAGCTAGGTGACCTCGGAGGGCTGACCTTAGAGTCAGAATCCCTCTGAATTCAAATTCTGAATGAGATACTATGTTTTTTAGCTGTGTGACCCTGGGTAAGTTATCTAACCACTGTCAGTCTTAGTTTCTTTGTCTGTAAGAGGTGGATAAGCATAGCACCTACCTTACAGGGTTGTTGTGAGGATCAGTGGAGATCCTCAAATCTTAAAGTACTATATAAATTGTAGCTACTGTTATCATAGATTTAGATTTAGAAGGGACCACAGAGGTCAGCTAGTCCAAGCCTCTCCTTTTAAAGATGAAGAAATCGAGGGCTAAAGTGGTCCAAAGCATAGAGGGAGTAAGAATTAGTAGCAGATGGAAAACTTCACTTAATGTATTCATCTGCACCACAGGAATGAGACTGTTTTTGTTTCTACTTGTACACTGCAATTTTCACATATTATTATACTATTTTCTCCTCCTCCTAATGTTACTATTACCGCTACTACTAGCTAGCTAGTTAGCATTTATATAGTGCCTACTATGTGCCAGGCATTTAACAAATATTATCTTATTTGATTCTGACAACAGCTCTTCAAGGTAGCTGCTGTTACTACCCTCATTTAGCAGTTGAGGAAACTGAAGCAAAGGTTTTAAGTGACTTACCCAAGGTCACTCAGCTAATAAATACCTTAGGTTGAATTTGAACTCTGGTCTTTCTGACTACATACCTGGAGCTCTATCAACTGTGCTACCTGGCTACTATCAACAGATTGTTTATAGATGAGATGTATATATATATATATATATATATATATATATATATATATATATGTGAACTATAAAATATTGTGATTTAGATGAACTGAATTTTAAAGTTTGAAGGAATCTAGAGGTAATCTTGTCCAAACTTCTTTCCTGTTTGGTTGTTGTCCTTCATTCTTGAAGAGGACCAAAATGACATCACCACGGTAAAGTGAAATTTCAGTGTGTCTGACTGTGGCTGATCAGACTAATACAAACTCGGAATGCTCTACCACAGGTTGGGCACAGATAGTCCATGTGAATATGTGGGGTGGATATCCCAAATTTGTACATCCTGTGTTTACTTTGTGCTCTCAATTCTGCTTTGCTCAAAGAGCACAGAACCCTTTCTGATGTGAGCATGCCATGCTGAGCAGTCCTGTGCCAGTATCTCCCATGTTGTACAGTCAAATCCAAAGTTCTTGAGAGTATCCTTGTATCATTTCTTCTGGCTACCATGTGATGACCTGCCCCTTCGAGTTCTCCATAAAATAGTCTTTATGTGGCCAGCCCATCAGAGTTGTGCTCTCTGAAGCATAGTTTGAATACTTGGCAGGTCAGCTCGAGCAAGGACTTCAGTGTCTGGTACCTTATTCTGCCAGGTGATCCTCACAATCTTCCTAAGATGGTTCAAATGGAAGCAATTCAGTTTCCTAGCATGGTACTGGTCAACTGTTCATGTTTCACAAGCATGTTTACAAGGTTATTTGAAAAATAATCATCTGGAAGTATATTTTTTAAAATACACAATGGTTCTGTAGACCGTCAGTTTGGTAGTCAGTCTAATAATACCTTTTCTCTCCCAAACTTTTCTTTGGAACCTCCCAAACACTGAGCTAGCTCTGGCAATGCATGTATCAACCTCATTGTCAATGTGTACCTCCCTGGAAAGTACACTATCAAGGTAAGTGAATTCATCTACAGCATTCAAAACTTCTCCATTTGTTGTAATCGATGCTTCCATGTATGGATGATGTGGTGGTTGATAAAATACCTCTGTTTTCTTAATGTTAATTATTAGACCAAAATTAGTACAGGCAGCAGAGAATTGATCCACACTTGGTTGCATCTCAGCTTCAGAGACTGCATTGAATGCACAATCATCTGCAAACAGAAAATTATGCACCAATACTCCCTCCACTTTGGTCTTGACTTGTAGCCTTTTCAAATTGAAGAACTCACGATCAGTATGGTAGCTGACCTTGATGCTGTGTTCATCCTCATTGAAAGCATTTGTCAACATGACTGAAAATATCATGCTAAAAAGCATGGGAGCAAGCACACAGCCCTATTTCACTTCATTGGTGACTGAGCAGCCACAAGAGCTTTGTCCACGATCCAGAACCCGGGCAAACATGCCATTGTGAAGTTGATGCACAATTTCTACCCAAAACTTGAACCCCAACTACAATATCTTTGACTGGGTGATCCTCTCCTTGAATATTGTACCTCTAACGAGGAAGTCCTTTTGAACCTCTCTAATCACTATAGTTCTTCTTCCAGTGAGTCCCATCTTTCCTCTAATAACTTCTATCCTAGTTCTGCTTCCTTATGCTACACAAGTGAAATAGAATCTTTTTTTTTCTCCATATGACAGCTCTATTAAACCCCTTCAGGCTAAAAATTCCAAATTTCTTGAATCATTTCTCAAATGACATTGTTTTCAGATCTGGAGTATGGTGGTAAATTTTTAACAGCAGGGTGAGGGGAAGATGGACACAAAACACACTTCTAATCTACATTACTAATATTTTCTCGATCACTTTTTAAAGTCGACAACCAACAAAATAATTAATTAAACCCTGACTTTCAGCATTTGTTGAAATCCACGGTGTAAATACTCATACTGAAAATTTAGCAATAGGCTCTCCTGGGCCAGTTCCTGATCATGCACAGAACTAAACAAAATATTTCACGTGTCTGACCAGTACCCAATATAGTGAGTCTGTTGCCTCTTTTGTTCTTGACACTATGCCTGTATTAATTCAGTATAAGCTTGATTTTCTCTTTGGCAGATATGGCACATATTTAACATGTTGTCCAAATGCAAGAAAGTTTTAAAAAAATACATACTTCCAGATTATTATTTTTCAAATAACCTTGTAAAGCTGTGGATTTATTTCATTGTCTAAAGTGTTCTTAGAGCTCCTTTTTGAAATGCTTTCAGAGTTAATTTGTAAGTCACTAAAAAAATTGATGTCATTATCTTGTAGTTACAAATTACCTATTCAGTTTGATCATCCACTTTACTTGACAGACTTGGCTTGAGTGACTTCTGGCTGCTATAACACCCATCTTTAATGGACAAAAATTTGCTACCACTATTAGTCTAAGCTAGGGGTTCCTAACTTGAGGTTGAATAATTTGTTTTTACAATTTTTTTGATAATTTTATTTCAAGATAATTGGTTTCCTTTGTGATCTTAAGCATTTTCTTTTATGCATTTTCTTTTTAAAAAGCAAAGAGAGTTTAAAAAGCAAGAGGTTCAATATCACTACTGATTGGCATGTTAATTTTGATTTGATCCATTTCTGACCTCAGTTGGTTTGTCCCTCTTTAGGGAACCTGGTGGTCTCTCCTCCCATGGGCTCATCATATTGATGCTGGACTTAGTGCAGACACCTTAGCCCCTGTAGCTCAGAACTCCCAAATCTGACAACCTCAGCTTTCCAGGTAGCTGAGATTACAGGTTTGTGCAAACTGCTAAATGTATTTTAAAACCTTCAGAGAAAAGATCCAAGAACAGGTCCATAGGCTTCACTAGGTTGCTAAAGGAATCCATGACATACACAGAAAGATTAAGAACCTCTTGTCTAGATCCTATTTCCTCATGACCCTAAACTTGGACTGTGCCATACTTTAATCAACAACCTCTTTCTAAAAGATCTCCCTAGCTCCAGTAATTCTCTACCCAACCTTAATTTATCCTAGATTAATTGGGTTTTTTTTTTAGCATTTATGTGGCTTTTATTATTAGTTAGCATTTACATAGTGCTTTAATATTTATAAAACACTGTACATATGTTACCTCACTTGATCCTTCCAACAGAGGTGTTACTATTTTAACTATTTTGTAGTTACAGAAATTGAGGCAAACAGGTTAAGTGATTTGCCTAGGGTCACACAATTAGCAAGGGTATAAAGCAGGATTTGAATTCTGTCTTCCTTGCTCCAAGTCCAGCCGTCTTATCCACTGTGCCACCTGGTTGCCAGTTTATGTTTGAAGGCATGCAAAGCTGAGTGTGTGTGTGCGTGTGTGCGCATATACCCTCATACATACATACATATATAAATTTGATCCTCATAGTAACTCTGAAAGGTAGGTGTAACTACTCTCTCCATTTTACAGATGAGAGAACTGAACCCAAGAAAGGTTAAGGGACTTATTCAAGGTCAAATATCCAGTGTGTAAGGCAGGATGCAAATGTTAGTCTTCCTGACTCTATCCACTGTGCCCCCTAGCTGTCACCTAGTTACTTCAGCAAAATGGCCACTTAGGCTAATTCTTACATATCCTAAGTATAAACAATTCTCATCTAACTAGTTATCAAAGTACAGATTTCTAGTACAATTGCTAGCCACCTTTTCAGACAGCTATTCTAGTGGCTAGAGTGCTGAGTTTGTAGTCAGGTAGTCCTGAGTTCAAATGTGACTTCAGACACTTGCTAGCTATGTGACCCCTGGGCAAATCATTTAACCTCATTTTGCCTCTAAAATGAACTATAGAAGGAAATGCCAAACCATTCCAGTATCTTTAACAGGAAAACCCCAAAAGGGGTCAGGAGGAGTTGGACAAAACCGGCAATGTCTAAACAACAACAAAGTCTGCTTCTAGTTTAGTATTTGAAAACTCAAAAATTCATGTCCATACAAATGACTGGGCTTATTATACTCTACCTAGGTATTTTCAGTCTATTCTGTTTTTGTAGATCTTTAGTTCTCACTTCAAATTTGACATATCACATAACTAACATTTATTTTTTATTAATTTTGATCTATCATAACTTTGTATTCTTCTTAATGTTACTGCCTTCCTTCTGAGATTATCTTCTATTTATCTTGTATATATACAAGATAATTTGGAGCTCAAAATTTTTAAAAATAAATGTTAAAAATTGTGTTTACCTGCAGCTGGAAAGAAATAAATAGTATTTAGAAAAATAAGGGTTGTAAAGATGTAGCCAATAATCTTCCCTTACTCTCCGGAGATTGTCTTAATAATCAAATTTTGAATATCTATATGACTAAGCTAAGTATAACTGAATTATGTCTTCCAAAGTAGACTGGGGTCAAGTTTACTTCTACCAATACTTATCCCTGGATCTTCAACTCTACTGAATGTGATTATCAGGGTAAAGTTAATTTTTCTGTGAATCTTTTTCAATACCTATAGTATGGAAAAGAATACTTCAAATAATGAAATTAACTAGATGACATATATATATATTCAATGTGTATTTAACAAAACTTTCTTGTAAGAAATTTTAAACACATTCCAATGCATTATATTGATGGTATTCTCTTTTCTTACCCTGCCTTTATACTATGTTTTTAACTTTTACATAGATTATTTATCTTGACTCCTATTATCTTTGCTTCACAGATGAGAAAACTGTAAAACAGAGCTTAAAGTGGTCTATCTAAAGTTACAGTCATGAAGTTCAGACTAGAATGCAATTTTCCTTATTCTTAACACCAATACTTTCCCTCCTATATCTCTTCTTTACAAACTGTGTTCTAGGGAAGAATCTGTAGTCTCCTGTAATATTGTTGATAGCATCACAGTATTTGTATTATACAAGCATTATAAGAGTACACACCCAGAAGGGTGCCCTTATTTTATCCCTGAGGAAACCAGACCCCCTGTGGTTAAGTGACTTGCCCAGGGTCACATATGACTAAGGTGGGATTAGAACCTGGGTCTTCCAGACTCTAAGACCACTGTTCTATTCTCTACATTATACTTCATCAATTTTTAAACAGTAATATGCTAAGTCATGTTCTAACCCCTCTGAGTTGGAAGCAAAATGTTCTAAAAATCAGAAATTATTAAATTGCTTCTATGTGCCAGGCAATGTATCAAATGCTGTAAGGGGATAAAGGGCTGACTGTGGGAGGGGATCTTTTTTGCGGGGGCGGGAAGTCACCAAACTTTTAAAAGTATACAGAAATGTGGTACTAAATCTTTGTGAGGGTTGGAGAAGGTGGAGAAAGTTGCAAGAGTGTTATATGGTTCCCAACAACAGGAGAGAAGTAAGGAGTATAGCAGCAATAACCAGCTTCCTATCACCACTGGTCTATATTTTATTGCTTCTTTGAATACTGAACTCATTTTTTATTTAAAAAAACACACATAAGCACACCTAACTGGTAACTAGCCAAAAGTGGTGCCACTGTATTTTCCATGAACTCTGGTAAAGTGGTTGTTGCTTTTTTCAATGAAAATCGTGTTTGGTTGGTATAGGTGGACTAGAGTAGGGAATGGAGGCTCTATTGCCCTATTGTGGCCCATAAACTGACAGAGCTCAAGAATGATGGTACTAGAACACACTGCTCTGGAATCTGTATATTTGGTTAGAATAGCTGATTTATAGCATGTGGTCTAAAAGACCAAAATAACATGAGTTTTCTTTGCTAATATTGAGTTAATGATGTTCTAAGATCCTGTCACAGTGCCTTGCTAGTTAAAAAAAAAAATTAAAGACCTTAACAGTAAGAGCCATTAAAATATAATGAGCCAGGAGTGATGGCACATACCAGAAATCCCAACTACCAGGGAGGCTGATGTTAGCAAATCTAACATTCAGGAGTTTTGAGATGCTGTAGATTTAAGTAACTGGGTAGCCAAACTAAGTTCATCATTACTATGGTGAGCCCTTGGGATCAGTGTGTAGCCTCTGTAGTTCCAGACTAGGAGAAATAGAAATCCAGTCTTCAAAAAAAAGGCACTGAGAATACATTGCGTATTGTGTTCGTCTTCATTTTCGAAGAGGATCATGATATCCGAGAAATGATGACATGACATGCACTTAATTTTGTTTTGAGTGAGGGAGGGCTGTGCAAGGTCACTAGCCTCACTTTCTCCTTCTGAGTCATCTGGATCCAGTGATCAGATATTATATTCATCAGGATGGCTGGAGATGGCCCCACTATGGGAAAGGAAGAGAATAAGTATTTCTATATGTGCTAAACACTTGTAACAAATATAATCCCATTTATGGTAGGTGCTGGGGACAGAAGAATATGTATATGTATATATGTGGAGAATATCACAGCTATTACTATAGCTTTGGAACTGGAAGGAAACTCAGAGGCCTGTGAATGCAAACATTTCATTGTACAGATGAAGAATCTGCGGCCCAGAGAAGTTAAATATCTTGGCCAAGATCATACTGCTAGCAAGTATCTGAAATGGAATGTAAACCTAAGTCTTCCTGAAAAGTGTAGAACACATAGTCTTTGCCTTCAAGTATAGTATAGGAGAGTTAGTAGGGGCAGTTAGGTGGTACAGTGGATAGAGCACCAGTGCAGGAGTCAAGAGAATCTGAGTTCAAATCTTACCTCAGACACTTGACACTCACTAGCTGTGTGACCTTGGGCAAGTCACTTAACCCCAATTGCCTCATCCTGGGTCATCTCCAGTCATCCTGATGAATATCTGGTCCCTGGATTCAGATAGTTCTGGAGGAGAAGTGAGGCTGGTGACCTGCACGGCCCTCCTTCACTCCAAACAAAGTCAAGTGCAAGTCATGTCATTATTTCTCTGATGGCATGGTCTTCTTTGGCAATGAAAGACATACACACACACGCATGCACACAGAAGAGTTAGTAACACATGATGTCTCCTTTTTCGTGGGGTGAGGGTAGCAGGTAAGGCAATTGGGGTTAAGTGACTTGCCCAGAGTTAAACAACTAGTAAGTATCAGAGGCCAGATTTGAACTTCGGGTCCTGCTGACACCAGGGCCAATGTTTTATCCACTGCATCACATAGCTGCCACAACATGACATCTCCTTCTAAAGTAGCTCTCTAGCGTCTCATCATGGCACTGAGCTGAAGAAGGAATTCTGGTGGGTACTACCAAGCTAGGAAGGCTTAAAACAGAGGTTTGGTCAAGTATATCTATTGTCTAAGGAGCACCCTAGCTAAGTTCAGAGAGGCTCTTTATGACATGATTGGTCACCAAATGATGAATTTTTTTGGCTGCAGCTGCTCATAAAACAGATGAGTAAGGCGTGGGGAAAGGGTGCAGCAGAAGAAGCATTGCTCTTTTAAGTATTAAAGAATACAGGGGAGATATAGACTAGATGTGTGATTTCACTGGTATAGTAAATTCCCATCTACTAATGCAGATTAGCACCTTCTCTGTTACTTTCAGTCTTAAGAGAGAGGCCTAGAGCTCTGTGTCAGCAGAGTGTTAGCAACCAAGTGTCAGAGAAGAAACTCTTTCCTGGTTCTAAGACTAGCCCTATCTAATATGACACGCTGCCTCTCAATGAGGAGTACGACAATAACAGACATTTCTATAGCTCTTTAAAGTTTACAAAACAATTTGCATACTGTTTCATTTGAGCTTCAGGACACACCTGTAAGGCAAGAACTACAGATATTATTTTCTCCATTTTAAAGATCATGAAACTAAGGACCAGAGAAATTAAATGACTCACCCATGGTCACACATCTAATAAGTGTCAGAGATGCAATCTGAACCCAGATCTTCCAGAATCCAAATCAAGCATTTTATCTATTCTGTCAAAAAAACCTCATTTATAAAGTAGCACACAAACTGACTTAGACACTAGGTGGCATAGTGGATAGGGAGCAGGGCTAGAGTCAGGAAGACTTTCTAAGTTCAACTATGACCCCAGACATTTACTAGTTGTGTGACCCTGGGCAAGTCACTTAACGCTGCTTGCCTCAGTTTCTCATCTGTAAAGTAACCTGGAGGAAAAAATGGCAAACCACTCCAGTATCTTTGTCAAGAAAATCCCTGATGGAATCACAAAGAGTTGGATGTGACTGAAAAATAATGAATAAAATACAAATGATTGCAATGGAAAAATGAACAGAGGCAAACTCACAACCTATATGACCTTGAGTGTACAGACTTGCAACAACATGATTCTACTGAACATACTCTTTTCATAAGAACTCTAAATGTTGCCTTTAATCCACCAGCTGCTAGAAGCAAGAATCAATTGAGGAGTGCTTCCTAGAAAAGATCACTCCTGACCTATTTTGAAAGTAGGTGGGCAGGACCAAATTCCTTCCACTATAACTAAAGGGATATGTATTACTCTGTCCTGGCAAATATTTTCTAAGATGCAGGACTGAGGTATAGACTGTATTAGAGCAATAGAGAAGAGTTAGATTCTCCCTCTTTCCCCAGTGGGTTCAATTTTCATAGTCCACCATTTTAGAGAATTCTATTACCCCATTTCTTACAGTTAGAATAGTGTAATTGATACAGTGATGGACTTGGAGTCTAGAAGACCCAAATTCAAATTTTGCCTTGGATACTTACTATCTGTGGATATCTGGATACTTACTATCTGCTTAGTCACTTAACCTCTCTAAGACTTAAGTTTCCTCATCTATAAAATAAGGATATCAGTTCCTTACTGGGTGTGTTGTTCAGTCACTTTTTCAGTCATGTCCAACTTTTAGTGACCCTATTTTGGGGTTTTCTTGGTAAAGATACTGTAGTGGTTTGCCATTTCCATCTCAAATTTATTTTACAGATGGGGAAACTGAGGTAAACAGGGTTAAGTGACTTGACCAGGATCACATAGCTAGTGTCAGAAGCCGAATTTGAACTCAGGTCTTCCCGATTCCAGGTCTGGTTCTCTACCCACAGCACCACCTAGCTGCCACTGTCACTAAGTGTAATGAGGAACAAATAAGATTAATATCTACATGAAAATATGTTATTTTATGTAATAATTTTATATAATAATAAATAATAAATTTTATATAATAATAAATAAACATAGGACCCTTTAAGGTTATAAATCTATATACATATATATGCATAGATATACTAACACACATAACACACATATACATATATATAAATGGTTGTAAAGCTATATATTTCTTTATATATGTAAAATATATCTTTACATATCTATTTATCTATACAAACCTTAAAGGGATTTATAAATGTTAGCTACTACTAATGTTGCTACTACTATTGTATAAATGAAGAGGAGTATGAGCTAACATAAAAAAAAATTTGGTAATTACTTAAGTAACTCATCGCTAAGGTCAGCAAATCTCTCTTAAAATTGACACAATATTTATGAATCCAATGCCACACAGTCTACGGTAAACTTCTGGAATAAGACATTTTTTAACTTCTCCTAAATTCTCCAATTTGATATCTGGTGTTTCTTTTCTTTCCATTACTAACAGTGAAAACAACTCCGCAAGGAAAATAAACCACACAAAAGATTCCACGAAGAGTTAGATGATCACTATTACTCATCCATGGCATCAACATCTGGCACAGGACTGGTCTAGGGATGTTATCAGCCTTCTGTCAGCAATGCTTTGTTCTTCATGTGATTGAGTAACAAAGGTAAAATGAAGCCTCTTCCAGCCCTGGTGACTCTAGAATGGACAATGAGTCTAATTACATGTACAGGTTGATGCATAATTGTTTGCATTTTGTGTCCCTCATTAGACTATGAGCTCTTTGACTATCTTTTACCTTTCTTTGTATCCCCAGAATTTAGCATGGTACCTGGTGAATTGTAGGTGCTTAATAAATGTTTACGGACGGATTGATAACAACTACAGTATGTTCATTTCATTTGTATTCCAACTGCAAGAGTCTTGAGTTTGTTGGGTATGAACACTCATGAAGCATAAGAAAAGAACTTTTACATGTACATAACCATGTTGAACATACATTGTAGAAGATGAGACCTTGGCAAGGGAAACGGATGAGATGGGAAGTAAATACTTTAACAATGTGGCTTAGAGTAAAAAGTAGCCGGATTCACAAGAGTCCATGAATCCAATTCTTCCTCTGACACTTAGGAACTGTGTAGCAGTGGGAAAGTTATCTATCTTTTCTGTTACTCAGTTTTCTTATCTGTAAAATCGGAATAATAACACTGCTAATACTGAAGGACTGTTGTAAAGATTAAATGATATGATAGACATATAAAATATTTTACAATCCTTATGTAAGCTACTAATTCTTAATTTTCTTGTTATCAAATATAACAGAGACATCTGGGGATATCCACTAGTAGTTATTTTTTACCTTCAACCCTCCCAATCAGGAATTTCTTTTTCAAAAGCCTCAAAACCAATTAAATGAGCTATTTTCACTTCTACTCTTTAGATGGAGGCAGCAGGACCCTCCACACAACTGAAATCCCTAAAATAAATATAGACTACAAACATGTTGCCAAATCAAATCCTAAAATTAAGCATGCTGATTAAGCTATCTCCAAAACTCATGTGGATTTTATAACTGGTATTTTAAAGCAATACACTAGGCAAAGGATAAAAAAAGAATGACCACAAGTATATTCATTCAACAAACATTGCCTATATTGTACAAAATACCATATGTGTGTGTGTGTGTATGCATACATATGTATGCATAAAACTTTTATGTTTAAAACTAACACCAAAAACTATTTCAATGTTATTTTTAATTCACCTTATGTCTTATTAAGAATGAGACTTTCTTACATGTGTTTCCACCATTTCCACCATTATCTCAATCATATCAATAATTTTATCATTTATCAATATTGCATGATTTCAATCATGCAATATTGATAAATACATATGCAAGCTTTTTTAAATTTAAAAAACAAAGTTGATTTAAGAGTTCTTTTTGAGAATATTATTGTGGATCTTATTAGAATATTGAATAATACAATTATGGTATGAAATTCTGGGCATAGGTTTGTTTTAGTGTAACTTGAGACCTGAACATCACCTTCTGATGCAAAGAAAGTGCAAAATACCAATAACATCTATTTGCTGAACTAGTTCCTATTACAGGTGTCCAGGTTGTTATCACTTATACGTGTGTGTGGGTATGTGTGTATGTATGTACATATAGATATATTCAGAAGGCAGACAAGATAAGATAATTATGTCAGTTATGTATGACTCTTCATGGCCCCATTTGGAGTTTTCTTGGCAAAGATACTGAAGGGATTTGTCATTTCCTTCTCCTGCTCATTTTACTGATGAGGAAACGGAGACAAACACGGTTAAGTGACTTGTCCAAGGTGACATAGTTAGTAAGTGTCTGAGGTCAGATTTGAATTCTAATCTTTCTGATTCCACGCTTGTTACTTTATTCACTGGACCACAAAACTGCCCAAATCAGCTGCTACTTTACCAACTATGTAAACTAAGCAAAGTCACTTAACTCCACTTAAAGCCTCAGTTTCCTTCATCTTCACAACACTGAAGGCTTTAGCAGATAATCTTTAAGGTCTCTTCCAGCTCTAATTACTACATTGTGAAAACACAGGAAATGACATTTAAAAACCTTGGATTTTTTACTTCCATTGATCCGTAATCCACCCTGGGGTTCACACTGTTACCTACATCATAGGCAAACTTAAGAGAATGATAGACTCTATGAATTGGAAGGGACCACAGAGATCATCCAGGGCAATAGATACCTAAACAAGAATTTCCTTTGCAAAATCCCAGGCATGTGGCCGTGTAGTCTTTGCTTGAAGACCTCTAGAGAGGTGAACTGAGGCAGCACATTTCATTTTTGGATAGCTCTAATTGCCAGGAAGCTTTTCCTTATATCATGCCTAAATTCACCTCTGTAACTTCCATTCATGGTATTCCTGGCTTTGCCTGCAGGTATTTCTCTTCATGTAGCCAGAGATTGCATTAGCTTTTGGCTGATATTGTAATACTTCTACAAAGACCTGTGTGAAAATGATGCACAGTGAAGAAAACAAAACCAACGCAATATACTGACTACAGCTATTTAAATTTAAAAGCATCTGGTCAAATACAGTAGGTGATATTGCTTTATGTATCAGTCACTATTCTTCTTTCATATTTTGCTATATAATTTTTTTTGGGGGGGAAATGTGTGTAGTCGATGCTTTGCTGATGTGTCATACATTGAAGTTAGTCAGTTAAAAAGATGTTTGTTCAAATCAAGGGCCATAGTGGGTTATTTACTAATAGTATCTATTAATTGTTAAAGGAGCTTAGGCAGAGATTTACTAGTGCCTCTCATAGACGTTTTTGCCATTCCCTGATTTTTTTCCCCCTAGTTTTTTCCCATCACTTTGCTTTGTATCAATTGTATGCCATGTCTGGAATCATCTCACCTCAGCAACTCTGCCTGCTGGAATCTTTTCCTGCCTGAAAGGCCTGCCTCAGATGCCATTGCCATCGTGAAGTCTCCCTTGATCTTGCCAGATCAAACACATGGTGTTTCAGAAAGCATGAGAAAATCAATTTAGAGTTAGTTAGAAAGAAACTTCGGCAAACTCCATCATGTTACAGGTGAGAAGGGCTAAATGACTTCTCAAACAGTCACCCAGGTGACAGATAAGTCAAGAGCTGAGATTTTAACCCAATTACTTTGCCTCCATATCCTGTGCTCTTTCCATTATGTCAGGCTGAGTTGACAAAAAAGGTAAGGAGAAGTTAGATTTTTCAGTTCCCTATTACAACTTCTTGATTTTCAAATGAAACAAAATGTTGTGCACTGCCTTTCTTTTCTTCCTGGACCTTATTTATGCCTTCTATTTCATGACTGCATCTTTTCCTTAAGAAAGTTAAAAAAAATTCTTGGCTTGAATAATTCAGGTTAACACTTTCCCATTTGTACGTAATACACTTCTAACCATTTAACATAGAGAAGTTACATTTTGCTTTTTAATCGACCAAGAGGGTCTATTATATTTAATACTACGAGTGAAAAGTAGTCCACGAGTTAATTATGATCTTAAAGGACTTGTTTCTAAGAAGATGGATCTGGCGTTCCATCACTTAAACGCTGTTATCTGTCACCGGTACTCTGGTTTTAATAAATGTATTCCGTTAAGAGCCACTTTGGCTCTATTTATTATTACATCCAATTAAAGCAGTGACCACCTAGCTCATCAGTGATTAAAAGGGATGGTGTGTCTGAGACAGAAGCCTCATTAACGCAAACCCTGCTTTCCGGATTAGGTAACAAAACAGGTGGTTCCCCCTCCCCCTTCTTCCTACTCCATCTGTTGTCCCGTGCTGGCCCTCCCCTCCTTAACCCGTCCGTGTTTCAAACAAAGACGATATCTCCAGAGCCTAGGAGGGGGCAGGACCCGAGAAATGACCCACCTGGTAGGGAACAGAGCGGGGCATCTGCAAGAGTAGAGGGTGGGGGAGAGAGGCGGAGGCAGAGAGGTGCCAGTGTCAAAGCTAGGAGGGGGTGCAGGCGGCGGCTGGGCACGGTCTGGTACCGCCGAGTGGGTGCGCGGAAAAGTTCAGGATGCCTGGCTGCGAGCGGCGGCGCCCGAGGAGGAGGTACTCACTTGGCCGCCGGGCACGGCGGTCTGTGGGAAGGGGAGGCAGGGGAGATCGGGGGTGGCAGGGGGCGGTGACTCCGGGGCAGCCGCCTCGCCAGGTAGAGGACGCCGTCGGGGGAGGCAGCAGAGGGCCCCCGCCCCCCTGAGCTTCCCTCCGAGCCTCGGCCAGGAAGAGAGGGGATCCGCGGCCGAAGCCAGTCTGCGAGGGAGAGGGCTGCTGGCAGGGAGGGAAAGGGAAGAGGCGGAGCGTGGGAGCCAGCGGTGTCAGTAATACAATAGGGCTCTTGTGTGTCTGCCGCCGCCGCCGCCGCCTCCCGCTAACCCGGAGAGGAGGAGAGGGAGCCGGAGCCCGCGGGCCGCGGGCAGGACGAGGCAGGCGGGGGGCGCCCGGGACCACGCTCCGCGGCCCGCCGCTGGCAGGAGGAGCGGAGCGGCGCCCGCCGAATAGGCAGGCGGACGCGGGCGGGCGGCGGAGAAGGAAGGAGGCGGAGGAAGAGGGGAGGGCTGGCGGGAAGGGAGGAGGGGGCAGAGAAGAAAGCGAGCGAGCCCGGGCAGGCGGGGAGCGACGGAGGGAGGGCAGCGAGCGCCGGGCAGGCATGAGACCGGGGAGAAAGCCCTGATTCCGCCGGACTCAGCGCGCCGCCCGCGGCCACAAGGGAGCCCAGATAAAGCCACAAGGTGAGCCGCCGCGGGGGCCGCAGCAGGGGGACGTGGGAGCCCCGGGCCTCCTCCTGGGCCGGGGCCTGGCGGCCCGGGAGCTGTGGGAGAGGGAAGGGAGGAGGGGGTGGGGGTGCTGCTGGAGGCGGCTCCGGCCTCGCGCTGGCCCGGCACGTTTGGGGCTCCCGCTGCGGCTCCGCGCTGACCCCCGGGCCCCGGACCAGCCTCCCTTCCCCGCCCGCATCGCCGCAGTTCTGGAGGGTGCCCGAGGTGGAGACCCGCTGTGTGTGTGTCCGTGTGTGTGTGTGTGTGTGTGTGTGTGCGCCCCCACCCGTGTGCGTGCTCTCCCGTGGGTCTCAGTCCTTGCACTAGGCTGGAATTTAGCGCCGGAGCCACTGCGGCTGCTTGGCTTGTGCAGGGGAGGCGGGGGCAGAGGAAGGACGGGGTGGCCGCCCCCCCCCCCCCCCGCCCCTTCTCTCTGGTGTCATCTTAAGTATCAGGCCCTCTCTCACCTCCTCCTCCTC
>CM053771.1:333156031-333168880 GCA_028658325.1 Potorous gilbertii
ACACACACACACACACACACACACACACACATACATTATAAACAGTATAATTTTTGTGGAAGAACCATAGGCCTTGTACTCTTTTTTTGGAAATGCCTCCTTTTTGTCTCTCTATCATCCAAACTCAATCACATGATTTTCTCTTGTATCTTGCGCTTTTGGTAAGAGACAGAAATCCATGAAGCAGTTGCTACTACACCAGCAACTGCAAAGACTCCAAGCTAGTGTGCAAAATACTAATCCATCTCATAAAAACTGCAACTTTCTTTTAATGGGTTCAGTGTACTTCACTTGTTTTGAGTGTTAAATAAATTTGATCAGAATTATTCAAAATAAAGGTTTGGGGTGGGCCCTAGACTTATTCATAGGTCTTCACATCCCTGGGGGTCCTGTGCCCCTAACTCCAGCAAATGTCAGGGAAAACTATACTTGTTTCTTCTTATAAGCTAAAGTTTCTGTTACTGTTTCTATAAGCCATTACTCAGGCAAGAAAGGATAGTCCGTTTCCCCAATAGTGAATAATAAATAAATATTTATTAAGCAGCTACTATGTGCCAGACACTGTGCTAATCACTGGTGATATAAAGAAAAGCAAAAGACAGTCCTTAAAAGCTCTAAAGGAACTCACAGGGTAATGGAAAAGAACCTATAAGCAAATACATACAAATAAGATAGATACAGTGTAGCAGAAACAAATATTTATGTAGCCCCTGCTATGTGCCAGGAACTGTGCTAAGTTCTTTTTAGAAGTATCTCATTTTATCCTTACAACAACTGAGGTAGGTGCTATTTATCCTGATGTTGTAGTTGAGAAAACTGACGCAATGAGAGATTAAGTGATTTTTACCCCTGATTACACAGGTAATAAGTGTCTGAGGCTGGATTTGAACCCAGGACTTCCTGATTCCAAGCCCAGCACTCTATCCACTGTGCCACCAATTGCTGTAGCACTTCATTAATCTTCCTTTAAAAATAACTGGAGATTTCTTATTCAACAGGAAATTTGTCCTAGTTTCTAATCTTTAAAGGATTTTCTCATCTTTCTAATTGTAATAATTTTCTTCTGGTATATGAAATTTGCAATGACAAATACTATCATTGCTGAGAAATCTTCATTATATTATAGTATGCTTCTCTTTGTGCTGTGGGGAAGAGGAGAAGGTGTAATTAGCTACCATTGTTTGAACTCTGGTTTGCATGGGAATAAAAAAATGTTAAGAATTCTTTTCCCTTCAGTCTTAGAATGACAATATATAACTTATGGTGAAATCATAAATTTATAGCCATAAGGAACTTTTAAGACTATCTAATCATACTCCTTCTATTTGTAGATGAGAAAATTAAGGCTAAGACAGATTGTGATTTGTCCAAAGTTACACAGATTGTCAGGGACAGAAGATTTGAACCCAGGTTGAGGATTTACCTTTAAAATATATCTTTTTGACTGTCTCCATTTATGTGTGATCATTTCCCCATTATATAAAACCATCCTACTTCCCAAGAGTATCAGTCTTTTCACAATAATGATATGAGATTTTCTACTAACTCTTCTGTTTTCTCAAGTTCTTTTAGTCCCTGATCAAATAAAATATTTCCAGTTTGTATAATAACAGCCACACTTCTACTTCCTCCAGCCCCCCTCTATGTACAGTATGCCAAAAGTCTTAGTGCAGTTTCAGGTTATTAAAGCTTAAATAACTTAAAAGCACACTGAAACTTTTGGAATACATTATTTTCTTTGCCAAAAATAATTGACCTGAACAGTAGTTAGGGGCAAATTACTTTTGTTTAATTGTTTTTATCTCTATTAAGACATACTCTTATTTTTTCATCTTTACAGACTTTTACCTTCCTTTGAAATAATTTATATTGTATAGGGTGTGCTCTGAGCACTTGGAGGATAATTGATGGTGCTGTTTTTGTTTTTTTGCAGGTCAGCATTGCCTGCCCTGAAAGGATGGAACCAATCACAAAAGTCTCTCACATCCCACCTAGCCGATGGTCTTTAGTCTGCAGTTTATGCAAGTTAAAGACAGGAGCTTGTATTCAGGTATGTCCCCATTAGAAGTATGTGCCATGTAAACTAATGAGACTTTTTTGACAATTCAATTCAAGACTGATTTTTAAAGCCCCTATGGGCAACATAAGGCACTGGGGATACCAAAATCAAATGGGACACAATTCTTATGCAAGAAGCTTACAGTGTAGTAGCTGGGATAAGAAAATAGATGTGATACAAATTAAAAGTATAGAAGATGGTTGAAAATAATATGAGGAAATTAGAGAAAGAGAAAATCACTTCGAGCTGAAGGACTCAGGGAAGATTTCATGGAGGAGGTAGCACCTAAACTCGACCTCAAATTGCTACAAAGATTTCAACAGGTAGAAATGTTGGGTGAAATCAAGGCTGAATAGGATCAGGAAATGAGATTAGGAAATACTGAGTAACCAAATTTGATTAGAACATACAATGTGTGACAGAGTAAAGTGGGTATTGTGACAAGACTGGAAATATAGTCTAAGCCAGCACTTCTTAGACTGTGGGTCTAAGACCCCATATGGCATCATATAACTGAATGTGGGGGTTGTGAAAAATTTTACAAAAGGTTTCCAAACGTGCAATGACCAAAATTAATTCAAAATCAAACACATGATGAATCCAAAGTTTTTCTAACTGTGCTTGCCTGTATTGTATTGAACAACTTCACTGCAGCCTTGGTTTGCACTGCACATACTATCACATCACTCAACACCAACAAACTCTGCCAAAAACACCTTGGCTCAAATTCAAGACTATTGTATGTAATGAATTGTAGTGTTTTTACTGTACATACAAAATCATTAAATGAATTTTGACTTGGAATTAGGACAGAATTTCCAACAATTTCTGAAATGACCTCATACTTCTGCCATTTTGTACTGTTTATTTATGTGAAGTGGCATTCTTAGCCACTTGTTTATTATTGATGATTATAAAATCAAAATATTAATCAACCGAAAAATGATGAACCTGCTCCATGTCCTGCAATATCAGATATTCCACCAAGATTTAATTCTTTATATGTAAAAACATCCATCTCATTATTATGTAAATTTGCTTTCATCTTTGATAAATGGTAAAATTATATGTGTACAAAAGAATTGTTTTAAAATAAATTTTTTCATGATTCATTATCAAGTAAATTTTTTATTTGCATACCTATTTTATATACTGGTATACCTGGGTCACTTAAAAATTTCTGAAGTGGAAAAAATTTAAGAAGCCCTGGTCTAGGCTATCAAAAGCCTTGAGTGCCAAGTCAAGGAATTTGTATTTTATTTTCTTGGCGGGGGGGTGGGGGAGGGTCGAGAAAGATATTGAAATTGAGAAAGGATATTGGTCTCTGAACTATGAGGAATTCTCATTGTACATACCTGGAAGAGAATATTCATTTGGGGGAAGCAGTTAGAAATATCAGAAGTTACTGTGACTTCTCAGAGAAGGACTAAAGGTTCCTGGGACTTCTGTTCTTTCTACCAACTGAGAGACTCTGATGAAGCATTACTTCCATTGGCTACCAGGAAGCCCCAGTTCCAAAAATAAAAAATTAGAAATGAGAGGTCTGGATTCTCCAACCACAACATTGTCTTCTCAAATCTAGGTTAAATGGACAAACCATACAGATACAGCCTAACCTAAAACGTACCAGTCTCATTTTTGCTTACTCCTTACTTACTTACTGGTATTGCACAGCCAAGTACAACTATAGTTTAAAGAAAGAGAACTCATATAATGGCTATCAAATATCAACAGAATATTTACTTTTCCTAGCTTATGCACTGTCACAAATATAAAACTCTAAAAGTAAATTTGGCAAGTGTTAATAATCTTAGTCATTCAGAATAAATCCAAATGCTTCATGAAGAAATCCTCCTCTTTCCTGAGAAAGTACAAAAAGACTTCTTTGGCTAAATGCCAAAAGAATGACAAGTAATTTTCTGCCTTTTTAAATTTGGCAGGTATCTATTCCCACACAGCTACTGTGGTTGAAAAGTCTTGAAGAATCCAACATGTCTTGCTGAAGGCTTTCTTTTTAGACTCAAATAACAAAACCCTTAACTTCCACTTGTGTCCTAATGACATTCCTATCAAGACAAGAAAAGGTTCATTTTCAGCAGTGTCATCAGTCAGAATATTAGAATATAATTAATTTGGTTCAATTCAACAAACATTTGTTTGTTGTATATGCATGACATTAGTCTAGGTTCTGGTAATACAAAGATTAAAAAGAAAATAAGACCTTCCGTCAGGGAGCTTACTATATGTGGGAGAGCTGAGCAGATACAATTCCAGCACTAGCAAAGTGCCATTCACTTGGTAAGTGCTCAATAAATGCTTGTTGGCTGGCTGACTGACTGACTGATGAACTGAAAGTCATTTCAAAAGAGTATCAACAGCTAGAGAAGCCAGGAAAGAGACCCTAAGGAAAATGATACCTGAGCTGTGAAAGGAAGCTAGAGATTCTAAATATAGTTTAGGAGGAGAAAAAAAATCACATTCCAGATATTAGGGACAGAATGGGAGGAGAAACAAGGGAACAGTAGTGGAGCAGCTTACCAGCTCCTTTTCCCTTCCCTCCACCTCTCTGTCTCTGTTTCTGTCTCTCTCTCTCACTGGGGCCACTACCGACACCTCCACAGTGAGAAGGAGGAAGGTAGGCAAGTTATGTGACCTTGAATATCTCCAGGGAACCTCAGGCACATTGTCTTCAAGCTATGGCAGAGGGAAAGAGTCCACGATGAACTTCCAAGAGATTGCTCTCAGTACTTGGCACGTTGTCACACCACACTCTCATTAGGACTTTGGGGCTAAGCTTTATTAGGTGGGACCAGAACAGCTCAGGCAAACTGATGGTAGCTTAGGGTATTACAGGGAAGAAGGGGATTCATCTCATTCTGTAAGGTCTGATTGGTCTCCCACCTCTGAGATCACAGACAAGAAGACATCGATTAGCTAGATGGGGAGGCCCCAGGCATAGAAGATTATTGGATTTCTAGAGAAGAGGTAAGACAGAGGGAAGGGGAACTAGATGGAAGAAAGGTTATGTGCCTAAGACACAGATAGCCTGTGAATTGAGAAAAGCTGCTTTGGTTCATCCAGACAATCTAGTCTTAAGACACCTGTTCAGCTTACGTCTTATCCCTTCACATATTTTACGTCCTAGTCAAACTGGAATACTCTCCACAATTCTCCTGTTTTGTTTTTTGTTTTTGTCTCTGATGGCCTTTGCTTACACTATTCCTTTTGACTACAATAGACTTCCCTTCCCAAATTCCTCTGCACCTGTTGGAAGTCTTTCTCTTCCAAACCCAGTTCCTTCATGTAACTTGATTTGCCTACTTCCTATCCCCCAAAGTAATCTCTACTTCTTTACATTTCTCAGAACACGTCAAATGGACCCCTTCTTTGCCCCATCACCTTCAGCCTTGTATCATGCTTATTTGTAAACATGATATAGATCCTAAGTAAACTCTTAAAGGATAAGGACTGTTATTTTTAATCTCTGCAAAGACCCTTGCATATAACTAGGTGTTTAATAAGTGATGAATTAAGTTATAACTTGATTCATTACAGAACAAATTTTAATAAAAAGAATCACCGGAAGATTTCAGAGTATGTTTTCATCCCTTCAGTCTGGGATGCTTAGGAAGGCTTTATGAACTGGTTATATCAAATCTTACCTAAGGCTTACATACTAGATAAGGAGGCTGAGTTCCAGGTCTTTGCTCTAATTTGGTAAACATTTTGCCCCTCTTTGAAGTAACAAGAATAGACAAAAATTCTCTAAATTAATTCCAGGGTGCTTTTTCATCTTAAAAAAAAAGAGATCTATAAACATATGGCAACTACTTTGCTTTAGAAGTAGATAGGAAGTTATTTACTCATATGCAATTTATGAGAGGTTGTAGAATATAATGGAAGCCTCATTGAATTTGAAGACAAGAGACCTGGGTTTTGAATCTTATCTAAGTCACATTACTCCTCTGAGACTTGGTTTCTCCCTTTGTAAACTGGAAATTGCAGTATCTGATACGAAGTGTTGTTGTAAAGAAAGACCTTTGTAAACCATAAAGCAATACATAAATTTCAGTTAGTATTGTTGTTGCTTTAAAATTATAAAAAGTCAAATATTTCCTCCACAGCTAGCATGTATACATAGTTCTTTAAGATTTGCAAAGTACTGCACGAATATTGTCACATTTTATCCTTACAACAACCCTGGGAGGTAGTTGCTGTTATAATCCATATTTCACAGATAAAGCAACTAAGGCAGGCAAAGATTAAGTGACTTGCCTGGGATTGCACAGCTAATAATAAGAATATTATTACAATAACAAGTAACATTAAATAGCACTTACTATGGGCCAAGAACTATTCAATTATTATTTCACTTTATAATTTCTTCATTTGATCCTCATAATAACTCCGAGAATTACTCCCATTTTACAGATGAGAAAACTGAGACAGGCAGAGGTTAAAGTCATTTGCCCAGGTTTCCATAGCTAGTAAATATCAGGGGCTGGATTTGAACTCAGGTCTTTCTGACTTTTTCTGGACTTTTCCACCACTCTGTGTACTATGGCACCCCTTAGTTGCCGCTCCTCTCCTCACTTCTTTCCTCAGTGTTAGAATAAGAATATTTTGTCAGTAATAAGAACAGGTTCTTCCCTCTAGCCACTTCAGTATGTAGGCATCCAGCTATTTATATTTTAACACTAGATTAATTTTTTTGTTGCTAGTTTCTTGAGGGACATATATTTATTTAAGTACCTGGTCACTTAATTTTCTTTTCTTTTGATTAATTCATATTTATGCCTGGACTTTCTAGAACTTTAAACTTAAAAGATCCTTTTTATCCCCCGTTTCCTAGTTTAAAAAATTGTATACCTGTAGAACACTTAAAGCCAAGTGCTCCATAGTCCTATGTTAAATAATATCCTTTGTATGTGTCTTTTTTTTAATGGACGTCTGACATGATAGCATAATATGACCGACAAGAAGGATTTTTAGACTCCATCCACTTTATCTTGGAGGACTTGCCAAAAGTTTTGATAAATATCTACAGTTCCATTGGGGCTTGGACTGGATGAGATTACGTGATCACCCCAGGAATCTCTGACAATACTGCAGGGCATGGCCTTCTTACTTACTAGGAACAAGAAAAAAAATAGGCGTTTTAGTAAGAATCCTTTTCCAAGAAGTATCCTCCTTAATCTTTAATCCTAAACTAATTTTTGCTTTCCCCCCCTGAATTCTGTAAATGATAGAAGATCCTCAGCACTGTGTCCTAAAAGCTTACACAGGAATAATAATAGGAAACATCGAGCATAAATTCATCTTGTAGAAAATAGGAAATGGTAGAGTAGCTTAGGGAGAAAGGGAGAAAAAAAATCCAAGGTTTTCTTGAAGGCTATGAAGTTCTTTTAAGTCTTACATTTTATGTTAACCTAATCTAGTGTGTGTTATTAATTACTCCAGTCTAACAGATCACAGTGCAGGCTTTTATGAGATGACACGAGTTTTGTTTGTGCCAGGCTCACCTGACCTCTCAGCAAGCAGTAGGTGATAGAGAAATTATTTCTGTACTTATGAAGGGTTTAAGTGATACATTCCTAGAAGAACTAGAGTATCCCACTTCTAGAACCAGGAAAAGATGAGTACCTTAACACTCTTGCCTGTGTGGAGACATACAAACCATGTGCTGCCAATTCAGAAAACTTTATTCTAAAGCATTAAATTGGGCATTTTCACTTAGTTCATTTTCCTTTTGGACTCCCCACTATGATTTTAACTCTTACATCTGGGGAAATAAAGTTTCCCTTCTGAAATGTAAGTGATGTAGAGTCTGCCATAACTCCATGTTCCAGGGTCACAATCTGGTAGTAATGGTTTTTTTCTCCCCTCCACTATACTGAATCGAGAAAGAGACAATCTGCTTTATAGTTTCTCTTTGGTTCTAAGTTCTGTGGGACTAGTCAATCGCTCACATATAGGAGTTCAGTTCACATATAAGAGATGAGGTCTTTGTGAGCAAGGCCCCACTATACTTTTTTTTTAAACTAGCCCTGAACCACAAAATATATAACTACAAAGACAATTTCTAAATGTGCTTAGTAAAGAGTCTAATAATTTGCTTACAAATGTAATTTGGATGTAAAATCAGTAGCATGTATGCTTCTTTGAGGCTGGAGTTTTTTGGTTTCTGTTTTTGTTTACACTCACTAAGATTCTACCTTTAAAAATCAATTATCAATTTTGTTTTATTTCAAAGTTTTATAGATGCTTTTTGTTTTATATCATAATCATTTTCCAACATTTACCTTTGCTCTCTACATTGAATCTGCCCTTGTAGCAGAGAAAAAGTTAAGCAAAACAGCTTCTTTTTAATTTTTTTAATTTTATTTTTAATTTATGTAATAAAAGAAGCCTTTCCATAACACAGTATAATAAAAAAGTGATTGCATATGAAACTACAAACTTACTATTTATTCCTTTTAAATATGTAATAAAGTTATGTAAATTTTTTTCTCTTTTTCCCCCATCTTTCCCTCCCCTTGCCCCCCTGTCCTAGAGATGGCATTCTCTGGATACAAATAGCATTTTCCTTCATATGTTAAGAGCTGAAGTTAAGGGCTGGGGAGACAACATGAAAACACTATGCACCAACAAAATATATACAGAATAAAAATTGAGATAATCAATAGAGGGAAAGCACTAAGGGCATTGAGAAAGATTCCTGTAGAAGATGAGATTTTACTGGAACTTGAAGGAAGCCAGAGAGGTCAAGAGATGAAAATGAGAGAATTTCAGGCATCCAGGAAGGCAAATGAAAATGCTGTGACTTGAGAGTGTCTTATGTTTACAACAGCAAGGAGACCAGTGTCAATGGATCACAGTGTACATAGGAATGAAGAAAGTGTAAGTTGATTGCCAAGGTATGAGAGAACAGGTTAGGAATGGCCTTGAATGCCAGAGGATTTAGTATTTTGTCCTAGAAGTGATAGGGAGCCAGCACCTTGCACTTAGTAGACCTGAAAAAATTCTTGTTGAGTTCATCTTTTAACATTTTATGACTGCACTATTCACCATTGTATGCCTTTTATCCAGACAGCATAGCACAATGGAAAGGAAAAGTCAATGATTTTGGAGTCAAAGGAAATCAGTATCTGGTTTCAGATCCAAGCTCTGTTTCTTACTACCCCATGTGACCTTGGGCAAATTACAACTTCTTATCTGTAAAATGAGGGGTTTGGATGAACAGACTAACTGGCCTGTAGGATCTCTTCCAGCTCTAAATATATGACCCTATGATAAATTGGAGAGTTATTTTGCATGTGTATTGTGCACAAGCTCCACTTAGTCCTGTTTTTTAGAGCTCAGATATCAATAGAATTGAGGGTGGTGGATAGAGTTCCTGGATGGAACCCAATTCCACAAACAATTACTAAGTGCTAGGTGGGGTGAGGTGAATAGAGTGCAGGAGCCTGACTCAGGAAGACTTACCTTTCTGAGTTCAAATCTGTCTCAGATACTTACTAGCTGTGTGAGCTGGGCAAGTCACTTAACCCAGTTTGTTTCAGTTTCCTCCTCTGGAAAAGGAGCTGGAGAAGGAAATGGCAAACCACTGCAGTATCTTTGCCAAGAAAAGCCCAAATGGGGTTACAAATAATCAGATAAGACTGAAAACCACTCAACAATCTTAGTAGAACTGAACTTAGTAGAACTGAATACTTGGAAATGTTTGTGTCTAGGTTTTTCAGGTGTTGGATTTCTGATTTCTGAACTCTGACTAGATACTAAGGAGAAAGAGCACAGGACCCAAAATGTAACCATGAAATCTTTTTGGTGTCCAAGGTCATATAACCTTGTTAACTTTTGATAACATGTACTTTTGATAACCTTTTAGTCATCAAAATTCTAATGTAAAAATAAGGATAAAACAATTCATATATGTGTATAAATATATATACACTATTTCAAAATAAGATCTGTCCATTTTAATTCTGACTCTCCTACCATGTTTTCCCAAAACATTTATTTTCTTTCATTCTTTCCCCCACACAAAAAATCAGTCATGAAAACCTGTTATCTTCCTGAAATAAAATCAATAACAGTTACTTATAACAAACAATAGTAATCTTAGACATTATGAAATCATTTTGAAAAAGTATTTACTTTAAACTGCTACCTTGGAAATGGTACAGTGGAAAGAACATTGCATTTGAAGTCATGGGACCTGGGTTTATCTTTGCTGCCACATTCTACCAATGTGACCTTGGGAAAGCCTAGGCTTCAATTTTCTCATCTGTAGATTGAGATCTGTAGATTACAGATTGTAGATCTGTAGAACCTTTGTTCAGACCAGATGACTTCTGAGGTTCCTTCTAGACCTAAATCTATGATACTAGGATCCTGTGCTTTTTAGAGAACAATGAAGCAACTTCTGGCACGCTTTAGTTATATTTGTGTAGTGTCAGTAACACTGGGCAAGGACTGTGATGATCCAGGTTTGAGAAATGACAGTTACATAATAGATATGATTTCAGGGAGACCTCAGTCTATCTGAGCTTCAGTTTCCTTTTCTGTGAAGTGGCACTTACAAACATAAAATAAGCTATTATTACTAATTATCATTTCAAACCTTTTCAAGCCATAATCTGCTTTGGTGATCCCAGTGGGACTGGTGTTTTCTTTTCTCAAGGGTTTGGTTTAACTACTTCCCTAGGTACTGTCAAAGCTTGTGTTATGGATGCATGGTTTTAGAACAGCTTCGTGTTAATAGAATCTCTCGCTTCTTGAAAGCCTTGAGGTTTTGTTTGATTTTGTTTTGGTTTTTGACACTTGTGTATTTTCTCTGATGCTGAGTTTTATTTTGTCTTCTTCCCTAAGTGCTCTGTAAAAAGCTGTATCACAGCATTTCATGTTACCTGTGCATTTGAGCATAGCCTAGAGATGAAGACTATCCTCGATGATGGGGATGAAGTCAAATTCAAGTCATACTGCCTCAAACACAGCAAAAACAAGCAGAGCTCTTTGACTGATGCAAGTGATCATTCCCAAAGCACCGGTGATCAGAATCAGATTGAAAGTGAGAAAACCAGTCTTCGAGCCCAGAAATTAAGAGAGCTAGAAGAGGAATTCTACTCCCTGGTAAAAGTAGAGGACGTTGCTGCAGAACTTGGCCTCCCGAAACTTGCTGTAGACTTCATTTACAATTACTGGAAATTAAAACGAAAAAGTAATTTCAATAAGCCATTATTTCCTCCTAAGGAGGATGAAGAAAATTGCCTAGTGCAGCCAAAAGAAGATAGCATTCACACCCGCATGAGAATGTTTATGCATCTGAGACAGGATCTGGAGAGGGTAAGTAAGAAGGCTAGCATGAAACTGTACCTGACTCAATAGAATAAGCCTCTTCTAGTTAAAATTGTTTTTTGCATTATTATAACTTTACTTCCCTGAAGCTGCAGAAAGTAGCTCATCAGTGTTGGGATTTTGGCAAGTAGTAAAAAAAAAAATTCATGGTTGAGTAATAATAGCCATCATCATTATCATCTCATCATCATAGCCATCCTTTATATAATGCCCTAAGGTTTTCAAATTGCTTTACAAATGTTATTTATTGTTATTAATTATAATGTGGTTATAATTAGTTATTATATTGTGATTCTATATTATATTACAATCTGATCTATTATACATCATTCTGTATTCATTACATACATGTAATAACATGTGATATTATAACCTAATATGATAAGGATGATGATAGAAATAACTAACATTTATATAGTGCCTATCAGGTACCAGGCTAAGCACTTTACAAATATTAAGCAATCCTGGGAGGAGGGAATGTTATTAGCCTTATTTTTTATAGATGAGGAAACAGGAAGACAGAGGGTAAATGTCTCGTCCAGGATCACATAGCTAGTAAATGTCTGACCCTGGATTTGAACTGAAATCTTCCTGACCTGAAGTTCAGCACTCTGTCTGCTGTACCACATAGCTATGTTTATGTCAAACCTGTAGATGTATTCTCTTACGTTCTTTTACCATTATAGCTAAGACTAGCTGAAAGGGTCATACAAGTTATCCCAAAGCATAACAGTGTACTGGGACTTTTGGGACACCCAGATTTATCCAATTTTTCTTTTTTTTTTTCCTCCCCTTGCTGATTAGTTGTTAAACCTTTGGCACCAAGATTTGAGGCTGGGGTTGTGGGCTGAGATGGTCTTTTTTTTGTTTTTGTTTTATTTTATATTTTAACTGAGAAGAAAGAACTCCCAATAACTCCCAATTTAGGATCAATCAATCAAGAATTAATTAAGTTTCTACTGGGTGCAGGCCCCTGAGCACGGTGCCACGATAACACACCTTTAAGATTCTTCACCTAATCCAGCCTCTTTGCCTAAACTTGTAAAATTCTCTCATCTTCATTCAACCAAACACTTGCCCACTTAGCCAGGATCACCCTTTCAGACTAACAGTAGATTCAGCTTAGTAAATTACCTTTTATGATTTATGATTTGGGGAAACAACACCAATTAGAAATGCCACTAGAACTTGAGAATGAAATTCTGAGATAGTTTTGCCTAAGATATTGTCAAGTTAAGTTTGGCCTTACTTATTACTCAGTAAAGGTAAACTACCTACATTACCAAATGATTGATTGAGGTGAGTGAAGAGGACTGGATGTGAGGAGTTATAAAATGGGGGTGGGAACAGACTTGACAATCTGCTTATCTGATCAGTAATTCCTTATAAAATTGCTGATTTATCTCTGAATATAATAAAAAATTAACTCTAGT
>CM053771.1:333169380-333192939 GCA_028658325.1 Potorous gilbertii
AAATAAGAAATACAGGTAATGGGGTATAGAAATTTATCTTGCCCAAAAGAGAAGATGGGGATAAGAGAAGGGAGGAATGTTAGAAGGAAGGGCATATTGGTGATAGAGGTAATTAGAATGTTTGATGTTTTGGGGTGTGGGCAGGAGAGATATGGGAAGAAAATTTGAAACTCATAATTTTGTGGAAATGAATGTTGAAAACTTAAATAAAAAATTTATTTCTTAAAAGAAAAAACAAGACTATCTGTGACTTTTCCCCAGAATAGTGGAGGAAAAGGCTAACAAGGTACAACTGAAAGATCACTGGACCTGGAGGCAGGAGACCTGGGTTTTGCTCCCAGCTGTGCCAACAATTAAATCCTTATCCTCAGATGAATACTGTATGACTCTGCTCAGTCATGATTCTATGACCCCATCACAGCTTATCCCTAGGATCTTAGAAGGAGTCATGTACCATGATAACCCAGTGGACCAAAAGAGAGACCATGCAATCATGCAACCATGCAATCATCACCTTTTCTTTCCTCCTACCTCCTCTTTTCATCTAGTTTTTATCAAGGGTCATGAGGTGAGGGCATATTCTGGGTTTCCTACCCAGTTTCCAAGTTTCCTACCTGTGGAAGCTCAAAGAGAGATGACAAAGGAAAAGGCATTTTGGCTGTTTAGGTTAGACCTCTCCCACTATTAACTCATTGGTAGTGTTAGCTCAGGTCAAGTTTCTGTCCTTCAGGCCCAGGAACTCAATGTAATTAACCTACCCTGAGATGATAAGAATCCAGAGGATTGATTAATTACCAAACTCAAGAGAAGAATTAGTAAACAAGAAGGATTTACAGTGGGAGATCATAGGATCATAAATTGAGAGGTAAATAGGGCCTTTAAGACCTTCTCCTTAGCTCTTTCATTTTATATTTGAGGAAACTGAGACCTGGATAGGTTAAGTGGTTTGCCCAAGGTCATCCCATCCGAAGGTAGGATTTGCTTCTAGATTAGCTGACTACAAATCTTTCCACTAATACATAGCAAGCTCTTGATTATGGGTCTTTTGCCAGTATGCTCTCTCTTCTGATGGGTAGATCCTCTTAGGAAACCAGCTATACAGAACTGTGTCATGAAGTCAGAGCATGTGAAGCAAGTAGTGAACAGAGGTGCTGACATAGGTACTATGGAAATGAGTTCCCTTGGATGCTCCCATTGCTACCTTGGACAACTGAGGTGAGTGGAAACTGTTAGCATGGGAAATTCTACGGGTATAGTTATTCAGGGCTTCTAGAGATCAGACAAGTATGGAGTGCATGTATGTGATTTGGGTAGATAGAATATGACTTGTTGGTACAAGAACTTGGTGCTGATGGGATTTGGTGAGGCAGGGGAAACAGGACTTGGGAAAAGACTAGTAAAAGTTAAAAGGCATAGTATGCTAGGGGACACGAATGGTTGCCATTAGTATTAGGTTTTGTGTCTCCCTTGTGACAACATTAAGTGTGTGGGATATTCAAAGGTATTGTGACAGACTGGGTTCATGGCTTATGTTACTACTTTGGTGCTACCACACATCAAAACTGGGGTGGAAAGGAGCTGTGGTCTGATCCATTCTACTAGTGCCAACCTGAGTTGTGCCAAACCAACTTACTTCCAGTTTCCTGCCCCTACTTTGGGATTCAAGAGGGCACTAATGATACAACAGTATCAATAACAATGAGGGTAATTATAATGGTGATGATAAGGTGAAAACCTGGAACTAAATTGTTGGTGGAGTTGTGAGCAGATCCAACCCTTCTGGAGAACAATTTGGAACTATGCCCAAAAGGCTATAAAAACGTGCCTACCCTTTGACCCAGCAGTATTGCTTCTAGGAGTCTATCCCAAAGAGTGTAAAAATGAGAAAAGGTCCCACATCTACAAAAATATTTATAGCAGCTGTCTTTATGGTGGCCAAGAACTGGAAGTCAAGGGAATGCCCATCAATTGGGAAGTGACTGAACAAGCTGTGGTATATGAATGTAATAGGGTACTATTGTGATATAAGAAAAAATGAATGGTTGGACTTCAGAAAAACCTGGAAAGACTTATACGAACTGATGCTGAGTGAAATGAGCAGAACCAGGAGAACAATGTACATGGTAACAGCCACAGGGTGCGAGGACTCTTTCTGATAGACTAAGCCCTTCATAGCAACACAAAGACCTAAAACATTCCCAAAGTTCTCTTGAGGCAAAATGCCATCCATATCCAGAGAAAAAACTACGGAATTGAAACACAGAATGAAGTAGACTATTTTCTCTTGTGTTATGTTTTGTTTTGCTCTAGTTTATCTCATAGTTGCTCCCATTTGTTTTAATTCTTCTATGCAACATGACTAATGTGAAAATGTGTTTAATGATAATGTATGTGTAGAATCCATATAAGATTTCAAGCTGTCTCAGGGAGGGAGGGGAGAGAAGTGGGAGAAAACTTAAGACTCATAGAAGTGATTGTTTAAAAAAAGGAAGTAAAAAATGAAAAAAGAAAAAAAAATCTAGAGTTGAAAGAGACTCCAGAAGACCTTAATCTGACCTCATTTTACATGTAAAACATATGTGTTTGACCTGTATTTGGCATAAGATGGGTAGGTATCTGATATGGGATTGGGCTCACCTCATTTCCAAATGTGATTGTTAATTCCAACTTTGTAAACAGTAAGAGGTGGGGGATGCTGGCACTGAGGAGCTGGTAGCATCCAGCACTGCCATGGTTGGACAATCTCTTCTTCACTCTTCCATCTCGAAGAGAGGTACCTACCTACCACATATTAAATATCTACATTCCAGAGCTACAGTAAGAGGTTCAAAATAAAAGCTACTTTCCATGGTTATTCTTTTTATTTTTTTTCTATTTTTTTTTTTACCATTTTCATTTAAAGTTTTGAGTTCCAAATCCTATCCCTGCTTCACTTACTCACCTTCCCTCTTCCTGACACGATAAGCAATCAGACATTATATGCAATTACAACATTTCACATTAGTTATTTTGTGCAAGAAGACTCAAATAAAAGTAAAAAATGAAAAAAAGGTAGGAAAGAGAAAGAAAGAAAAAAGAAAGAAAAAGAAAAAGTGAAAAATTGCATGCTCTAGTCTGTATTCAAAGATTATAGTTCTATCTCTGGGGGAGGATAGTAGTCTTCATCATTAGTTCTTTGGGATCCTGTTGGATCATTGTATTGCTGAGAATAGCTAAGTCATTCAGAGTTCTTAACCTGGTTGTTCTTAAAGAGAGTGGAACACTATTTCTTCTGGGCAACTTATCTCCCTCCCATCAGATACTGGTTACACAACAGGGGATCACAAATAACTAGTATACCTCTTTATCAAGCTAAACAAGAAAAGCAAATTAGAGAAGTAATACAGATTAAATTAGAAGAATAAACAAGAGTAAATTCCTTTTTGGAAGACAGAACAATCTCATAAGGGTGAGCAGGTGTAATGCTAATGGTATGAAAGATCTTCCTCACCCATTAATGGGCCTGCCCATTAAGGGGAATTTGGTTAGGGGAGATTTGTAGAAAGGCCCACACCTTTTGTTAATGAGATTCTGGTTCTCCAGGATTGTGATGCCCTCTGGCTCTGAAAAATGTCTAAATACTCTAAGGTGAGGTTTTACTTTGGGACTTACTCATTGGAAATGTTTGTTTTGCCAGAAAAGACTCTGGGAAGCTGCTAAGGAGTGCCCCCCACCCTCCCTCTTTGAAAATGCAGGTGTTGGTGCTTCTCTTTCTGTATGTATAGTTGGACAGTTGTCTGTCTGTTGATTTGTCAGACAGTTGGAAGCCCTGTCTATTGATTTTGATTTCTCTGAAGTTCAGTATTATTAATCTCTAGTGTTATAAGTGCTACCAGTCAAGGGACATTTGAGGGCCAGCTCCTTGCATATCTATGGCTCCTAGGAGATCTATCCACCATTCAAAAATCACACTTGCTTCTCTCAAGCTTTCTCTCTCAAACTCCTTCCCTCAAATTCCCTCCTACAATATGAAGTAATGTCTCCATATACTTTATGAACCTTACACATCATTGTGAACTCAACAGTCTTTCAGCCAGTCAAGAGTCATGTCCCCTTATATACAGGCAGCATAACATGCAGCTGTGCACATAACTATCCTTCAGCAAACCATCCAACATGCGTGGACAAAGGTGTTGCACTCCTCCTCTGGGTCAAAACTTTTTGTACTTTCTTGCAAAAATCAGACAGGATGAACTTGAAACCTATAGCTATACAGTTTCAAAGCAAACATTAGCACTTTAAAATAACAAAGATGATTTTCCTGGCATCCCAGGCAGACAATCTAGGGCTTATTGAAAACAAATGCACATTAGCAGTATATTCAATAGACATGGAACAACATGCCTAAGTTACACTTAGGACATAGTACACACACAGTTCAAGAGTGTATGTATATCTGTAGTACATGACAATCATAAACAACAAAGTAAAGCATGACAAATAAAGCAGACCTAGAGAATTGTAGTACGGATACTATAAATAGTCAACATTTATTAAGCACCTACTACATGCCAGAGAGATACTATACTAAGTGCTGAAAATAAAGAAAAGCAAAAGACAGTCTCTACCCTCAAAGAGCTGATAACACTCTAATAATGGGAATAACATACAAATAATCATGGACAAGCATACTAAATACAGAATAGATTGGAACTAATCTACAAAGAGAAGGCATTAGAATTAAGAGGGATCAGGAAAGGTTTCCATAGAAGGTGAGATTTTAGCTAGGACTTGACAGAGGCCAAGGAAGCCAGGAGATGGAGATGAGGAGGGAGAACATTCCATTCCCATTCCATGGGAAACAGTCAATGAAAATGACCAGAGTTGGAAGCTAGAAAGCATTATTTGAGGAAGAATAAGGAGGCCAATGTCACTGGATTGCCAAATATGTGGGAGTGACACAAGCTTTAGGAAATCACTTTGGCCCTGTTTCCTCATATGTAAAATAAACCGGAGAATGAAATGTCAAACCACTATAGTATCTTTGTCAAGAAAACCCCAAAAGTGACTCATGAAGAGTTGAAAACAACTGAAATGATTGAATAACAGCACAAACTTCTTGGGCCAGTGAAATCCTCTTCTTACCAACTCCATTTTTTTCTTGATCTATATGTCTGAAGTCATTATGCAAGACACTCATGTGGCTAATAAGCAAATATGTTTCACAAGACCTCATGTGTATAATAGGTATATTGATCAAGGGGTGGTGGAGGGGCTGAAGGGAGACAGAGTATTTGGAACTTAAAATTTTATTAAAATTAATGTTAAAATAAATGGGAAAAAAGACACTCATGACTATTTGACAATATCTTTGATGACCATCACTCTCATCATATAAGAAAATTCCTGAGCCTTTCAGCCTAGAATCCCTTTGGAGAGCAAAGATTTGTTTGACTTTGCATGGGTAAAACAGTTGTCTAAGTCTTTGAAGGCTTTTTTACACATTTCTCCATCCATCTACCTCCTAAAACTTCTTTGTGTTTTTAAAGACTGTTTTGCCCTTCTTATCTTTGTGTTTCTGAGTCTCTTCAGTCTTGTGTGCGTGTCATTCAGTGGTTTCACGATAGCAGCATTTTTCTTAACAAACTTGCAATAATAAACACTAAATCCTCTAAAAGTTCTTAAGTTTCTAAGATTTCACAAGTATAGGTACTTCAGAAGTCCTTCTATCATCTTGATTTTTAAGGATAAGATTCAACCTACATATTAACAGAGGTGTTACAGAATTGGTAGTTGTCAAGTGATGGTTTCCTCTAGTCAACCCAACACTTTCATTGGTCTCCTCATCATTCAGTGCTTATTAAAGACAATGATGTCGTCAAGATACACTAACACTTCCAGATAGGTCATGTCTCCTATTACTTTCTCCATTATCTGGTAGAAAGTAGACAGTGCTCCTGAGGTGCCTTTGGATATATACTCAAATTGGAAAAATCTAGTTAAAGGATGAAAGCAGTCTTTGTCACAAGAATCTGATACTATCTGTTATTCAAGTCCAAAACTATAAACCTCTAGCCACCAGAAAGACAGTTCAGGACATCTTGAACCTGTGATATAGTTCACTTTGACTCTTTCATTCAAAGTCTAGTAGTCTACACATGTTTGGTTCTATCCCTATGGTGGTCTATAAGGGCTGCTGCATTCTGTGTGATTCCATTAACTAGTATTTCTTTGAGATAGTTTCTGAGGTCATCATAGATAGAGGAATTCTCCTAAATATTGCTTGGATAGAAATCTGTGAGCTGGATTCCCTCAAATACATCCTCCCTCACCCTTGTGTGGCAAGAACATTACTGTCTTTTTGTGTGTTAACCTCAACACACTCTTCCACTCTGAGATATCTGGCATGCCAAATATCTCAAGATCCATTCAGAGGCTGAATAATCAGCCCTCCTATGATGTTCCCTGGCATCTCTCATGCCTACCTTTTTTTAAGCCTGTAAGGTCTGAAATTCCCCTACCTAGGGAACCCTGTACTTTCCCCATAACCATGGGGTGTTCTTTTTATACCAAAGAACTCCAGACTGATAATAAGTAGTAGCTGATCCCTGCCAAGATCCTAATCATCCTTGATCTAGGGCAGCAGTCAGTCCAATCATCAAATCCTTGCAAAGAACCCTCCAAGTCCCCATGATAATTATAAGAATTATAAAAATATAAGAATATTAAAAATAATTATAACTACCCCGTGATAAATATAGAAAACACACAAAGGTAGAAGGAGCTAGAGAGTATATTACTACTGATTGGTGGATATTTTTAGTTTTCTGCTTTTAATGAACTTGAGTCAAGGTTATACCCAAAGAAGAGTTTGTGTATTGATCGTGTCCCAGTCACAGGCAGGTTGCAATATTCTTGTTTCGGTTTTCATACGTCATAGTATCTTAAGTTATGATTCAATATTTAAAATATAATTCAGTATCTAAGTTCTGGTTGTTAACAGTTCACCATGTTTGGGCTTCCACCTTTCACAGAGTTTAAGTTTTTATGACTTTTTACTTATTATAATATTTTATGGCTTTTTCCCTATTGGGACCCCACAAAGGTCAGTATACATGAATGGTTAAAGTGTATAAACTGGGTATATACCAGGCAGTTTGGTGTCACAGCATATCGGACGTGGAGTCAGGAAACCCTGAGTTCAAGTTCAGCCCTAGATACTTACTAGTTGTACAATTACTTAACCTCAGTCTGTCTCTGGTTCTTCATCTATAAAATGAGGTTAATAAAGCACCTACCTATAGCCAATGTAATATCCACAGCAGCGTGGTATGGATACGCATGCGTATTTCCAGTGTAAATTTGAAAACATAAAGCCTCTTCTTCAAAGATGAAACCAAGATATTTATTCAGATATCACAAAGCCAATGGCACCATGGTAACAACAGAGTTTGTACACATTGCTAATATAGGGAGCACCGCCATCCCCAAGCCTTCCCTCTGTACAAACAAGTTCCACAAAATTCCACCCTCTCTCACTCATGCTAGCTGCTCTGCCTCATTCTCTCCCAGCTCCACCTTACTCTGTCCTCCTCCTGCACCCTTCCTGCTCCATCCTTCCACAAACCCCTCCCTCCATCAGCTCCATGTGGCTCAGGCTGTGGCCGGAGCCAAAGCTCAAAGCAGGGCACATGGGCCCATTAAGGGACAGGAAAGTTCTTCATATTCCCTTACCATTACACTACCCCACAGGGTCATTGGGAAGCTAAAACGAAATAATGTTTGTAAAGCACTCTGCAAACTTTAAAGTGCTATATAAATGTTAGCTATTATATTACTATTATTGTTGAGTCCCAAAAATTTGCTAGAATTTTGAAGGAAAAAAAAGGAATGAATCCCACTCAACACTGGCACTTCAGTAAGTGTTAGGGGTTTAGATATGTCATCATCAATCACAATGTTCTCTTTCCTGTTGATCCCAACAACTTCCTTAGAGAGTCTCAAGATTACCTTGATGCATCTAAGATAGACATAGTTTTTGTCACTCAAACCACTCCAAGTCCAATCTTAGGGTTTAAATTGTCATTTTTTTCCTCTTCAAATGTCACCAGAAAGATTGGAAGATGATGGCACCCTGAGATCCAATGTGGTCGTTGCTCATTCTCAGTTTTCACCATCACCTCTGAGTGAGTGCCTATGAGTCCAAGTGGAGTAGATTTATAAGGGATGGATGGTTAATGAGACCACTCATTCCACCTGGATTTTGCTAGAGCTGAATCAGAGAATTCTGACTTCGGCATTATCAAGGCTGCATTCTCTTAAATGTAGTGCAAGATAAGTATGCTTATCTAATCTACAATTATAACAGAAAAGGGGAGGATTGTTTACTCTGGTTATGACTTGATAGTGGTGTTCTTAGGTCAGGCCTTCCTTCCCTCCTTCATTCTCTCAATCTTTATCTTTCCAAGAACAATGATATTGTGCTCGACTCTATCTGCTTTCTTACCTGATAGAAATCATTTTAAGGCCTCTGCCTGAGGCTTTGTCGTGGTGGTGCTGTGCCTTGGATTTGATTCTGTTGTCCAAACTTGAGAAGAAGGTTCAGGCTGGGTCAAAACTTCATCGAAAGGTAATTTTGGCGTGATTTTTGCATCTGAAAAGTAGAGACAATCTCGGACAGGTTATTTTGCTTGTATGTAGATTGGATTATGGCAGTCATGTTGGTTGATTGGTTGTTGTCTTTAAAAATGACATTGCTATGCTGGGTTCAAGGTACAGTGTGTGGCGGATCAGACCAATGCAAGCTCGGAAGGCTATACCACAGGTCAGGCACAAATAGACCATATGAACATTTGGAGGGGAGATGCTTCTAAACTATGTATCATGCCCCTGTATATTTGCTACAGGCTGAGAAAATCTACTTACTCAGGTTCTCTTTCAACCTTTGCTCTGACTATGAAGTCAGTGAGCTTTTCTCCTTTGTGCTACATGAAAATGTCAATTAAATCAATATGTATCTTTTAATGTACCATCCTAAGTAGCTAATTCTTCCAAATGAACATGCCAACATACAGAGACATTTTAATAGCAGGTTTATTATATGCTTTGAGCATAGGTTCATGGTATTGAAATGATCAGTGAACAACAAATGAAATTTTCAGAATTCTTATGTAGTCTTTAGTTATATCTGCAAGAAGGTTATGGATTGAATTTTACAAGACCCAAAGGGAAGTTAAAGGTTTGAATTTCAAAGATAAACTTGTCAATTTTATCGCAGGAAAACTGAAAGGAAAGAGCTTTACATATCAACTGTAGAAGGGTAAAACTTGTACCAGGTCAGTTTGTAAGTTGATCAGTAAACACCAGGGGAACTGCTCTGGAGTTATTAAGAAATGCTGGTCATAAGTAAGTAAAATTAATTAAGCTGAAGCAGAAATCCTTTTATCCTTAACCAATTAATCACTTGATTTAAACTTTTGGAGATCTCAGCTAAATTTCTAAAACCTCAGCTAAACACATGATCTGCTATCTTAGACAAAATGGGCAGCTATACTAAAATTCTTTCATGATGCAGAAGATGTCCTTCTAAGATTCTCTGTTTAACATTAGATTAACTTACAGTGCATCTTTTAAATGTCTTTAAAGGCCTGCCCAAGTCAAGCCTCCACTCTTGTGGTACATGGTTCTCACTGAGAGAAAATGGCAACTTTTGACTTGTAATATCTGTCTCCCACAGAGGTGAGAGCTGTAGAGCTATTTACAAGTGCACTTTCAGACTTAACTGAGATATTCTGCTTTTGTGTAGGAATGCTTTCTTTACAGAACAGCTCTTACCATTTTAAGGAGCTCTTCCTCTTTAGACAAGAATAAAGTTTCCAAAAACACCTCTTTCCTGTCAATTTCTCAGATAAATCTTCAGTTGAGTTTCTTAGGTAGGACTAGAAAAATTCCTGAGTTATCCTACCTGCCTTTACAGTGGTGGCTTTAATTACACAGTCTCCCAAACCTTTCATATTTCTGTACAATGTCCTTAAAATGTTCCAACTCTTAAGATCTGGGTCTACTCCTAATATTGGAAATAGCTATCATTTTCAATTGCAAATGCATACATTTACATAATATATATGTACAATACAATAAATACATACAGCCTACCTTCCTCAGGTCCCATCTCTTTTAGAATTTGGACCACATGTACAAACATCATTATATAAATATTAATACAAAAAACAAATATGTACTATTACAGCAAATAATGCTCTAAAATTAAGCAAAGATCATGAATTCAAATAATGAGAAGAGTGTCAATGACTTTTCCATATATCAACATATAATAAATGATTATGCATCCAGAAGTCATTCAAGTTGCTTATCAAAAAAATATGGCATAGCAATAAAATTTAACAATAGACCAATCACATAACAATATTTTCATGTTCATAACAAGTAGCGTGTGAAGCCAAGATATTAACTAGCTCTTTCTACATTTAGAAAATAAAAGAAATATAATAGAAAAATATTTTAAAAAATTAGAGTATCCCATAATATTTCCTGGGAACCAATTCCAGGAGTCAGCATTCCAAATTACATCTGTGGCAAAAAAAACTATCAAAATTGAGAAAAGCTGAAAAGAAAATGGAGAGCCAAATGTCTTTATCAAGAGCAGCAGAAAGCCATTTCCATGACTTGCCCAGTCACACAGCTAGTAAGTATCTGAGACCAAATCTGAACGCAGGAAGATGAGTCTTCCTGATTGCCAGCACAGAGCTCTATCCACTGTGCCACCAAAATGCCAATCCCCTTTCTCCTTTTTTTAAAAGAAAAATTTTGTGAGAGAAATGACCAGAGGTAATAGTTGGAAATTGTTCCCTCCTATGTTTGGCCATGCTTAGAGTCACATTGGTATGACCTCAAATCTGGTCTTCCTACTCCATCTCCAGGGGTTACCGAAATCTCTATGCTTGCTAAGGGAAGGAGGAGAGCTGTGTTGTGGCCGAAATTGGTAGAAGGACAGAGAGGCTCCAAACTATAGCAATCTAAGGGTTAGGGGAAGGGGTGGGAGTGGAAGTCAAGGGACATGTTGGAGGCCATCTCCCTCTAAATCCTTGGCTCCAGAGATACCTCCTGCTTGCCATTCAAAAGTTTGTACTAGACTCTCTCAAACTCCTTCCTTTATGACCTTGGACATTCTGAAGTGAGGTCTCCTTGAAGTATCATACAGGTTGAAAGACTCAGATATCTCTCATCCAATCAGGAGTCACGTATGCAGTACATAATGTTGCTTTACAGAGATGTCCTTTAGTGAGCTACTCAGCCCTCATTCACAGAGGTATGACATACCCAAGGAATAAACTGAGACCCAAAGAGATTAAATGACTTGTCCAAGGTCACATGGTTAGCAAGTAACAGAATTGAGCCTAGGTCCTCTGCCTCCAAAGTCAGTGCTCTTTCCAATTGAATGGAATAAAGTTAATGAAGACTCCTCAGCGCTTAACAAAAGGTTTTCAGAAGATAGTTAAGCCTAAGTTTTGGTCTCCCAGAAATCATGTGACTTTTGGGAATGTGAAACTTAAACTATCCCCCTTGGGTTGCCATATCAACATAACACAACCCGCCTTGGGTTGCCACATCAACATCCACATCAACATAATGTCTATTGGTTATTCCACTGCTACCTTGACCCCTTTTCACAGGGTAGACTGTCGCATTTAGATTGTGAGCCTGCCTCCCAGCCAATGGGAGAAAACGGCCAGCAGGGGAGTGGGATCTGCATTAAGGCTTTATAATCTCTATTTTTGCCTTCTGTAATTGCTTCATTCTCCTGATTACTTATCAGTGAGGAGATGTCCTTTCTCAGAAGATCTTAATAAAATCTTACTGCTTTGCTTCTACCTTGAGATGTCTCTGATTTTTATTGGAGTCAATGGTCTCTGACCCACACACAATGAACTACATTGCCACTGTGATAGACAATATTTTTATAGCAACTTAAGATTTCACTTTGCATTCTTTATCTTATTTGGTCCTTTCAACCACCCTGTGAAGTAGGTACTATCATTCCCTTCATTTTACAGATGAGGAAACTGAGGTTCAAAGTAAAGTGTTCTTTCCCATAGTCAAATAATCCAACCCTTAAAGAAAGCTAACTCCCAGAGACTTTAGAACAAAAAACCTATTCTCAAAGTTGCAAAGCAAACCTGACTGCTTAATCAGTAGCTCTCTAAGATTTCTGGGACCAAAATCAGAGCTCCATAGGCATAGACTGGAGTGCTGAAAATAATAGAGACATTTGGAAAGGGCTAGTATAGTGAGTGGACTGTGAGGATTTTTTTCATCGCCTTGTCTTCTTCACTTTGATCCTGTTTTTTTGTTTGTTTGTTTTTTGTGGTTTTCAGGAAGTATGATGATTGTTAAATTCATTCCTCAAACTGTTTTCTAGATCAGTTGTGTTTTGAAAGTTGATACCTTACATTTTCTTCTATTTTTTAATATTTTGATTTTGCTCTAATATCTCTTGGAGTTTTGACTGTTCTATTTAACTTTTTCAGGAAATTTATCATTTAGGTAAGATTTTTCACCTTACAATTTTATTACTTTTCCCATTTTTTCCCTCATCAAGACTTGCCTTCTTATTTTACAGATAAGGAAACTGAGGCATAGAGGTTAGGTGACTTGCCCATCTTAGGCAATTATTTGACCCAGATATTCTTGGATCTAACACCATTTTTACTGGACCATGATGCTTCACATGGTCTTTTAACACTGGACTTTTCTGAGAGTAATGTTTGTGTTTTGTATGAATACATAGTCTTACTAATATTCTAATCATGTATTCTGAGGCTCTCATTATCAAGGTGATGAATGATTGATAACCTGTTACAAAGACATGTGGGTGTGGCAAGATGACAGCAGATCTGTAGTCTTTCTTTTTTTTTTCCAGTGAGTGTAGCACACCCTAGTATAAGCATTCTTTATAACAGGGGTGGGGAACCTGCAGTCTTGGGGCCACATGTGGTCCTTTAGGTCCTCAAGTGCAGCTCTTTTACTGAATCCAAACTTCACAGAATAAATCCCCTTAATAAAAGGATTTGTTCTGTAAAACTTGGACTCAGTCAAAAGGTTGCACTTGAGGACCCAGAGGACCACATGTGGACTTGAGGCTGCAGGTTCCCCACTCCCCACTTATGATGTTAACTCAAACAACAATTGCTTCCAAATAGCATTCTAGGGTACAGATAAATTCCTTTTCCTTGTTCAGTATACCATTTCGAAGTAAAAGTTTGAGTTTTGGATGCTCCTGCAAAAACTTAGGGAGGATATCCTCCCCTTTTCTTAACACTGAAATATTCAGGTCTTTGAGAAAAAGATGACTGTCTTTCTTTCTTTCTTTCTTTCTTTCTTGACTCCCTCCTATAAGCACCAGGGGCTTCTTGGTTCAGTACATGCTATGGAGACACATGGCGGGCAAGGTACCAAGTTTATAGGTAGCTATAAAATGGCTTGGATTAAAGAAGCAATTAATTAACTGCCCAATCTTTGGAGCTGACTAATAAATCTTTTTTTATTGCCTGATTCCTATAGCCTAAAAACACAAAGATATTTATTGTATCATAATGAAACAAGTTATGACTTGTGTACAGTTTTATAGCATAGAAACTCTGTTCCTTTAATTCTGTCTTGGGTGTTTTCATCCCCTTATGTTTCCCATCTTTACTCTCCCTACCTCTTACAGTGTCTCTTTAGCTCTTTTCTCAGTTTCCTCATGATAACTTCTAAAAAAATGATATTTATATAGTGCTTTAAGATTTACAAGGTGCTTTCTGCATAAGAAACCTGTAAGGAAGTTTATACAAGAATTATTGTAGAACTTCCAGTGCCAAGATAGTGGAGTGAAGAAGGAAATCTCTGAAGCCCTACAAATTCCCCTTTAAACAACTAGAGAACATCTCAGGGTTGGTCTAGGAGCAGGGAGGCAGCTTACAAGCCCAGGAGAACAGGTTCTATCTCACTGGGGTTTGAGGGGAGTGAGTCTAACAGCCGCTACAGCAGCTGCAGTACCAATGGCCAGCCTCACAGCAGGGGGCCTTCAGCAAGGCTCCAAGCCTGGGGCCATCCACCAGTGAGGCCCCACCCTCCTTGAAACCAGCAGGCTAGGCAAATGAGCAGTCTGTGGAGTATGGCAACCCCACCTCCAGTACAAGCCAACAGTGAGGCCTTGACCACACTGCTTACCAATAGTGAAGGCCCACCCCAGGACTAGCCAACATGGAGACCCTGTCCATGGAGCCTGCCAGCAGAGAGACTCAGTTTCCATAGCAATCCAGCAGCAGGGCCCCACTTCTGGAGTAAGCCAAAAGCTAAACCCAGAGGAAGCAAACAGAAAGGCCCCACGCCTCCTACTACAAGCCATAAGGGAAGCCCATCCTCTAGAAAAAGCAAGCAACTAACTCCTGAAGCCCAGTGAAAGCCAGCAGTAAGACCTGGAGTCCCAGCACCAAAAGCTTGGAACAGTGCAGGATCAGCTCTCATATAAAAACACCAAGTCATCAAAAAAAGGCAGAAAAAAATGAGCAAAAAAAACGACAAAAAGCTTGACTACAGAAAGTTACTATGGTGATAGGAAAGATCAAGGCATAAACTTAGAAGAGAACAATAGTGTCAACATGATGACATATAAAGCCTCAAAGAAAAATGAAATTTGGTCTCAGGTCCCAAAAGAATTCCTGGAAGAGCTTAAAAAGGATTTTAAAAAGCAAATTCTGTCTGTGTTTGTCCTTCATTTTCAAAGAAGACCATGACATCAGAGAAATGATGACATGACTTGCACTTGACTTTGTTTTGAGGGAGGGAGGGCTGTGCAAGGTCACCAACCTCACATCTCCTCCTGAGCCATCTGGGTCTAGTGACCAGATATTTACCAGGATGACTAGAGATGCACCCCCGCCTCCGAAAAAATTAAGCAAATTAGAGAAATAGAAGAAAAATTGTGAATAGAAATGAGAGTAATGGAAAAGAACCATGAAAAAAGAGTCAATAGCAAGGGAAGAGATATACAAAAAATTTACCAAGGAAACTAACTCCTTGAAAAGTAGAATTGGCCAATAGGAATTGAGCAATGGATAAGGAAGTACAAAAGCTCACTGAAGAAAATAATTCCTTAAAAATTAGAATTGAACAAGTGGAAACTAATGGCTCTTATGAAACATCAAGACATGAAAAAAGCAAAAAAGTAAAAAGAAATAGAAGAAAACATGAAATTTCTCATTGGGAAAACAACTGACCTAGCAAATAGATCCAGGAGGGATAATATAAGAAGTATTTATGTGAAAGCCATGATAAAAAAAAGCAAACAAACTGGAAAACATCTTTCAAGAAATTATCATAGAATGCTGCCCTGATATATTAGAGCCAGAGGGCAAAATAAAAATTGAAAGAATCCACTGAACCTTGCCTGTAAGAGATCCTAAAATAAAAACTCTCAGAGATATCATAGCCAAATTCCAGAGCTCACAGAGCAAGGAGAAAGCATTACAAGCATTCAAAATGAAATAATTCAAATACAATGGATCTGTAGTCAGGATTACACAGGATTTGGCAGTTTCCACATTAAAGAACCGAAGGGTTTGAAATACAATATTGCAGAAAGCAAAGGAATTAGGAGTGCAACCAAGAATCACCTACTCAGCAAAATTTTATATACTCTTTCAGGGAAAAAAATTAGACATTTGATGAAATAGAAGACTTTCAAACATTTTCAATTAAAGACCAGAGCTGAATAAAAATTTGAGTCCAAATACAAGATTCAAGGAAAACATAAAAAAGTAAAAAAGAAAACAAGAAATTCAGTGAAGTTAAACTGTTTATATTTCTATATGGCAAGATGAAATTTGTAACTCTTAACAATTTTATTACTATAAGAGTAATTAGAAAAAGTATATGTAGACAGAGGGTGTGGATATAAGGTGACTTTCATGGGATGATACCCCGAAAAACAAAATACAGGAGTGAGAAAGAAAATTGCACTGGAAAGAAGAGGAGGGAGATTGAATGGGGTAAATTATCCCACATTAAAGAGGCATTATAAAGCTATTATAATGGAGGGGAAGATGGGGTAGGGAGTGGGGGCAAAGCTTAAGCTTTACTCTCATCAAAATTGGCTTAAAGAGGGAATAACATACACAGTCAGTTGGATGTGGAAGTCTATTTTATTCTATAAGGAAATAAAACGGGACAGGGATAATAGAAGGGGAAAGGGTACTGATAAAAGGGAGGGTAGATTGAGAAAGGCACTGATCAGAAGTAAAACACTTGTGTGAAGGGAAAGGGGAGTATGAGAGAGAGGGGGAATAAACAAACAAAAAATAGCATGGAGGGCAATACAGAATTATTTCACTATAAATTATTTATAATTTTAAGTTATTAAAATATATTTATATGTAATATAATTAAAATTATATTAAAATTTATCATTTTAAATAACTATAAGTTATTTCACCATCCACTATAAATGTGAATGGAATGAACTCACCCATAAAACAGAAGCAGATAGCAGAATAGATTAAAAACCAATGTCCTACAATATGTTGTTTACAAGAGACGCATTTGAAGTTGAGAGACAGGATAAAGGTAAGGAATTGGAGCAGAATCTATTATGCTTCAGCAGAAGCAAAGAAATCAGGGGCATGAATCATGATCTCAGACAAAACAAAGGTAAAAATAGATCTAATTAAAAGAGAAAAGGAAGGAAACTACCTTGCTGAATAAATTTTGCTGAAAGGTATCAAAGACAATGAAGTCATACTAAACATATATGCACCAGATAGTATAGTATCTAAATTTTTGAAGGAGAAGTTGAATGAGTTACAGGAGAAAATGAATACTAAAATTATATTAGTGAGGGACCTCAACTTCTCCTTCTCAGAAATCGATAAATCTAAGCAAAAAAAGAAACTAAGAAGGTGAATAAAATTCTGGAAATATTAGATACGACAGATCTCTGCAGAAAATTGAATGGAAATAAAAAAAGAATATACCTTTTTCTCAGCAGTACATGGCACCTGCACAAAAGTTGACCATATACTGGAATGTAAAAATCTCACAGCCAAATGCAGAAAAGCAGAAATAGTAAACATATCCTTTTCAGATTATAATGCAATAAAATTTACATTAAATAGTGGACAATGGAAAGAGAGATTAAAAATTAATTAGAAATTAAATAATCCAATCCTAAAAAACAAGAGGGTCAAAGAACAAATTATAGAAACAATCAATAATTTCATTTTAAAAATTGTAGTTGTCAAAGTCAGGATCTGAACCCAAGTCCCTAATTACAAATTCATTACTTTATGGCAGTTTTGGCCTCTCTTCACACTGAAGTTATATACTTTGGGTACCTAGCAGGCCTGTCACTTCACTTAAACCTGCCCTCCCTAGATGGTCATCTATATACTGTTTCCTAAAAATACAGGGATCTCTCTTATTGTCCTTTCTTGTTAATTGCCAATTCAACTTCCAGTTAAAATTTGTCCTCTTCTTACTGGTCCCAAACCCTCTGTATCTGCATGGATACACCTACATCTCATCCCTTCAGGATCATCAGCCTCTTTAGCTTTCCAAAGTAACCATTAGTTAAAATGTGAATGTGCTAGCAATGAGAGAAGTGGAAAGGCTTTCCACTGGAAGAAAAACTATATTGGAAGCAAGAAAATCCAGTTTCAAACACTGACTCTACTACTTACAACTTGGGTCACCTTTCACAAGTCACTACATATCTCTGGGCCTCAGTTTCCTCATCTGTAAAATGAGAGAATTGGATAAATGATCTATTCTGTTTAAAATTCTTTGAGACCTCCAGGGACTTGGTATCTGCCCTTCACATTGTCCACTGGGCCAAAACCAAAGGTGCAGTTGCAAAGTCCCTGGTCTGCCATGAGCAGAGATTCAGAATTGTCCTGATTGTAGATTGAAGGGTGAATAACTCAACTATACTTCATCTTCTATAATCATCCAGACCCTAGGACTCAGACCCAGACTATCCATATTTTATAGAGATTTTCCATCTACTCTACTATATCTCTCCCTCCATATCTTGTTTGGGGAATGATATCCAAAAACTCAAAATAGCCCTAAGTCTTGTGTGTCCTTATAGTACTTAATAAATATCTATTTATTAATTGACATTCTCCCACTCACAATCAAACTCCTAGTAAATCTACCCCTGTTTCCTTTCTTCCTATTCATTTCTAAGTCATATTATTCTGGCTTCTGACTCCATCTCTGGACTGAAGCTGCTGTCTCTAAAGTTAATAATGGTCTCTTAACTGAGAGAGTGAATAGTTTTCCTTCTAACTATTTGACTGATTCTTGTCCTTTTTTGCTGGTTCATTGTTCATTTCCTTTCTACAAAGTGTAGGTGTCTTCCCATCTCCAGTCCCCTCAAGACAGAAGTAGACGCTTATTTCTTTTTTTTATGTTTATTTTATTTTTATATATTTTTCTCTTTTTTAAAAATTATTTTGTTTTCAGTTTTCTATAATCACTTCTATATATCTTAGATTTTCCCCCCTCCTCCACTCCCTCCCCAAGACAGCATGCAATCTTATATAGATTCTACATATACATTCTTATTAAATACATTTTAACTTTAGTCATGTTGCATAGAAGAATTAAAATGAATGGGAGAAACCATAAAACAAAACATAACACAAGAGAAAATGGTCGCTTCATTCTGAAAACCAATTCCATAGTTCTTTCTCTGGATGTGGAAGGCAATTTGCCTCAAGAGTCCATTGAGAAGTTTTTAGGTCCTTGCATTGCTGTGAAGGTCTAAGTCTACCAGAAAAATTTCTCACACACAGGATCACTGTGCTTGTTGCTGTATACAAAGTTCTCCTGGTTCTGCTCCTTTCACTCAGCATCAGTTCATATAAGTCCTCCTAGGCCTCTCTGAAGTCTTCCTGTTCAGTAGATACTATTTCTTTCCTCTTTATCTTCTCTCTCTTGCAATTCTCATCAGTTACTATGAGTTTGATGACCATTTATAGAGCGAAAACTACATATTAGCCCTAATGCATCTAAAGAACTACAATCCCAAACAATCAACTGCCTGATGAATATGTCCTCCTAAATGTCTCATCAACTGCAAGAGACAGGGCCAGACCAGAGTTCAGGTATCCCAAGGCCAACCCAACATCGAAGCACCCTAGGCTTGAAACTTAAAGCAGGATAAAGGCTAGATAATTCTTAAAGAAAGTGAGACTTAGTTTTGGTTTTAGGCTCAAGATCAAGCAGGATCTTCCAAAATCATTCAGGAGTTTGGCAGCAGATTTTGACTCAAGCACAAGTCCCCAGTCCAAAAATCAGAACTGGAAATAGGAGTAAACAGAAGAAAATGCCAAAGGCAATGAAGAAATACCTTCCAGTAAGAGAAGCCCTAAGCCCAGGAAAAGAAAGTAATTCTGTAAGTCTAAATGAAGTCTCATAGAAAAGAATGTCCTAGCAACAGAGGCTACAAGAGTGCCTGGAAAAAGTGAAATCAAAGATGCAAAATGAAATAGCTGTGCAGGAAAAGGGTCAGCTAGGTGGCACAGTGGATAAGACACTGGGTTTGAAGTCAGAAAGACTGGAGTTCAAATGTGGCCTCAGACACTGGCCCTGTAATTGTGGGTAAGTCACTTAACCCTGCCTCAGTTTCCTCATCTGTAAAATGGACTGGGAAAGGAAACCACTCTAGTGTCCCTGCCAAGAAAACCCCAAATGGGGTCACAAAGAGTTGGACATGACTGAAAAACAATGGAGGGGAAAAATGACACAGAAGAATTAATACTTAGAACACGTTGCTTCAGGATTCTGTAAACTCTTGTCATCACAGGGGGAGGGGATTTCACTCCTTCCTTCCCACCTTCCTTCCATCCCCAATTCTTAGCAACAATGGTGACCCACAGATGTAGCACTTGGCAGGGAGAGCACGTGCCAGCCTAGGTAATCCTGAGACTATTTCAATAGCATGCAAGTCTTTCTCTAGCCCAGTCTATTGTCCACTCAGCTGTCAGTGATCTCTCTAAAGTGGATCCCCCCACCCTCACTCAGTAAACTACATTGGCTTTCTATCACTTCTATGACCACATATAAAATCCTTCATTTGGAGTTTAAAGCCCTTCCATAATCTATCTTCTCCCTCCACACACACCTTTCCAGTCTCCTCACCCACATACTCTGATCCAATAACATAGACCTCCTTGCTATTTCTCAAGTAAGATAATCCATTTTTAGACTCTGGGCATTTTCACTCTGCTGTCCTCATATCTGGAAATACCCTCTCTCCTCCTCTCTGCCTCTTGGTTTTCCTGACTTCCTTAAAGGCTCATTTAACATCCCATTTTCATATATTATATATATTTATATATGTAATATATACACATATATATTATTTGTTTGTATAGACTTGTTTGCCTCTGTTCTCTTCCATTACACTGTGAGCTAAGCAGGAACTGTCTTTTGCCTTTCTTTGTACTCTCTTACTGTAAGCACTTAAGTTTATTGACTGATTGGATCTCAAATATTCATCTGTCTCTTCTTCTTTATATTTTCTTTCATAAGCACAGGTTATCAAATAACAATCTTGAGAAATGGATGTTTCCAGCCCTGGAAGTAACCTCATGAGTTTGAAAAGTCAGGAATAATTGAGTCAGGTGTTACTTATCCAACCAGAGATAATGTCCAGAGCAGTTTCTTGGGGAAAAAAGAACCATTTAACAAGAGAACTCAAGCCAAAACTACATCACACTAGAAACAAAGTAGGTTCCCATTGTTAGAGGAATGCCTGAACATATTTTAGGCCATGAATATAATGAAATATCACAATATCATCAGAAACAATGAATATGTAGAATGCATAGAATACATGACCTATTCTGTTTATTCTTTTACAATATGACTAATATAGAAATATGTTCTACATGACTGCATATATATAATCTGTATCAAGTTGCTTAATGTCTTAGGGAGGGGGAATTGAGGGAGGGAGAAAATTTGGAGCTCAAAATTTAAAAAAAATGAATGTTAAAATATGTCTTTACATGTAATTGGAAAAAATAAAATATTGTGTCTACATATATACATGTGTGTATATATATATGTATTAAATAAAATATTGTGTCTACATATATACATATGTGTTTATACACACACACATACATCCATACAAAGAAGGGATGACCTATTGTCAACTAAAGTAGCAGAGTCAGGAAAACAACATATTCAATGAATATAAACATATAAATTTAAGAATGAAACAAACTTGGGATACTATGTAATTAAACTGACCAAGCTTGGCCCTAGAGAAAAGCTGAGAAAATGCATCCTCCTCCCTTATTTGCAGAGATAGAATTTATGGTTGTGGAATATTGGCTTTACAGTCAGATTTGGTTAATGGGTTGGTTCTGCTGGACTGCTTTCTTTTTCATTCTTACATGTTCATTAATGGGAGAAAGGAAAAAAGTAGAGAAATGATGGTGACATAAAACCAAAAGATAGTAATATTTTTTTTAAACCTATAAGGTCCTTCATAGATATCAGCAATTATTAAAAAATTAAATGGATGAAGGGAGAGCATCGCAAAAAGGAAGTTCTCTTTCAGGTTCTACCTGAGAAGGCACGTTGTTGGCCGTGCTCCCAAAGAAAAGGAGAGAATCTAGCTAATTATTTTCATCTCAAGTCAGAAAACGGTGTTCCTAATAACGTCTAACTTTCTAATGCAACATTATACTGCTATTTTCCTAGAACTCAAAGGAAAAGTGATATTGTCTTCAATGTCATAAAGTGTCATAAAGTCTGAAGGAATTGATCATAATCTTGGGTAGGTACATTTGAAAATGTCTCATTAGTTGTCCTAGAATGATTTGTACTGGACAATCATGTTCTTTTCTCCTTGCCTCCTGCCTTTCCCACAGGGGATAATCTGCCTGGAGTTCAACTCTTGGAATCAAAGGTCAGACACAGGGAACTATTGTTGGTCTTTCTAATAAAGTAGTACAGTGGATTTAGAGCTAAGACCTGAATTCAAATCTGGCTAGCTATGTGACCTTGGGTAAGTCATGTAACCTCCATCTGACTTAATTTCTTCCACTCTAAAATGGGAAAAATAATAGCATCTTCCTCTCAGGGTTATTGTGGGGACCAAATGAGATAATAGTTATAAAGCACTTGGCACAATGACTGGTTCATAGTAGGTGCTTTATAAAAGCTTGTTTCCTCCTTTCCTTCCTTTCTCTAGTCCTGAATTGTCTTTAGTCAGAAGAGACAACAGGAGGTTAAATCAGATTCAGAGTCCATCTTAGGACCAGGATGTACTCTACGATAGATCTGGGCTGTCCTTGTACAAACTCAGGCCAGTTCATACCAACCAGAGGTGACCCAAACCTTCTGTGGACCTATATCCTATATGCTTTCCTCTCCCTGACATGTAGTAGGGTTGGAATAGGACTGTTTGGAAGTGGGAAGGGGGACAAAGGAAAATTTTCAGGACTCATCTCAATTTTGAGTTCAATCTAGTATGATGAGTGGATGACACTCCGGCCCAACAATCTCTGAGTGTGGTAAGACGATGATGGATATAGTCAGTACGTCCTATTCCTTTTGTGCATATAATGATGCCCTATTACATTTCGTCATTTGAAAAATTACATTAGCTCAAATAACATTGCTTTCAAACACATTTATACAGTATTCCAGAAACTGTGAAGCCACCTGGGTAGGTTTATAGGTTATTGTAAAATAGCTTAGACGAGGGAAGCAATTACTTTGCTGATAAATATCCTGAGCTGAATGGATTACAGTTGCCCTTGTGGTCTGAGTCCTGTAGCCTAAGTACACTCAAGGTATGTGTTTAGCTATACAATGAGACAGTACAGATTTTTATTCGTTTCCATGGCAATACAAGTACTTCTGCTACATGCCTTCAGCTTATCATAGATTAATAATGTAGCCCCTTATTGGTAAAGGTAGTGTCATTTCTCCCAATAGAAAGAGGAACTGAAGGATGATGGGAGGCAGAAGTTGTGTAAGAATGAAGAGAAGTCCAAAAATATTTGTAAAAATTAAATTAATTTTTTTCAACTAACAAAAATAAACTTTTTCTCCCTACCTCTTCCAACTCTGATAAAAAAAAAGAAAAGAAAAAGAAAGCCCTTGTAACAAAATTCATAGTCAAGCCCTATATTAGCTATGTCCTAAAATTGGTATCTCTCAATCTGTCCAATAAGAGAAGAACTCTCTTCAATGCAATGATCAGTCATGATTCCAGGGTATAGGTGATGAATTAAAACTATCTACCTCCTGACAGAGAGATGATGGAGTCAGGCAAAATAGGACATACATTTTTCTACATGGAAAATGTAGGGAATTTGTTTTGCTTGCTTATTTTATTATAAAAGTTTTCTTTTGTTTTCCTTTTCATGGGCTGAAAGGAGAGAAAATAAATTCTTATTAATTGAAACATAAAAAATTTTTTTAAAAGGAAGCAGGGAGGAAAATTTCTAGGAGTGAGTAATGAACAGTGTCAAAAGCTACAGAAAGAGCAAG
>CM053771.1:333193439-333223963 GCA_028658325.1 Potorous gilbertii
GGAGGGATGGGGAGAGGTTGGAACTTAAAGTTTTAGGACCAACTGTTGAGTATTGTTCTTGCTACTAGGAAATAAGAAATACAGGTAATGGGGAATAGAAAGTTATCTGGCCCTACAGGACAAAAGAGAAGATGGGGTAAGGGAAGGGAAGGATGATAGAAGAGAGGGTACATTGGTGATATGGGTAATTAGAATGTCCAGTGTATTGGGGAGGGGGGAGGGGACAAATGGGGAGAAAATTTTGGAGCCCAAAATCTTGAGAAAATGAATGTAAAAAGTTAAATAAATTTATTTAAAATTAAAAAAAAAAAGAAAGAAATGGGATCAAGGGAACAATTGAAGAAGTTGTAGAAGGCCCACCACTTCTTTAAGGTAGTTGAAGGGGAGTAGAATATTGAGATGAATGGGATATCTAGACATTCATGCAAACAGATAATCACAGGCAGCACATAGTAAGTGCCAAGTAAATGGCATGCATATTAAATGCTATGAGAGTTCAGAGAAGGGAGAGGTCACTTTCAGCAGGGATGAACAGGAAGGAGAAGCTTTGAGATTTTAAAAGATGGGTAGGATTTGGTTAGAGGACTAAAGGGAAGTAGAGGAGCTGCAGCGTCATGATTGATTAATCATCATGACTCATTTATATGACGCTAATCTTTGCAAATATTTTGCATTCATTATCTCATTTGATTTTCACAAACTTGGTGAGGTCCCTATTTTACAATTGAAGAAATGAGCTCTGGGGAATTGAGTTGCCAGAGTCATGCAACTATTACGTGCCAGAAGAGAAATTTCAAGGAATCACAGAATTTGAAAGTTGAAAGGAATCTTCATGGTCATCTAGTTTGGTGGTCTCCAAACTTTTTGGATCAGACATCCCTAGCAATGAAAATGTTTGCAAATGCTCCCAATATCTGTATATTTGTAAGTTACAAATATGTATATTTACATACATACATACATATATATACACACATATATGTATCATATATATTCTTCTAAAATATCTAGTTTTGTATATTTTAAATAAATAAATATATTTTAAATAAATAAAAAATATTTTAAAACATTTAAAGCAATATAAAGACATTTTCAAATGTCTAAATTTTATAATGCACATCATATAGTAGTCATACACTCAATTATACTATTATATGATGTATGTTATAAAATATACACAAAAATGCATCTACCATATGATGTACATTATAAAATATATACAAAAATAGATGTTTTAAAAGAATAAAAATGTCTAATATTTTAAAAATAGATAAATGAAATAATAATTTGTATCTATATACATACATATAGAAAAAAGACATTAAAGTTCTGAAGGAATTCTAGTTTTCTTCTATTAAAATTTTAGTGTTACATTGTCATACAGTTCCTTCTAATTGCTCAAATAAATTTACCTTTCTAGGTTTCTCTGGACTTATGTTTATATTTCAATGTTTCTATTTAGATCTGATCTTTCATCAGAAATACTTGAAAGTCATCTATTCCATTAAAGATCCATTAAAGATCGATATTTCCCCCTTGTAGGATTATATTTCTAGGTGTCACAGTAGATAGAGTGCTGGGTCTAGAGTCAGGAAGATTCATCTTTCTGAATATTTGACCTCAGATACTTACTAGCTGTGTTCACTTAATCCTCATTTGTAAAATGAGTTAGAGAAGGAAATGGTAAACCATTCCAGTATGTTTGCCAAGTAAATCCCCAACAGGGTCATGAAAAGTCAGGCACAATTGAGGAGAAGCAAGAGAACTATTTTCAGCTTAGCGAGGTAAGTTATTCTTTTTTAAAAAAATGTAGTTAGTATTTTATTTTTCCCCAATACATGTAAAAACAATTTTTAACATTTGTTTTTAAAACTTTGAGTTCCAAATTCTCTCCCTTCTTCCCTCCCATTCTTTGAGAAGGCAAGCAATTCAATATAGTTTATGCATAAGTAATCTTGCAAAACATTTCCATTTTAGTAATGCTGTGAAAGAAAACAAAGACAAAAGAAAACCTCAAGAAAAATAAAGTTAAAAAAATATTTTTCAATCTGTATTCAAACACCATTAGTTCTTTCTCTGGTGATGGATAGCATTTATCTTAGTCCTTCAGAGCTGTCCTGTGTTGCTGAGAACAGCTAAGTCATTCACAGCTAGTTATTTTGTACACAGTACATTGCTCTTCACATCTGCTTATGTAACTCTTTCCAGGTTTTTCTGAGAATATTCTGCACATCCTTTCTTACATAGCACAACAGTATTCCATCATAATCACATGCCACAATTTGTTTAGCAATTCCCTAGTTAATGGGTATCCTCTGAATGTCCAATTCTTTGCCACCAGAAAAGAGCTACTATAAATATTTCTATACATATAGATCCCTTTCCTTTTTGGGGATCTAGTAGTGATATTGCTAAGTCAAAGAGTATGCATGATTGTATAGCCCTTTGGGCATAGTTCCAAATTGCTCTGGAATGGTTCAATCAATTCACTTCACCAGATGTTTCATTTTTCCCATAGTCCCTCCAAAATCTGTCATTTTCCTTTTCTGTCCTATTAGCCAGTCTAATAACTATGAGATGGTACTCAGCTTACACCTGTGCCTTCTGTCTATGTATACTTCTTCTAACTGCCCAATAATGAGAAAGGTTTTATGAGTTACAAGTATCACCTTCCCATGTAGGAACAATATGAACTGTTTAAGCTTATAAGTCCCTTATGATTTCCCTTTCCCATCTACCTTTTTATGCTTCTCCTGAGTCTTGTATTTGAAAGTCAAATCTTCTATTAAGGTCTGGTGTTTTCAACAAGAATGCTGGAAAGTCTTGTATTTCATTGAATATCCATTTTTCCTCTTGATGGATTATATTCAGTTTTGTTGGGTGGGTGATTCTTGGTTATATAACCCTAGCTCCTTTGTCCTCTGGAACAACATATTCCAAGCCCTCCAATCCTTTAATGTAGAAGGTGCTAAATCTTGTGTTATTCTGACTTTGGTTCTGCAATACTTGAATTGTTTCTTTCTAGTTGCTTTCAGTGTTTTCTCCTTGACCTGGGAACTCTGGAATTTGGCTATAATATTCCTAGGAGTTTTTATTTTGAAATCTCTTTCAGGAGGTGATGAGTTGAATTCTTTTCATTTCTATTTTACCCGCTGGTTCTACATACACTATCAGGGCAGTTTTCCTTGATAATTTCTTAAAAGATAATGACTAAGTTCTTTTTTTGATCATAGCTTTCAGGTAAGTCCAGTCATTTTTAATTATCTTTCCTGGATCTATTTTCTAGGCCAATTGTTTTTCAGTTGGGATATTTCATGTTGTCTTTTGTTTTTTCATTGTTTCTTTTCATTGTTTCTTGATTTCTCATAAAGTCATTAGCTTTCATTTTCTCAGTTCTAATTTATAAGGAATTATTTTCTTCAGTGAGTTTTGGTACCTCCTTTTCCATTTGACCAATTCTATTTTTAAGAAGTTTTTTTTTTCCATTGAATTTTTGTATTTTACCATTTGGCCTACTTTGTTTTTTAAAGTGCTATTTTCTTCAGTATTTTTTTCTATGTCTCCTTTACCAAGCTGTTGACTTGTTTTTTATGATTTTCTTATACCACTCTCATTTCTCTTCCCAATTTTTCTTTTACCTCTCTTACTTGATTTTCAAAATCCTTTCTGAGCTCTTCCATGGTCTGAGACCAATTCATATTCTTCTCAGAGATTTTGGATGTTGGAGCTTTGACTTTACTGTCTTTTCTGAGTGTATTTGGATTATCCTTGTCACCATAACTTCCTATGGTCAGATTTTTTTTTTCTGTGGTTTGCTCATTTTCCCAACCTATTTCTTGTCTTCTAACTCTTTGTTAAAGTAGGACTCTGCTTTCAGGGGTGAGGGTGCATTGTACAAAATTTTCATGTGTTTATACAGCTGTTTTCAGAGCTACTTCTAGGGACCTGTAAATTTTCAGTCCTTCCAAGGTGGCATGATCTAAGGAAAGGTGTGTTTACTACTCTCCCAACCTATACTGTAGTCTGTGAGTGATCACAAGCACTTTTTTCTGCCCTGGAACTGTGATGAGGGTCCCAGCTCCACTGCAACCACAAATTCTGGTGTGCTAATGTTCTTCCTCACCCTTGTACTGCCACCCAGGACTGCGACCAAGATCTGAATACAGGCAGAGCAACAGAGTCCTGCCTCAGTGCTAGCAAAAAGACCCCTGCCATCTCCTTCTGACAAGTTATTTGACCCCCTTACCACCTGTGGGCTGAGACTGTTGATTCAATGGTTCCCAAGACCGATTCCTGGTTTGCTGGGGCTGGGGCTGTGCTGGTGCAGACTGTGCTGAACTGTACTCCATTCAGACCTGAGTGGGACAGACCTTTGCTGCTGACTTTCTAAGTTGTCTTTGGATAGAAAGTTATTTCGCTCTGTCCTTTTGTGGGTTCTACTGTTCTAGGAATTGTTTTATGGGATAGTATTCAGAGGGGTATTATTTTATGGCAGCTATTCAGAGGGGGGGGTTTGGGGAGAGCTCAAGTGAGCCACTCACTGTCTTTTCTATGCCATCTTGGCTCCACCTCCCTTTTGCCTTTTGTGATATTTTATTCGAAGATCACCTCTCATTTAAGGTTAAAGCTATCATGTCTTGCATGATTCCAACTGTGGTTCCTTGGTATTTGAACTTCTTTCTGGATACTGGCAGTATTTTTTTTCTTAGAGATAGAAACTTTAGATTTTGACTAGGATATGTCTGAGACTTTTTAGGGAGTGATGGATGAAGTCTTTCTATCTTGCCCTCTGGTTCTAATAAAATTAGCTCTTCTACTTTCTACCTTCGTGACCTTGGTCAAGTTACTAAAGTACTCTGCTTCTCAGTTTCCTTATCTGTAAAATGAGGAATTTGGACTAAATGATCTAAATTTGCAGTCCTAACTAAAATATTCTTTTCCCTAACAAAATCTCTAAATCATGTCACTGAAGACAGGACCTGCAAGTTGGCCAACTTATTTCTTTTCAAAAGGAAATAAAAGGAAAAAAGTGATCAAATATGCTCAGTTTAATGCAATTGGGATCAAATATCTTTTGGAATTTGACTTTTTAATTCCCCACATACAGATTAGAGATGTTAGTTAGCTTTTGTCAGTTAACCTTAATATGTCAGTTAACCTTAAACAAACATTGGGAGGTAGGATGGACAAAAGGTAGACTTGGTCTAGGGAAAAGAGGCTCTCATCTCAACCTCACCATTAGCTGTGGGTCCTTAGGCAAATCACTTAAATTTCCTGTGCCTCAGTTTCTCCAGCTATAAAATGGAGGCAATAATACCTACCCTACGTAACGAGGTTATGTGAAGATAAAAGAAGACAGCATATATGAAAACATATACACATATCAAGTATTTTCTCTAAAAAGGGATGGAAAAATCCCTTACAAGTCAAGCTATTTACTAGATGTATTTTGATAAAGAGTTATTAATCACTTTCATTATACATTAGCAAAAGATTGAGACAGAGTGTAAACTCCTTGCGAACAGTGATCATTTTATTCTTTGTATCACTAGTGCCTACCATAATGCCTGGTACATAGTGGACATTTAATAAATTTGTGATGATTGATTGATTGATAGATTCAGAAAAATATCAGGTTTCTCCTTTCCTCCATCTCCTTCCTAACTGTACTCTTGGACAAATCACTTAAGCTGCCTGGGTCTCAGTTTCCTCATCTGTAAAAAATATGAAAGAGTTGGACTTTGGACTGGATGGCCTCCAACGCCTCTCCCGGCTCTGGCATCTGGGATCCTAGGATATTTTTATCTCCATCTACCCTAGCTGTGGCAGGCTAAAGTATCAAGCTTTGGCTCCACCTAGTGGTATAGAATCTTAATTGGTTGAGAGTTGTGTGACTTCTATGCAAATCAGGAGGATAAAATAGAGATTCTGTTTCTCCTTTGATTTTCATAGGAAAACCAGGGGACGTCTTGGGGATCAAGAGAAACTCCACTTTTTTATTTCCTCTCCTCTTGTCCTCATCCTAAGCTAAATGGTGTAGTAAATAGTATGCTAGGCCTAAAGTCAAGAAGACCTGGTTTCAAATCCAGCCTCAGGTGCTTACTAGCTGGGCGACCCTGGGCAAGTCATTTAACTTCTGTTTGCCTCCGATTCCTCATTTGTAAGATGGGGGTACTAATAGCACCTAAATTCCAGAGTTGTTATAAGGACTAAAAGAGACAATAATTGTAAAAAGCACTTTGTACAGTCCTAGCACATTCTACGTTCTCTATGTTGTTGGTGAGTTGTTTTCAGTCACGTCCAACTCTTTATGACCCCATTTAGGGTTTTCTTGGTAAATATCCTGGAGTTGTTTGCCATTTCCTTCTCCATCTCATTTTACTGAGGAGGAAATTTAAATAAACAGGATTAAGTAGCATGCTCAGAGTCATACAGCTAGTAAGTGTCTGAGGCTGGATTTGAACTTAGGTCTTCCTGACTCTAGGCCCAGCACTTCATTCACTGCCCCACCTACCTACCCCTAAGTACTCCATAAATATTAGCTATTATTAACCATTATCATCGTCAATAATATCCTAGTGTGGGTCAACCAGGCCAAGTGAACCTATTTAAAACAGTCCTCACCTCTCTTGCTGTCATTTCCTTCTGGAAAATGAGGAATGTATGATCTCTAGGGTCTCTCCTAGCTCTATTAATGTAGAATTCTGGTCTTCAGCTCCATACAAGGATCACAAAATGGATGGAATGGCCATCCTCAGAGAAGCTAGTGTATCTTTTAGAAGCCTGAACTGATTTTAAAAGGGCTGGTGTAGGAGAATTGACTATGATAGGCCTAAACACCCCAGGATCAAATGCAAAAATCTACTATTTGCTGCTCAAAACCTTTTATAACCTGCCCCAACCTTTACTTTTCTATCTGATAGAATAGATATTCCTCATTTCATACAATATTTTTTTTTGTGGATTCATAAACTTACAGGATGTTAGAGTAGTAAGAAACCTGGAACATCATTTAGTCCAACCCTCTCTTTTTTAAAATTAAATTTTATTTTCAAAATTAACAGTAATCTATTTCCTATCCTTTTCTTTCCCTATCAGAAAAAAAAGAAATATTAGCAAAATTCTGATGACAAATATGTGTAATCAACCAAAACAAATCCCCTCATTGGCTATGTATAAATTATATACTATATTTTTCATTTTATACTTTGGGTCCATTGTCTGTCAAAAAATGGACAGAGTGCTTCTAGTGGTACTTTGGAATCTGTTCAACCATCAACCAATTGGTGAGAATCCCACTTAGTTTCCAATTTTTTACCACTAATGAGAGCTACTATAAATATTTTTGTACATAAAAGTCCTTCTTTTTCTTTGATATCTTTGGTGTATGGGTTTAGCAGTGGTCCATTTGGGTCAAACACCATGCACTGCTTAGTAGTTTTTCATGTATATTTCCAAACTGATCTCCACAACAGTTGTATTCATTCACAGGTCCACCATCAATAAGTCTGTTTTCACACATCCCCTCTAGCATTTGTCATTTCTTTTTTTTTTTTTTGAGTCAGTTTTGCCAGCCTGATGAGTAAACCAAGGCCCAGAGAACTAAAGTGACTCAGGATCATAAGATTTAGCACTGTCATTTAACAACTTTATAGATGATGAAATTAAGGTTTAAATAAGTGAGGTGGCTTGCCCAAGGTTGCATAACTAGCAATAGTAGATTTTGTTATTAACCCACTTATCTAATCTTACCCTCTCCCCTGACCTTCTATCTGGCATCTTTAACTGCCTTTCAGACATCTCACATTGGACATCCTGTAGATATCTTAAGCTCACCATCATTTCATTTACCAAGGCTCACCATCTAAGTGTCCGGTCCTTATTCTTTCTCACACATCATATCCGATTTATTGTTGAGACATGTCAACTTTTATTTGTAAAATCTCCAGTAAATAATGTTCCCTCCCCTCCTGACTTTGCCATCACCTTGGGGTAGAACCTTATCGACCTACAACTGCATTCTTGCAATAACCTGCTGTTTGATCTCCCTGCCTCAAGGCTGTCCCCATTCCAGTCTACTTTCCATGCAGATGCCAGATTAATCTTACTAAAACACATATCTCATCATGTCAACAGTTTCGTCAATAAACTCTAGTGGTCCCCTATCACCTCCAGGAACAAACATAAAATCTTCTGTTCGTTGTTCAAAATCCTTCATAACCTGACTCAACCCCCATCTTTCCAGTCTTACTTTCACTTTATGACCCTCCTCCCAGTCTACTTCACCATCAGGTGAAACTGGACTCCTTGTTATTCTTCAAAAAAAAAATCACTCCATCTCTCAACCCTGAACATTTTCATTGGCTGTGCCTCATGGCTGTACTACTCTCCCTCCTCATCTCCACCTACTGACTTCTCTGTCTTTCTTCAAGTCCCAACTACTAGAAGTTTTTCCATCCCCTCTAAACTCTAGTGTTCCTCTTTCTTGGTTATTTCCAACTTAGTTTTTTTTTGTACATAGTTATTGGCATGTGGCAGGTCTTTCTTTGTATCCTCTGTGTTAACCCAGTGGCTGATAGATAGTAGCCACTTAATAAATGCTCACTGTGATTACGATTCATACTACAGCAACATGGAGTAGTGGAGAGAGAGCCAAGTTTAGAGACAGAAGGTTCAAATTCTGTCTCTGACAACTTTGGCTATACAACCCTCAGCAAGTTATTTAACCTCTCAGTGTTTTAGGGAATTCTAAAACTATAGTATGCAGAGAAGGCATCACCTTATATTGGTAGAGAATTTTCTCACCTGAGAGTTCCCTATAATAAATCAGATCAAAAGCATGGTCCCCATCACTATGACAACCACCACCTCACTACCACCATCACTACTACATATTCGTGTAGTTCTTCATCATCCTCAGATTTTTTTGATGGTTGCTGACAAAGAAAGCCACTGTTTGAGCACTTTGATTAATGAAGGTGGCAATGATTATCTGACTCTTTGAGACCCTTGTAAACTGAGGCAGGAACCCTACAAAAATCAGATCCTCTTTCACAAAGGAAAGAAAACTGAAGGGAGACAATGCATGTAAAAGTCAAGAGTGAGCTTTATTAAGCAAGTACAAACATGATCACATGGAGCAGACAGTCTAATGTTGAAACAGTTCATTTTGGGGAAAATAAGGAATGGTTTATATAATTTTCTAGCAACAGAAGGTGGCAAATGGACTAATGTGGAGGGAAAGGAGCATGTTTGGGATGGAGAGTTCCAGGTGGGACACTGAATTCTTGGTACATTGAGATGTGTAGGATGATGCAGAGAGTCCAAGGCTCAAGTGCAGGCAAGACAAAGGGAATGTTGAGAAAGTTCTGAACAAGGTCTTGAGTCTGCACCTTCTGCTCAGGGTTGAGCCTGAGCTGATCAAAGCTGGTTGTTCTGTGGTTTATGGCAGCTATAAACGTCTTCAAATCTGAGTTCACTCACAAAGGATCACTTGTATGCCAAGCAGCTCTGAACTCCAGAAATCCTTCTAACTGGTTCCCAATTCCATTGCTCTACTTCCCTGTGAAGAAGGGAAGCTCCAACATATCTAATAAGTTATAGTCATGTCCACACCCTATGTGGAGTTTTCTTGACAAAGATTTTTCCAGTGAATAGGACTTCCCCAAGGTCACACAACTAGTGAGTATCTGAGGCCAGATTTGAACTCAAGTCTTCTTGATTTCAGGCTCAGTGCTCTATCCTCTGAGCCACCTACCTGCCTCTGATGGCAGTAAATACTGGACCATAATAGAAAAGGCCCTTTTATCTTTCCTTTCTTTTCCATTCTCATCCATATAGCCCTTGTCAGGAAGATGATGGGGAAACACATTGATAAATTTGATTTGGGAGAGACTGATATGTGTTCATCCTTCTTTGCTGAAGAAGACCACACCAACAGAGAAATAATGACATGACTTACACTTGATTTTGTTTTGAGTGAGGGAGGACTATGCAGGTCACCAGCCTCACTTCTCCTCCAGAGCCATCTGAATCCAGTGACCAGATATTCATCAGGATGACTGGAGATGGCCCAGGATGAGGCAATTAGGGTTACGTGACTTGCCCAACGTCACACAGCTAGTGAGTGTCAAATGTCTAAGGTGAGATTTGAACTCAGGTCCTCCTGATTCCTGGACTGGTGCTCTATCAACTAACTGGATTCAGATGGCTCTGGAGGAGAAGTGAGGCTGGTGACCTGCACAGCCTTCCCTCACTCAAAACAAAGTCAAGTGCAAGTCATGTCATTGGAGCGACTGAGAGAATAGAGGGAAGAGACAGATGAAAACCACAGAATTATCATGTATTGATTTTTAAAGTTATTATATTCAATCCACAGGTCAAACTATACACATCATTCTCAAAGCTATCTTGCTACAGAAGTAACAGACCAAAAATGCATCCCGGAGAAACCCCTTGCCCTGGTTTCTAGTAATGAATGATACCAGTGACCAAGGATATAAGTTATCACCTAATTAGTATATCTGCCAGATAATTCACTACTTTTCCTATATAAGCTTTAATCTCATTCCTGTTAAATTATGAGTTCCTTAAGGAATTCAAGTTCCCTAAGAAGCTCTGCCAGCCATGTTGGTGTTACAACAAGCCTTTGTCACCTTGACTTGAAGAATGCCTGAGTTCTTGAATTCATTCCAGCTGACCCACTCTCTCCTGCACTCCATGTCTTTGGGGAGGTTGCTGAATTTCTCCCTCTCAAACCTCAAACGTCAGCTTCATGTTTGCAGGTTGATTTGTTATCTTAGGATGGCTCACATTTCCAATTTACACCATGATGCTAGATTGAGAGAACACCAATGTATCACACAATATCAGACTATGAAGAGTCTTTAGAAATCATCTAGTCACCTCTCTTCATTTATACATGAGTGGATTTCTAGGCAATCCTCTAAGATTATAAATTGCAGAGAAGGTGCTAACCTGCACGGTAGCCTTAGGGAGTCCTTGATACTGATGAAATTACAAGTATATTCTCTTCCTCTACTTTACAGATGAGAAAACCAAGGTCTGGAGTCCTGAAATGAGTTGCCCATGATCAAACACCATTACTAAGAAGAAGAAATTCAAAAGGTTCACACCTTCTGTGGAAAAAAATAACTTTTCCTACTTAATTAAAAACCACAATGAGACAAGAGTGAGGGCAAAAAGATCAAATATATCATGAGGGTAAGCATCTACTTGCTGAGAGGTCCCAAGGTATCACCCTGATATATACAATTGGGTATGTTGTCTTCCTGGGTTGTGTAAGTTTCTGAGATTTGTTAAACCTGAGGACCACCACGCCATTCTTGTTTATCTGTGTAGGAACAATGTTGACATAGGAATCTGGAAAGATTCAAAAAAATTATGAAGTCTTGGGCAGGAAACTGATGTCTGTAAAGGCATGTGCTTTCATCCCTTCTGCCAGGGGTGTCAAGGATCTCAGAAGAGAAAGGAGGATGTAGACTGTGAACATCTATGTCCGTGAACATCTGTCAGATAATAATCTTGGGCTTTTTAGATGATAATGTAAGAAACCAGGAGGCAGGGCTCCTGCCCGGGGGGCGGAGTTAACTAGGTCTAAGAGGAATATATTAGATTAGAGATGGATGAAGAAACCATCTGGTTTCTTTAAACTTGAGAAAACAAGAGGAGGTAGAAAGATAATTTGGTAGATAGTAGATATGAGAAAGACAGGTAATAGGAAGTTAAAGTTACTAAACTGGATAGTCAAAAGAGCAGCAGGAATAATGCTTAGGAGATTAATAGCCCTAAGGCTATTCAACAAGGTCCAAGAAACTATTCCAGGAAGAGAGATGTAGAAATAGTACTCATTGACTAATATGTCTATACACTAATGCATGGAATACTCCATTGAACTAAGGAGCTAAGTATGGGGATGTAAAATTACCTCATAGGCATAGACTTGATGACATGTGACTCATGACTGGAACATGAAAATGGAAGGATACTCCTTGTTCAAGAGGAGGAAATTAGATAGGAAGAGGTAAGGTCACATTGTGTAGCATGAGTATGCTCACTAGTATCCACAGACCTTAGTGGCGGGCACAGGAGATGAGTTGGGATGAGGGCTGAACATTGGTGTTGCTGCATGACAGGCCACCGGGAAATGGGATAACAAATTCCTAACACAAATTATGAAACTGTCATGGCAGGGAGGTAGAGTGGTGATATGGGACATCCACAGAAGACCCCTCTGTTTGCAAAAGCACATCACCATTAGCCTTTTGACTTGTCTAAATCATAATTTAATCTTTCAGAAAGTAGAAAAAAGGAAAGAAAGGAGCTTTTCTTTTGTGCCAAGTAGTGCTAGACACTTCACAACTATTATCTTGTTTGATTCTCATAATAACCCCAGGAGGTGGAAGCTGTTATTTTCCGCATTTTACAGTTGAGGAAACTGAGGCATGAGAGAAGTGATTATTAACCAGTCATTAATATTGGTGAAAACTAGGATTTTTTTCCATCCTTAATTTCAACATTAGGTCAAAGCTTAGTTCTCTGAAGGTCAGGGCAATAAAGAGACGAAATTTTGAAATTATTACACCATCCAACTAGAGAACCTGCAAAGAATTTAATCTAAGGTGAATTCCAGCAGGCAAATTCGATTGCTCTTGAGGTGATCTGACTTGAGATAGTCTTTTGTTGTCCATGCGTGACATAACCAATCAACCCCCTCCCCCAACCCCTCATTATAATATTCATAAGTTACCAGATACTGATACCTTCTCATTATAAAATTCATTCTCTCTTTACATGTTAACCAAAGTTGATTCCCACCCTCAGGAGCACCCACTCTTCCAAGGGCATAATGTTAAGAGGGTTCCATGAAGGGTCTTTGGCATAGAAGAGTACCACTGACTCCTTTTATTAATTATCTGCTAGCATGATTAATAAAGTGATTAGTTAACACAGAAGCTACATCTCTTAAATTTTTTATATGTCACAGGCAGACAGAGGTGAAGTGACTTTCCCAGGGTCACACAGATAATAAGAATCGGAGGTCATATGTGAACTCAAGTCTTACTGATTCCAGACCTAGCAGTCTATCCACTGCACTACGTAGCTGCCTCTTTAGAGTAAGTAACCAGAGGTGTTATGATCCTGAACCTGTTTCTGACCAATAAAGAATCTGTTAGGATGGGAACTTTAGGAGACAATGACTATTCATCTGAGAGTTTGTTGGTTGGTTGGTTGTCCTTCATCCTTAAAGAGGACCAAAATGACATCACCATGATAAAGTGAAGTTTCATTGTGTACGACTGTGTCTGCTCAGACCAATACAAGCTCGGAATGCTCTGCCACAGATTGGGCACAGATAATCTATGTGAATATTTGGGGTGGTTACTACAAATTTGCACATCCTACATACCCTTTATGCTGTTTCAGTTCTGCTTTGCTTATAGAGCATAGCACCCTTTCTGATGTGGGCACTCCCATGCTGAGTGGTCCTGTGCCAGTGTCTCCCATGTCACACAATCAATTCCAAAGTTCTTGAGAGAGACCTTGAGAGTGTCCTCTGTATCAGATTTGAACTCATGAAGTTGAATCTTAATAATTACATGCTTACTGCTCTATTCACTGTACCACCTAGCTTCCTCCCCCAACTTATCAATGCCCTATCTAAAACCTATTATTCATGACCATCAGTTGAGGGACAGTTAAACAAATTACAGAATGTAAATATAATAGAAGATTATTGGGCTGTAAGAAATGGCAAAAGGGATTGTTTCAGAGAAACTTGGTGAGATGTATATGAACTGATGCAATGTGAAATGGGAAACTGGGAGAACAATCCATACAATAATCCGTACTAGGAGTACACCGGTAAATGTTTAATAATAGGCTTTCAAAGAAAAGTACATAAGACTTTTAAATTTAATTTACTTTATTAACATTTCCCCATTATTTTCTACAGCTTAGACAATCAAAACAATATATCAAGTTCTGATTTGTAGTATTTGCTGATTTCTGAGGTATATATGCTCACAGTGAAAATTTAACAACCAACTCTCCCATTCAAGATGACTCTAGCACATCTCTGACTACAATACCATTGTTAAAAAGAGCAACTTTTGAAAAGACTTAAAATCTCTGATCAATGTATGATTAACCATAGTTCCAGAGTAACTACTTTCTAGAATCTAAATTAAGAGTTGTCTAGGTTATTTGGTCACTGAAATATTTATCTCCCTTCATTCTACCCCATTCTACCTCAAAAAGAGAAGTTTGACTTCTTTTTGCAGCTCAGCAGAAACCACTTAAAGAATAAATTAATGTTTCTAGTCACAGTGAATAGGAATTTAGCTTTTTATTGACTCCTATCTTTACTTAACATATTTTACTCCTATATGAATAACCTGCTTCAAGGGGCTGAGGACTTGAGGCTGAGAGGAAGTCACCCCAAGTCACTCCAAGTCCTATTTGAATTAAGGGATAGGGCACAAAACTTATTGAAGGCAACAGAGTCCCATAAGCTCCCCTGTCATTTCCTTACAATTTAGCAGCAAAAGCTTTCTAGGTGGGTGATTTTTGTGATAGGTCAGTAACCACACAATTAAAGAAAATGAAAAACAGACAAAAACACACAAAAATTGTAGGGTTTATTGACATGTATCCACAGCCAGTCAGGTTCCATGATTCTGGGGATTGCTTCTAAGTTCCCCAAGCGCTGGGACAAATTTTTAGATCTCTACAGAGATGGTGAGCTCCTCTGTCAACAGTAAGCAGCTAGCTTCTCCAATGGTCTGGCTTTGAGGCTTTTATCATTCAGTAGGCTTGCTTTTTAGAGTTGTTAACATGCTTTTTCTACTTCATAATCTATAGCCCAGGCACCAGGAAGCAGTGATTGTTGAAAGCAGAGGCAAATGGATTGAGGTTTAGAATGCTTAACCCATATCTTACCCAGAATCTTGGACTAGGGCAGGGAAATTCCTTCTCTGTACACTCTCTGAGCCAAGGGGAACAACCATTTCCCCCCACTGATGGTCATTATCTATACAATAATAGATCTTTGGGAAGTTAGACTTGCTATCTGTTATGAGTGGTAAATGAGGGAGGCAGAGATGACAAAAAAAAAGATACTATTGTCTGTCCATGGTCTCAATATATGACTTACGTAACTTTTAATTTTTTTGCATCCAGTCTCTATAAAGCATTTAGGTGCCATAAACAGATTCACTGTTTCCTTTTTTGTCTTTTGTGGAAGAAAAATTCTTAGATGCAAGTCTTTCAAAGACACTTGCTAGCTGTCTGATGCCAGGCAAGTCACTTAACCCTCTTTGCCTCAGTTTCCTTGGAGACAGAGAAAGAAATGACAAACGATTTCAGTATCTTTGCCAAGAAAACTGCAAATGGGGTCATGAAGAGTTAGATACCACAGAATATCAACAATCTAAGAATCTCTGCTTAGAGGTAAAAATTCACAAGTACAAGGCATGTCCCCTCCTTCTCAGGAATTCTCAGATTTGGAATAAAAAGTCCAAGACTTTTTCTATTGTATTAGCTACATGGTACAATGAATAGAATGTTGACTTTGGAGTCAGGGAAGACCTGAATTCAAATCCATCTCAGACACTTAATAGCCATGTGACTCTAGGCAAGTCTCAGTCTCAGTTTCATCAGCTATAAAACACAGTGCCTCCCTGATGGGGTTGTTATGACAGTCTAATGCACTTTGCAAACTTTAGAGCTCTATATAAATATTAGCTATTATTTTATTACCTGTTCCAGTAAGAGAGGCAAAAAGGGACAGGAGAGCAGGGCTTTTTTGGAGACTCCTCATTCTCATTCTCCACTTATTTTTAAGACCTCTCTACTCACTAGAGTTGTTCCCTATGTGGGTCAATGAAAGGAGATCCCTGTGTCTTCACAGCAGGATTTCTGAGAGCTTGCTTCCCAGACGAGCACCCTCAGTTGCTTTCAGACATAAGTACACATCCAGAAATCTCAGCATGTTGATTAGGGAACTCAATATCCTCTTCTCAGCCCCTTTATTCCCTCCCATACTGTCAGACTCATATAATGTGATAAATGCGAAGAGTTTTTTAACTACAAAGTTTCATTTAAATGTCAGATATTGGGAATCAGAAGATTCCAAGGGGGATTTAACCTGGCTGAGTCCTTACTTGCTATACCCATAACAGGGTTCTTTGTTAAGCATCGGGCATGGTTCCAGAAGTGTTTCCTTCATCCTCTGTCCTCCATTCCTCATGTACTTGAGTATGCAGTTGAATTGGAATACTCTGGAGAACTCACTCTAAGATGCAAATCTTGGGTTATTCTGTGGACTTGGACTAGAAGGAAGGGTGAATTGTCTCTGAAACCTCCTGCAGTTAGCAATTCCCCACACTGTAGTAGCCTGGTCTCTGTGGCAACTTTGGATCAGCCTGAATTCCATAGCTATAGGCTGGGAATGATTCCAAAGTTTGGGTATGCCACAATGACCAAATGATTTCTTTGCCTTATCTTGAAATCTCAGAGACTTTGTAAATCATTTAGTAACTGAACAAGAACAAGACAACAGAAAGGCAACCAATCTTCTCATAAAGACCTCCCAATGATGGGAAATCCACTACTTTCTCAGGCAGTTTGCACAACTTTTCACTGATTCTGATTGTCAGGTAACTTTCCCTATTGTCTGTAATCTGGAATTTTATAACTTCCACCCATTAATCTTAATTCTGTTCTCTGAGGCTAAGAAGAATAAGTTTACTCTCCATTGCATATGGCGGCCACAGGTCTTGGCAAGCCTTCACATCAAAGGTGCTAGTCCATCCCATGTACCCCAGAATCTTGAAATATTGGAGTTACAAGGAATAAGGGAGGAGAGATGGTACAGGGCACAGATGAGTGAAATAACACAAGTAAGGCACCATCCCCTGTTCTAGAAAAGCAGTGGTTTAGTAGATAGAGCATCCAACAGGAAGACCTGACTACACAGTCCTACTCTATTTACTACCTGTATGACCCAGAGCCAAGTCATTTATCTTTTCTCACTTCAATTTCCTCATCTGTAAAATGGAGGAGTTGTATATAAGACCTCCTCCCTCTAAATCTATGATCCCATGATCCTTCCAAAGTTAGGGACAATGTAAGACAGGTGTTTCTTTTATGTGTAAGACCATTAATTGATGGCTCAGGAGGAGAAAGTGAGGCTGGGGACCTTGTTCAGCCTTCCCTCGCTCAAAACAAAGTCAAGTGCTAGTCGTGTCATCATTTCTCTAATGTCATGGTCTTCTTTGAAAACAAAGGATGAACACAAACCTGTGAGTAGACAGAGCTGCCTGAGTGGGAACCCAGCTAGCTGGGTAACTCAACTCATCCTCTCTCTTCTGCTCCCCCACCCTTCCTTCTCCTCTCCAAAGGAAGGTAAATTTGGATGGCCAGAGTCAATTAACTTGGGGTTTACTGGCTACTTTTTCTTTCTTTTTTTCTTTCCTTCTTTCCTTCTTCCCTCCCTCCCTCCCTCCCTTCCTTCCTTCTTTCTCTCTTTCTTTCTTGTCTTTCCCAAAACCTTAAACCCAGTGCAGTCTGAAGCCCATACATTCAACACCAATAGGGCCCTGCCCAAATTCCTCTTCATGGCTGTTTCCTGTCCTTAACAGTGATTATCAATAGTAACTGTTGCTCTTTCCCTCCCACCTTGATTTTCTTTTGCTCATTTAAAGGGCCATTCCCTCATTACTTCTTAAAGAGGCCTATTCACTGAATGGTTGTCGCCTCACTCTAAGTGAGTATCTGAATAGGTCTTAGCCAAAAAAGGTCAAAGTCTCCCATTGCATCCTGGGTCATCTTCAGTCAGCCTGATGAATATCAGGTCTCTGGATTCAGATAGCACAGGAGGAGAAGTGAGCCTGGTCCTTGCACAGTCCTCCTCACTCAAAACAAAGTCAAGTGCAAATCATGTCATCATTTCTCTGATGTCATGTTTGTCTTTGAAAATGAAGGATGAACACAAAAACACAAGAACATTAATTACTTCAAAACAGCAATCATTCCCCACCCCCTCAACACCTTGTCTTAGGTTTAGAAAGGGAAGGGACCTTAGATACCATCTGGTCCAACTCCCTGAAGTGCAGCGTCATACCGATAATAAGTAGCAAAGGCAAGATTTCAACTCAACTCCTTTGCCTCCAGAATCCACACCTTTCCCTTTTTCTTTTCAAGCTAAACATTTCCACTTCCTTTAATCAATTCTCTTTTAGAAAACTCTCCAATCTTTCACCACCATAGCCATAGTCTCTGGATGTTTTCCACTGTTAACAGGATTCTTACTGAGCCAGTCTCTAACCTGAGAATGCTCGGTGCCACACAAAGCAGGCCTAAAGATGGGAGTGCCAGTAATCAAGTAGTTGAATTAATCAGTTTCAGAGTGAGGAATGTTCTCTTAGCTGAAGTGAAAGCATAGATAACACACTTAAATCACAGCTAGAAAGGAGGGGTAAGGTGGATAACAAATAATTATTTAGTGATTTCCTTCGAGAAACCCATAAGTCCCACAATACAACAGTTCTTTGGGGGTTGTGACCACCTCCCCTAAAATACAGAACTAGAGTTCTGTGACAGGAGCAAGTTCTATAGTCTTTGATTCACTTTACTTTAAGGACACAGGCAGAAGGATGCCAGTGATTGTGAGTCTTGTCAAGGTCTGATTGATGAGTTCAAGCTGCATTGTAAGTCTGACTCATGAGCTGGAAAAGGCAATTCTGCAAAATTTAATCTGTTAGTATATTTATTACACATGTCATATTGATTATTATAAAAAATTACAAATTCATTTCTCACTACCCAGTGCTTAACATATTGTCTGGCACTAAATAAATGGTTTTTGTATTTTGTCTTATCTTTTACAAATGAGTAGTTTTCGAGTCATACTGCCTCCATCTTGTATTTTTGAAGTTGAATTTTGAATTTTTAAACCTGTATCAGAAATGACTTTTTTTTCCTAGACCTATGATTTCATCAGTATAAAGAAACATGAAAGTTCTCTTCAGAAATTTGGATTGACAACTCATCTATAATTTGCCATCTTGGGCACACAGGGCACATCACCTACCCACTTGCATCAGTATACATCAAATGGAGGAATTAAACCTAAGTCTTTCTGACTCCAAGGCCAGCTCTTTATCTACTGCACTATTAGCCAGATTAAACTTCATCTCATTAGATTTGACCCAGTGTTCTAATCTTTTCAAAATCTTTTTGATTACCGACTCTTTCACTAGACATTAGCTAGACATTAACTTTGTATCATCAGAAAATATGAGCAATAGCCCACCTCTGGGCTATCTGGGCTATCCAAATCACCAATTAAAAAAAAAGTTAAACAGCATAGAGCTAAATACTGATCTTTTGACACTCCATTTTACTTAAAGTCATCATCAAACTCTTTTCTCTTTGCGTCTTACTTTTAGCCAATGCTGAATCTACTGAAATGTATTCTCATCTGACCTACATCTTTTTCACAAGAATGGCATGAAAGCCTTTGTAAAGCTTTTCCATGATTAAGATGAATTTTATTGGCAATATTCTTCTCACCAACAAGTCTAATAACCCTGTCAGAAAAGGAAAGGTTGTTAGTCTGGCAGAATGTGTTCTCTATGATAACATGTTGGCTCTGTGATCACTGATGCTCTTTCTAGATGTTCACTAATTATATGTCCTAGATTTTATTAGAAATTGAAATCAACCTTACTGACTTCTAATTTGCAGATTTCACTCTCCTCCACTCACCTTTTTGAAAATTGGGACATGTGTCCTTCCCCAGGTCTATGGAACCTTTACCATTCTCTACAACCTTTTAAAAATCACTAATAGTGGCTCAGCAATCCTGTTCATTAGTTCTTTCAATACCCTGAGATGCATCTTGACTAAGTCTGGTGATTTGAACTCTTTAAGGCTAGCTAGATGCTCTCATCAATTCCTTACTTATCTTGGATTTCAACTTTGTGGACCAGCTTTCTTGCCCTAAGATCCAGGTCTAAGATCTTTGTACATGAGAGAAAACAAGCCAACTGCCTTGACTCCTTTGTCTGTTTTCATGGTTCTAGCTACCCCAAGCAGTGATTCTTTCTTGTCCTTGAACCTTCTCTTTCCCCAATATGACTGTAAAAAATTGTTATTTTTACATTTTATCCCTAAACTCAGTTCATTCCGAGCAGTTTTCCTCCTAACACTAGTATTCTAGAACCATACCATTCATTTGTTTTCATTCTTATTACACAACCACAGACAAATCTCTCTTTTCCTTATCTTCAGAATTGTTTGTCTACCTTCAGAAATTTGAAGAATTTCCCATCTCTACCAGGTTGACATTCCCTGTAGAATTATGGCCATAGGATCCTACCTATCTCTGAACCCTTTCAAATAATTTCCTTCAAAATCTAGAGTGTATGTCAGACTCAAGTGCTTCCCCATCTCTAGTACAATCTTAGAAAAGAAACAGCTACCTCCTCCCATCATTTCTTCTTCAGCTACTAATTCCTTCTTGTTAGTGAGACTAAATAGCAGCTCCTTTATTTATTTTCCAATTTTTCAAGAGTGAAATTATTCCTAAGGCAAGGTGAGAAATTATTAGTTGTCTCCCTCTTGATCAAGCGTGAACTCAACAAGCTTTCTTTTCACTGCAATATTATACTTCTGCATTGGTCTTGTGACAAATTTCCTGTATTTATCTATTTCCTCTTTCTAACCAACTGGACAATACAATATATGCCATGATTATATCACTTCTATTTTTACATCCAAATGCTCTCTACCCTGCTTCCTCCCTCTGATTCCTGGATTTCCTCACATGGTATATCTTCTTAATATGTACTCTTACTTGCTCCCTCTTCTTTAACTTGTCCTATTCATTTTCAATTAGCTATACCCTTTAGGTAACTGGTGGCTCAATGGATAGAGTGCCAGTCCTAGAGTCAGGAAGACCTGAGTTCAGATCTGGATTAGACATGGACTATGTAGCCCTGAGCACATCACATAACTTCTGTTTACTTCTATTTCTTTAAAATTATGTAAAAATGAGGTTAATAATAACATCTCCCTCCCCGGGTTGTTATGAGGATTAAAAGAGGTAGTAATTATAAAGCACTTAGCATACTGCCTAACACATAGTAAGGGCTATTATTTAAATAATATATCCTAATCATCACTCTGATCCCCAAGTCTGGTAATACTTGTGAGGTCAAATTTATCTCATTGAGTTAAGATCTCTAGTTGTCTTTTCTTGTTATTCACTACTAATTAATAAAGCTAATTAAACTGCACAGGGCCAAACTCAGATTTTTCTGATACTCTGTCGCAGTAGTGTCTAATTCAAACAGATACAGGGGGCACTATAATCATACATAAACCATACTTAGGAATCACTACAGGTCCCGTATTGACTTAGTTTTAAATGTAATATACCTATGTTTTATTGCATTTTTATTAATTTTATTAAATATTTCCCAATTACGTTTTAATTTGGTTCAGTCCACACTTGGGAATATGGCCCATCAGCTGTGTGTTGGCTGCCTCTGTTCTATCCCATTCCAAGTAAACATTTAACCATTTACCCTTTGGGTCTAGCTATTCAAATAATGCTGAAGCCACTATATTTTGTGTATTTGGCTACCAGAGATCTTAGGCTTTATTTCTGTCTTCTTCCTGGATTTTGTCTCCTGTGAATTTCTGCTAATCTCACTATATTGTAGCTATCATCTGGGGTATCTAGTCTGATGAATGTGTATCATCCTTCCTTTTGACTGATAAAACCCTTTCCAAACACCACAGGCATATATTTCTACTAATCTTTCTTATGAATAATATACACTCCTACCAAAATGCATCATTCCTATAAAAAGCTAAGCCCTAGAAATCCAAAGTCCTTTCTTAGGGGATATCTTAACCTTATTCTCACTGACCAAATTTTCTTTTATCTTCTGAAGCCATGCCCTTAATTAGCAACAACAGTTAAGATCCCACCTGTGTTCTGAACGTCTTCAGTTTCTTGCCTAGGACTTCATAATCCTTAACAATATTTTCTAGATTCCTCTTGGAAAGATCAATTTTACCTAATGTGGATCATCAGAAGTTTTTGACAAATCTTGGGAGTGTTCATCACATCCTGGATACATGCCCCAGAAAGAGAACATAATACTCTTATTTCCTCAGTACCCCCAAGCAGAGAGGGACCAGTCATGGTTTGTTTCATCTTTCTCTCACCCTTACCTGTTCATCATACTACCTCTTGGTACCTGTGAATTCACAGCATCATGTATCAGACAATAAACAGCTGCTTCTTCATTGAAGGGTCTATCTCCCTCTTCTTCATGAAAAACCTCATTTTATTACTTTCAACAGTCCTTAATTTTCCCTTTAACCCTCTGTCACCTTCTTCCATCTTCCAAACTCTTGACATAGCTAGAATCCCCTGCCCTCTTCCTTCAGAAACATTTCATTCCTTCTGATAAGACAGAAATTGAAGAGGTATTCTATAAGCTACTTTATTTAGCCTATCTTTGAGAGAAAACATGTCAGTGCCAGGAAGACTCATGTTCCAGTTTGGCTTCTGACATCCTGGCTGTGTGACCATGGACAAGTCGTTTAATCTCTCAGTACCACAGACAACTTTCTTAAAGTAGACATTGCAGAGAAGTTGCTAATCTCTACACCTAGAGAGGATTTCCTCATCCAGGAATTCCTTATATTAATAGAGTTTTGGGTTCAGTGCTTTTCCCTCTCCCTATTCTTGAGGAAGGGAGAAAAACTTGTGCTTTGAGTGTAGGTAACAGTTATTTGCCTGTGGGGTCAGGATTACTGATATTTGAGTGAGAGTAACTCTAGATAAGAGAGGACATTGAGAAAGGGATAGGAGAATATCAAAGACAACATTTGCTTAATTCATAATACCTAGGAGTATTGTCTATTCACTGCCATTTGAATTCCCTGAGCCCCATGACTGACCACATAAACAATGCGGGGTTGGGGGAAGAGTAAATGAATGAACCCATGCTTAGGGTTTGGCACCTGCAACATTCATACATATCTTCTATAGTCACTGTTGCTAGGTGCATATATAGTCCTGGAGTCAGGAAGACTCATCTTCCTGAATTCAAATCTGACCTCACACACTTACTAGGTGTGTGACCTTGGGCAAGTCATTTAACCCTGTCTGTCCCTGTTTCCTCATCTCTAAAATCACCAACTTTGGTAAACACACTTATCCCATATGTACTCATTCACTGATTTTTTAATTTATTGCCCAAATATTTATTGATAGCTCTTGAATTACAAAGAGCTTCATAGTTTATAAGTTGCTTTATTCTATGAGGCAGTCAGTGAAGGTGTTATTGTTATTGAGAGCCAGGATACCAGTGGAATTGTTTTAATTTGATTTAACACCTCATATTCCCACAACAGTAGCTGGAGTTATTGTGAGCAAAATTATGGAGTCATTTGAGTTAATTTTGCCCTTGGGTAAAATCTGAGATTCCGCTGCTGGTCCTTTGGGCAAGGAGTATTTAAAGTCAACACCAAGACTCTGAAGTGCTTAAGGCCCCAAAGAGTTTTCTTGCTATTTGCTTTGAAATTCCTTGTTGGAGGCTTCCACTTGCTCTTTTTTTTCTTTAAACTGCTTTTTTTAACTGCATTGAGGACTGTTTTCACTAGAGTATGTTTGAAGATATTTTTATTAAATGGATTGTTAATCACTCAAAACTCTGAGTGATTTATCGCATGCCAGGTGGAGCCCTGACTAGACAATCATGACAGATGATCCTAATGTAGCAACTAGAACATTGGTGGTATTTGATAAACGTTTCTTGAAGTGAATATAATTCATTGAGGAAACTGAAACTGAGACATAGTAAGTGCCTTGATAACTGAACAATTATGGAAGATGGGAGGGAGCCACAAGTTTAGGGAAGGCAAATTCCTTGCTTTAAAAAAAAATAAAATTAAAGAGACAAGAATACAGTCTACAGACTATAGGCTGATGAACTTGACTTTGACTATTGGCAACATTCTAGAACAGATTGATGAAGATATGATTAGTGAAATCTGGAAAAGAAAGGGGCAGTCACATAAAGCCAGCATGACTTCATTAAGAACATGTTGGCAGCTGATTGGCAGAGTGAATAAAGCACTGCTCCTGGAGATAGGAAGACGTAAGTGTATCTTCACTCTCAGACACTAATTAGGTGTGTGACCCCAGACAAGGTACTTAATGTCTATTTGCCTCAGTTTCCTCATCTGTAAAATTAGTATTATAATAATAGCACCTACTTGCCAGGCTTACTGTGAAGATAAAATGAGATAATGTTTGTAAAGTCTTTTGTCAACTTTAAAGCACTGTACAAATACTAGTTAATTATGATTAAGAACAAATCATGCCATAGTAATCTTATTTCCTTTTTTTACAAGGTTAATAAACAAGTGGATGGGACACTTTGGATATAGTTTACCTAGATTTCAACAAAGAGTCTGATAAAATGTCTCATGAAAGAGTCACATGCTGTTCTTATAGATAAGACAGAGAAATGGGGTAGTACAATTAGATGGATTTGAGTTTGGGGCTGACTGGACTCAAAGTAGTTAAAGCCTTTGTGTAAAAAAAACACAACAGAGGTAAAATAACAGAATTTAGCCATGGATGTGTGGAACAAATGAGGGGGAAGAGTCAAAGATGATGCTGAAATTTTGACCCTGGGTCACTTGAAGTGATAGCAAAACAGGGAAGTTAAGAGAAGGAACTACTTAGGGGGAGTGCAAGGTGACAGGGTAATATCATCACATGGCCCTATTTAACTTTAAAAGACAGAAGTCATGTATTTCAGTTTTTTACAACTCTAACAAAAGGATTCCAAGAAAGTAAAAGAGACAGAGAAACGTCCCATACACATAAAAAGTGTCAGTATCAGCACTTTTTGTATTACCAAAGAAAGGAATTATTTATTAAGTACCAATTATGTGCCAGGGACTATGCTTTACAAATACCTCATTTAATCCTCACAACGACCCTAAGAAGTAGGTTATATTACTATCTCTATTTTACAGTTGAGGAAACTGAGGTAGACAGCATGTGAATGATTTACCCAGGGTCATAGAGCTAGCCAGATTTGAACCTAGATTCAAACTCCAGGTTCAGCACTCTATCACTCTGACTTCCCTGAGAACTGGAAGAAAAGGGGGTTGTCTATGATGAATAGGTAAATGACTGACTATATTGCAACATATGAACGTGGTTGGAATAGTATTATGTTATAAAAAATGACTATATGTTTAGTTTTCCAGAAAAACTTAGGAAGACTTGTATGATACAGAGTGAGGGAAGCAGAACCAGAAGGGCAATTTACATGATAACTACAGTGATCTAAGAGAAAACAATTGTAAAAGACTTCAGAACCCTGATGAATGCCATGATTAATCATGACTTCATAGCACTGACATGAAGCATGTCTCCCTTCTCTTGGCACGGAGATGGTGGACCATAGGTATGAAATGAGCCCTGCATTTTCAGACACTTCGATGCATAGGATTGTTCAGCTTAATTCCAGTTATTTGTTACAAGAGAGCATTCCATCTGGTGGAGGTATTTGGGGAATGATGGTGATGGGAAAAGATCATCCATCAAGCTTTTCTTTTTCTTTTTTTTTTAATTTAGAAATTGAACAAAAATGAAACAGACCCATTTTCCTTCTCTCAGGTTGCTGATTATTTTATTATTGGAATATAGGTCAGCCAGACAACAACGTTCTAAAGCAACACCAGGTGGATATAGGTCTGCAGAAGTGGAAATAGATCTGAGGAATGGAAAAATAGGATAGAATTAAAATGATTAAGAACATACAGTAAATCATTTACTGGAAACCTGGATTGGATGATGAGAAAAATATATAGCATAAAGGAAAGGCTATAAAATTTAGAGACAGAAGACTTGGACTCAGTGGCTCCATCATTTCCCCACTTCTGGGATCCTCAGTTTTCACATATTAAAAACTGGCTTTAGTCTGGATGCCCTCCAAGGTTCCTTTACCATTCTAAGATTCTAGGAGATTTTTTTGAGGTCTTTTCCAGCCATAAGTTCTATGGTTCTAGTAATCTATTATTTCTCTATCCCCTTGAAATGTGAGGGAAATAAAGTTGTATTTTATTGGCTCCCCTTGAGAGTCTTTGATGTGTTTCACCACAACAAGAGCAACATAACAAAGCCCTGTTCAGATTTGCTCAGCAAGTAAGACTGCTTGAAGTCCCCCTAACTCTTCCAGTTGCTTCAGCCCCAGATGTTGCAATCATGAAGGGGCATGCTTCAGGGAGGATATATGTTTGACCGGGTAAACCACAAATCCCGAAGATGAAAGGTGGTTATTGTTTGCTCTCCTGGCCTGGTTTCTCTAAAACTTAGACTGTGTAAAGACTTATAGTGCTTTCTAAATTCAGGGAACCTGAAAAGGTCAATATATTGGGAAACTGACAGCTTCTGCCAGGGTAGCTCCTCCTTCCCCTTCATACCTAGAGAGGGTGTAGGTGTTGTGGATATTGACCAATCACAGACTGAGACAGGCTGAAAGCACGTTTGTTTTTAGGATGTGGTGTCCAGAAATATGGCTTTGGATCGTCTATTGGCAGAGGAAGAGGAAGAGGAAGAGGAGAACGAGGTGCTGAGGTTGCTATGTAGAATCTTTTTATTTTTCTTAAAGAACCAAGAGGCTCAGGCTGAAAACTCAATGCCTTGTGAGGTAAGTGCCAAATTCAAATTTAAAATGTTTTTTTTTTCCTATTGTAAACTCAGAACTTAGTGACTACCAGGATATGTAAAGGAGGACAGTTTGCACATGGATTTAAGCACAGTATGTAAAAGTTTGTGTGTTCCTGAGGGGAGAGGAAAACAAAGGGAAGACAGGAAGTGGAATGTTTATCTGGTTTGTCTAGAGCAGTGGTTTTTAAAGTGTGGTCTGTGCACCCCAGGGGTAGTCAAGGTCACAACTATTTTCACAGTAAGTTTTTCTGCCCCTTAAAATTAATATAATAAATGTTATATTAATTGATATTTTTTATTATATATTTTATTTATAAAATATTATATATGATGTGATATTATATATTATTCATATAGTAATTAATATAGTGATAATACATAAAATTAATAAAGTAAAATTTTGCCCATTAAAATTCAAATAGTAAACATATTTTCACAGTAATAGTAAAATTTTTGCCTATTCAACTACTCCTCCCTTTTCCCACTGACTCTCTGTTTAAGGCTGGAGTTTCTTCATACACTTCAACCAGAACAACTCATGGCAACAGACTAAATACAAAAACTGCTAAGAGAATCCAGTTGTCTCCTATTAAATTAGAAATCAAAGAGATTCACAAAAATACATAAATTAATGCCACTGTTCTCATTAATTTTTTGGGGGGAAATGTAGTTATTTTTATAAAAATGTTATTTATGTTAATATGAAATAGGCTTATTTTTGTTATTTTAGAATAAATTAATATTTATCAGTTTTAATACCCAATCAGATAAATATCAATAGATATAACCCACATAAACAAAATTTGGGGAGGGAGTTCCTCAATAATTTTAAAGTGTTAAGGATTCTTGAGACCAGAAAGTTTGAAAGCCACTAGAATATTGCCACTAGTATTGATATAGCTTGTTTTAATGGAAAGTTTTCACTTAGTCACCAGTTGCACCTATCTGAACTTAGGCATCACATTGTAGCTTTAAAGGTAAGCTGCTCACACCCCCTCATTTTATAGATGAGGCAACTTGGCTTTACCCAAGACCATACAGGTAGTATAATAGTAAGTGGCAGCACTAGGTCTTAAGGTCTTTCAGATCACCTCTCTTGGTCTTCCTTGTAATATGAGGGAGGTAGACTAAGTGATCTCAAAGGACACTTTCAGCCCTAAATCCTACAGTCCTTATCTGGAGCACGTAGGTGGTTGGGAACTCATCTAGACATGGGTATTCATACTGGAACAGAGAGAATATTAGAACACTCTAGGTGGTATGGTTAGAATGCTCAGCTTAAGAATCAGGAAGATAAGAGTTTGAATCCTTTCTCAAACTCTTGGTAGTTGTGTGACCCTGGGCAAGTCACTGCATCTCTTTCAACCTCAGTTTCTTCATGTGTGAGACAAATATAATAACAGCACTCATCGCACAGGGTTGTTTGAGAATCACACAAGACATTATATGTAAAGTGCTTTGCAAAACTTAAGACATTATGTAAATGCTAGCTATTACCATAGTTACTTTTATACTCTCTGTCTCCAGACATATTACTCCAAGAGACTGTTATCACCATGAAAAGCAACATGGATTCAATTTGTGAAACACAACAATTGACTATCAATAAGCTATCAACTAAAAAGAATGACGATACAGAAAACACACAATAATTTATTAATGAGCTCAGTACAGCTATTTTAATGCTGCTTCATTGTTGCTATGCAATCTGTACATTAAAGACTGAGTGTACATTGACATTGAGTCAGCAATAAACACTTATGAAGCACCTACTATGTGCAGAGCATTGTGTTAAGTGCAGAAGATACAAAAAGAGGCAAAAGATATCCTTCGCCCTTAGTGAGCTTACAATGAAACGTGTGTGCGCATATGTGCATGCATATGTATGTGTATGAACATGCATGTTTGTTCATAGTATCATTTGCTTCATTCCACATACTGGAGTGTATCTTATTCCTCTGGAAGGAGGGAGTGTCATAAGGGGCTGAAATCACAACCTGTTTGTGTTCAGTGATATTCTTTGAGAGATAAAGGATGCTGGGTATTGATCATAGTTGCTGGATCAGTCAAGGTTTCTATGCCTTTTGTCTAATCATGTGTGAACTTTGGCCAACATTTATGCAATGTAGTTTGTAAAGTCCCTCTCAATGTCTGAAAGTTTGTTTTTGTCCTGTTTTGATCTGGAAAATACCTTCACTGACATTCTCCTCAGATGACTCTCTGGGATGTAGAGGTGACGCCAAGTTCTCACATACTATGCTAGGGAAGGGTGAAAGGGAGCACAAGTTCCAGAAAGTCCTTCCAAACTGGAAAGACTTTGAGTGTGGGTCCGGTGATGGATTCTATATCTGTCATACATGGACCAGCATTGTTAAGTTTAAGAACTTTTTCACCAAAAGACTATCAGGTACAAATTTGTTTATTTTCAGCCAAAGCCTCTTAAAAAAAAAGCATCTATAATATTGTCATTACTATGGATGTGGTTTGTTTTAATGGAAAGCTATTGCTTAGTCATCAGTTGAGGTAACCCACCTGAACTTGGGCATGACATTGTAGCTTTAAAGGTAAGCTGCTAAAGTAGTTGGGATAGTGATGGTAGAGGCAGTGTGACATGCTACACAAAGCACGGGACTTGGGTGTCAGGGAGATCTTGGGTTTGAATTCAGAATCTTGACCCTGGCTATCCTAACCTCTGATTTTCAATACTTCTAGTGTCATCGTTTCATAGTTTGCCTTTGATCTCTCTCTGAAATGGAAACTCAAGAGTGTTCCTTGTTGATTCTCTCCACCATTCTTGACTCCTGTATTTCCTGGTGCTGCTTTCTCTTCTGTGTCTTTGATTTGTTGTTGACTTTCCCTAGTTTGTCACATACTTTTCCTCTGTTCTTTGGAGTAGAGCAGGGGTGGGGAACATGCAACCTCGAGTATGTGGCCTTCTAGGTCCTCAAGTGCAGCCGGACTGAATCCAAACTTCATAAAACAAATCCCCTTAATAAAAGGATTTGTTCTGTAAAGCTTGGACTCAAAGGGCCTCACTCAAACACGTAGAAGGCCATGTGTGTCCTCAAGGCCGCAGGTCCCTCACCTCTGGCCTAGAGGAAATGAATCTAATTCTGCCCTCGTGGCTCAAGCAAGCTATCTCTGGCATCCTTTGTACTGCTATCAGAGTCTGTATCTTTTATCAGCTTCTCTCTGACCTATACTCCACTCACACAGATGCTCCCTTCTCTCATGTCCTCATCTCCCTCTCACCTACAATATTGCAGTGGAAGTCTAGTAGAAACTTCTCTGCCTCAGATGGCTCTCCAGTCCTGGGCTTCCCACATCTGTCAAAGTGATTTTCCTCAAACACTTATCTGACTCTCACTTCCCTATGAAGTGGGTGCTGTTACTGTATTATCATTTTTAGGGATAAAGAAACAAGCTAAGAGAGGATGAATGACTTGACAATATCACACAGCAACTAAGTATGATAGGAACAATAAAACTCATGTCTTCCTGACTCCACATATTTGTTCACTGGGTCATCTCCTTAAGTATGAGCATCAACATCTTTTTGTATAGAATATTTCAGTGACCTACTAATTGATCTCTGCCTCAAATCTTTTCCTACTCTTTCTAGTCTATCCTCTACACAGCTTCTAAGTGGTCTTTTTAAAACACAGATACAAACATGTCACTCTCCTACTCAATAGACTCCAATGGTTTGCTATTGTTTCTATAAAAC
>CM053771.1:333224463-333253646 GCA_028658325.1 Potorous gilbertii
ACCATACCATCAGAGAAATGATTGCACTTGACTTTGTTTTGAGTGAGGGAGGGCTGTGCGGGTCACCTGCCTCACTTCTCCTCCAGAGCCATCTGAATCCAGGGACCAGATATTCATCAGGATGACTGGAGATGACCCAGGATGAGGCAATTTGGGTTAAGTGACTTGCCCAAGGTCACATGGCTAGGGAGTGTCAAGTGTGTGAGGTAAGATTTGAACTCAGGTCCTCCTGACTCTTGCACTGGTGCTCTATCCACTGCACCACCTAGCTGCCCTTCAATTGCAATGTGGAATAGGAAGGAAAGAAGAAATTAAGCATCATAGAATTATACATTAGAACTAAAAGAGAATTCAGAAGCTATTGATCCAACTCTCACTTTTTTTTAACTGACTAGGAAACCGAGGTCTAATAATATTAAGGGACTTGCCCACAGTCACACAAATAGCAAACATTCTGAATCCAGAGTCAATGTTTCTTGTACTGTTCAAACTGCCTTGGTAATAGTGCATATCCAGAAAGGAGGGGAGGGGCAGGAAATAAGCATTTATTAGGTACCTGTTATGTGCCAGGCATTATACTAAGCACTTTACAAATTTTATATCATCTGATCCTCATAATAGCCCTGGGAAGTAGATGCCAATTTTATCCCCAGTTGAGGAAACTGAGGCAGAAGTTGTAACTTGCTGAGGGTCACACAGCTAATGTCTGAGGGTCAGATTTGATCTCAAGTCCTCCTGACTCCAAGTTCAGAGCTCTGTCCACTAAGTCACTTAACTGTCAGGAATGACAATGATTAGAATAAAAGGCATTGACATTAAGGGAAAAAAAGAAAAAGAATGAATGGGCCTATAAAAATCAGAAGCCCTGGCCTCTAGTCCTGGTACACTTTTCATAAGTTAAAGAACCTTGAGGAAGGACCTTTAATCTGCCCAGGCTTCTGTTTCATCACTTATAAAATAAGGAGTTGAATGTTCTCCAAGTATTGTGGTAGTGTATATTTGCTGTATTTTTGCTTTTACAACATACTATTGATCCTACTTTTGGGCAGTGTAGAGTCAAGAAGATCTAGTTGGAGTCTTGCCTCTGATACATGTTGGATACATGCCTGTTGGCAAGTCACTTAACCTCTCAATACGCTGGCAATTCTCCAGGATGATAAGGTGAAGAACAGATGCTGGGAATTCCCTACATCAGGAAATCAAGGGTCTAGACAACAATATATTTGATTTATTTGGAATGCAATCCATAATTATTTCATTCATTCTATGGAAAAAAATGTGATTTGCAATATGAGACTGAGGGTAGAAAAATAGACATGGTCCTTAATTTATGGTCATACCATATATGAACACGTACACACACTTATAGAAGAATTCAGGCATACTACAGTAGTAGATAGGTTTAGTTGATTTATTTTTCAGTTATTCAAAGGATACATGATCTCACCAATGGGAAATCTCAATCCATCCACACTTCAATCACGCATTCATCATTCAAGAAGTTGATTGATGATTTATCTATAATCAGTATTAAGTACTAGGCACTGGAGATATAAATATAAAAGTGAGATAGTCTCTACCCTCAAGAAGCTTACGTTTTATGGGGAATATAACTCATGTAGGAAGTTGAGGCTAGAGTAGACAACTTTGGCTTATGAAAGCAATGGAATTGGGTGGATGAGGGAAATGGACAATGGATGATCACACTCTTTCCAGTGGAAATAGTAGTATTATTTGACTATTATTTCCATAATAAGAACAAGAGGCAAAATGGAGTAAGGGGGTGAGCATGATGTGAGAGTGTATGTGGGCAATAAGGCAAGTTATCCATAGTAGGTTGGCCCTCGTGTCTTTCTTGGTAGATGGGTAGATGGAGTGTTAGAGGCGATATGGAGCCAGCTAGATACAGTGGGTTGAGATGAGTTTTCATTCACTCATCAATCAAGATTGCTCAATCCAGGGCAAAGTCCCACACTTAGATGGATTAATTTCTTTAATCTTATCCCAAGTTTCACTGGTCTTGCTGGGTGACATGGATGCAGCAGCAGAGAAGATGGCAAAATGCTCATGCTACATAAACATTGATGTTCTAGTGGAAGGTTAGATGGACTCCCATCTCATACAACTTTTGTCCATGGCCCTCCATAAATCTTTCATAAAGGAATCATCCACTACATGAAAATTGTGCACAGTACTACATAGAGATAGCATTCAAATATTACATTTTTATACATGCCTACAATTGAACACAAATACATATTGGGATAGCAAAGAAATCAATAAAAAGTACAGAGGAATATAACTGGGGGAAAAGCTCTTAGCATAACGTATATATCATTATTGTCTAAGTCTGTTTAGGGGCCATGAGAGAGATAGAATACAAGTCCAGAGCTAAGTACGACGAAGGACTGTGTAACAGGTTCAAATCCCTCTGAAGGGTGGAAGACTTCTTGTTGAAGTTTTTGTGACCTGTGGATGTTCAACCTGCAAAGGAATATTGAGGGATTCCTTTCACACCCAGGCCAGTTACCTGTTAGAATAAAACAGATTAAAATGTAAATCATTTCCATCTCCTTTGATTCTTTGAAATCATGGCAGGGAATAATGTGTTGATTTTAAAGCCAAAGACACAATTGATAACAGAAATGATGTATGTGACCCCCTGCTGTATATCAGAAGCAACTTAGCTTGAACAATAGTCATTTTTCTTAGCTGGCAAGATGCCTGACTCTATTTGCCTCACTGGAAAATGGAATCCCCAGGAAAAAAAAGAATCAGGCATTTTATTTGTGAGCCACTATAGCTGAAAAAAAATTGATTAAAAACTCCTTTTCTAAGAGTCCTTCCCTGCCTTCTTTTTTTCAGTTGAATAATCAATATTAAAACATCATGAGTTGCTGGATGGATTCGTGAATAGAATGTTGGGCTTAGTGTCAGGAAGACCTGAGTTCAAATCCCACCTGTGATGTTTATTAGTCATGTATTTCCAAAACAATCAGAACAAAAGCACAGAGATAAAGGAAAAATCTTCAAGATACTTTGTTACTTAGACCAAAGAGCATATTTCCAAAAAAAAATTTTTTTCCTTGGAAAAAACTGATCAAAATCTCATCCTACGCATCAGGACCTTCCATGCAAGTTCAGTCTGCAATGAGCTCCTTCTTTGAATTGTTAAGAGCATTTATTGCCTGTCCTTTTTCTGGGTAATCTTATGCTGCCTTCCATTGTTACCTAATTGTTTCTTTCCTATTGGAAACTCTTGCTTCCAAAACTGGATTGGACACTGCGGGCAGATTTCTTTTGTATCATAGTTGGCACTCATTCCAATGCTACGTAAGGAGCAAACACCCAAAGAATATCTGTTAAACGGATAAAAAAGTCATTGCCTACTCCTAGGGTACGGGAATGACATCTCAGTTTCTGAGGATAATGCTAGATCCCATCTACCGACCAGGACTGTCATAAGGGTAAAATGAGGTAATATTTGTAAAGTTCTTTGCAAAGTTTGAAAGTGCTATATAAATGCTAATAATTACCATTTTCAAGAGGGCAAAAAAAAATATTAGAAAAACACCAAACAATGTCTTCTAAAACAACTTCTATTGGGGTTTTTTTTGTAGTTATTGAGTCATTTTTCAGTCATTTCTGACTCTTTGTGACCCCATTTGGGGTTTTCTTGGTAGAGATACTGGAGAGATTTGTCATTTCCTTCTCCAGCTCACCTTATAGATGAGAAAACTGAGGCCAATGGTTAAGTGATTTTCCCAGGATCACACAGCCAGGAAGCGTCTGAAGTCACATTTGTACTCAGGAAGATGAGTCTTTCTTCCTCCAGCCTGGCCTCTATCCACTATGTGATGATATCCTTGACTCACTCATTCAAACGAAATCTACATGAAGTAGAAGGTCTATCTATGTGATTAATTAAAAAGTGTAAAACAGATAATACTTCAAAAAGAACTATAGCTTTATTATCAGCAATACGGTATAATATTATGGGGTCTTGGAAAATTTCTGGCATATCCACTATGATGAATAAATTAACTCATAGGCAGGAATATTATCCAAGAAACTTTTTGCATTTCACAGAGCATCTTTTTACTTAAGATGTGCTTATTTGATTGTTAACTAAAAGCAAGTAGATTTTTTGTGAGATGGATGCTTTGGGTTTCAGGATCTAACCCTGTATTACTAATAATATGAGAAGGGAGCTCATCTCAGAGGTAGTAAAATCTGGTTTTAACTTTAATCTCAACATAGACTGTCAGTGTGATCCTAGGCCAATCACTTAACTTCTTATTGCTATAGGAGATTGTCTAAGTTCTAAGACTGTTAGTGGCAGGGGTGTTGAATTGCACTGACATCAGAAGTTTCCTCCCTTAATAGTTCTCTTTACCAATAATATAACAGATCTACAACCCCTCCCTATCTCTAATATTATTTATTCAGAGTTAATACATATATTAAAGATTTTAAACATTTTCCCGTGAGATTTTATACTAATCATTTGTTTAATAACCTTCTTTTTGATGGAGAGTATAAATGTACTGTAGTCAAGTTCTTCTGGGGAGTTATCAGAGATTCCTAAATCATTTTAGGAATATGAATATTATTTTTTGTATTGTTATCTTTTATACAATAATAATGTAAGCCATTGTTGTTCAGTTGTATCTGACTTTTCATTACCCCCCATTTAAGGTTTTCTTGGTAAAGATACTGGAGTGGTTTGCCATTTCCTTCTCCAGCTCATTTTACAGACAAGGAAACTAAGGCAAACAGGGTTAAGTGACTTGCCCAGGGTCATATAGCTAGTAAGTATCTGAGGCTGGATTTGAACTCAGGTCTTCCTGACTCCAGGCCCTGGCACTCTATCCACTATACCACCTAGCTGCCCAATAATCTAAGTAATAAGAGCTAAATAAATATTTGTTCCCTTCATATTTGTATAGCATTTTAAGGTTCATAAAGTACATTTTTTTGTAAGAGCCCAGCCAGTGGCCCATTTTGTTGTATAAACAGATGAGTAAAAGGATTCACAGTCTAATACCTTGAAAATCTCTCCTGCATGGGGTTCTTTTGTCAATTCCTCTTGACTCAAGCCATCAGAAGCTGAAGTGACGTAGAGTTCAGAGTAGTCCTTGCCACCAAAGCAGCAGGATGTTATCCTAGGCGTGGGCATCTTCACTGTCTGTAGTCTTTTTCCTATAAAAATTAATGGAAACAGCTCACATTTGTATAGGGTTATAACTAGGCCTTAGGCCCAGGGCAAGTTGCAAGAGAAATACCCTGAAATCAGCTTTTTAATTCATGATATGATAATAAGATGAGGCAGAACAGTATAATGCAGAGATGCTAAGCTCCTGTGTGTAGATCACAAGCAGCTCATTCCAAGTATGGCCTGAATCACATTAAAATGTAACTGGGAATTGTTTAATAAAATAAATAAAAATATAATACAACATAGATAATGTTAATTTGTGATTTTCTAAGTCAATATATGTCAGGGATTTCTCTGCTGGAATTTGAAACCTTTAGGCTAGTAGATTGAGTGTTAGATTCTATAATCACTCAACTAGTAATTGTTTGAGATAAGAGTTGACACCAAGCCTTCCTCAGCAATGCAGGGACCTAAAACAGTTCCAAAAGATTCATGATTGAAAATGCCATCCACATCCAGAGAAAGAAATAGGGAGTCTTGAATGAGATTGAAGCATACTATTTGCTCTCTTTTTTCATTTTGTTTTGTTTTTTTCTTTCTCATGATTTCTCCCATTTTTTCTAATTCTTCTATACAACATGATTAATGTGAAAATATGTTTAATAGGAATGTATATATAGAGATATATCAGATTACATGCTGTCTTGGGGAGGGGGAGAAAATTTAAAACTTATCTAAGTGAATGTTGATAGCTGAAAATAAATAAACGTAAAAAAAAAAGGAGCTGACCCCATGTCCCAAGCTTCCAAGTCGATCATATTATCTACCAGGCTGCATCACTTACTACTCAGGAAGAAAAACATTCCTTGTTTTGGTTTCTGCTTTGAAAAACTTAGTAATAACAATTCCCTTATTCCTCCCCAGCTGGTTGCTTATCAGAAAAGCCAAACAACATCCTAGGCTTTTAAATTTTTTTGTTTCATTTCCCTGATATTAAGGTCAGCCTTTGGCAAAATGGTGGGGTAGGCAAATTCTGTTTTAGTTGCACAGTCTCTCCCTTTATATGCCCTTTCCCATCCCCTTTATTATCTTATGCATCTTGCAGGACCCTGCATGCTATGACTCTTCTCTTTTCCTGTTATCACAACCTGCTTTCAATATCAGTCTATTATACCCTAGTATAAATTTAAGTCCATATATCCTCTCTTGGGAAATATGGAATAGCAGAAAGAATGCTGAACTTTGATACAGAAGACTCAAGGTCAAATGCAAGATCTGGCACCCATTGGTTATAATATAAAAAAATTATAATAAATATAAAAATTATATATATTATATATAAATATATATTACATTTATAAATATTTATAGGTAAATATATAAAATATAAATTTATTATATTATATAAATATAGCATAAAGGTTAAGTCTTGTAACTTCTCTAAGCTCTAGTGTCCTCATCTACAAAGTAGGAATAAATAAATAAATAAATACTTATATATTTACTTATATACTGCAAGAAAGCACTATATAAATGTATTATTGTTATTTGCATTTAAGCTGTATTGTTAGTGGCAGAATGTAAGTATTTCTCCCCCATTAAAGGAATTTTGGGCATCAGAGACCAGATAGGGGAGAAGTTTTTTATGAGGTAAGGCATCCTTCCTGGTACCACCTCTTCCACCTTCAAGAAGAATTTTCCTATGGGAAGAATCTCCATTCAAAACCATAACATTGTGACTACAACTAAGAAAGACTTAACCATAGTCATAAATACTGAGGGAAGCATTTAATATTTAGCATCTTAGTATTTAGAGAAGTAATATAATGTATTGGAAAGACCTCGGGACTTGGAGTTGGAAGAGAATTGGGTTTGATCCCAACCTCTTGATCTCATGTTAGCTCTGAGAACATGGCCAAGTCATTTAAGCCTCTCTGGGGCTGAGGTATAATTAGGAGGTAAAGGAAACTCATTGCAAGTAGAGACTGCTTCATTTTACTTATTTATGTTAGCACCTGGCATAGTGCCTGGCAGACAATAGGCATTTAATAAATTCTTGTTGATTAACTTAAACCCAGATGAGAAACCCCTCTATAACATACCTTTTAAGACTTTGCTTTAAGACATCCAAGAAAGATTTGAATGAACCAATGAAGAGCAAAATAAGCAGATCCAAGAGAACATTGTATACAGTAACAATATTACTTTAACAATACTTTTTTTAACAATTACTTTTAACAACATTACTTTGAGCAAATAAGTTATTTTGACTATTATAAATACCCAAATTAATCATAAAGGAAATATGAAGAAAATGCTATATGCATCCAGAGAAAGAACCGATAAATAGAAGTATGTATAGAATAATTTTACATATGTACACACATATACATACATATACACACTCATACATACATACACATACACACACATACATACACACTCATACATACACATACACATACATATACATATGTGCATAAATGCACACATGTGTATGTGTGTATCTGTAATACATATGTGTTTATCTGTATATATACACATATATGTGCATATGTGTGTGTATATATATACACCTATTTGCATCTAATGGTGGTCATCTCTAGAGAAGGTTGGAGGGAGGGAAGAAAAAAGGAAAAAAAGAAATTTGCATGAAAACTTGGTTGTATATCTAAAAGAAATAGCAAGTTGTATAGAATAGATTTGCAGTCTCATGCGCAATCATCTTTTTTTTTATCGTATTACATTATACAAATGCTTGTTTTATTCCATAAATTAAAAATAAAATAATTTTTTAAAAAAATACCTCCAAGGACGGGAAAGGAAAGCGTTCATTAAGCATCTATTATGTACCAGTTATTGTGCTAAGAACTTTACAAATATGATCTCATTAGATCTCACTACTTCCTGTTGTGTCCATTCCACCGTGAGATGGTTCTTTTTGTTAGGAGGCTTGTCCTCACATCAGGCTAAAATTCGCCTCTTTAATTTCCACCCATTGCTTCTACTTCCACTCTCTGCACCAAGCAGAAAAGAGAAAAAAAGCAGGAAAAAATCCTGCTGCGTGTCAGATCTTCCTATTCATAAGCAGCTATTGTGTCCATGTAGTCTTTTACTCTCCAGTCTAAACATCATCCTAGTTCTTTCATTTGATCCTCGCATGGCCCATTTTTTAAGCCAGACGCTTCACCCTTTTCTGAATGCTCTGTAGCTTGTCAGTCCTTTCAAGTAAATATAATTCAAAACATCTAGGTGGTACAGTGGATAGAGCACCAGTGCAGGAGTCAGGAGGATCTGAGTTCAAATCTCACCTCACACACTTGACACTCACTAGCTGTGTGACCTTGGGCAAGTCACTTAACCCCAATTGCCTCATCCTGGGTCATCTCCAGTCATCCTGATGAATATCTGATCACTGGATTTAGATGGTTCTGGAGGAGAAGTGAGGCTGGTGACCTGCACAGCCCTCCCTCCCTCAAAACAAAGTCAAGTGCAAGTCATACCATCATTTCTCTAAGGGCATGGTCTTCTTCAGCAACGAAGGACGAACACACATAATTCAAAGCACGGAAAATAAAGGAATCTATATCCACAAAAGTTCCAAGCCTGCGGCTAGTTACAAGATGTGAAAACCATCTGAATGCTCTTTTCTAGTTCCTGCATCGCTAAAGCTAAAACAAAATGACTCAGATGCATACAACCAGATGGCAAAGTAAATGTGTTAGTCCCAATTTTTATAACTCCATATACAAAAATGCAAACACACAATACAGATGAACTTAGGGGTGATCATTCACTTTATTAAAAAAGTCTTCATTTTATCATTGTTAAAACTTTGTCAGAATTGATACAACCATCTTCCTTATCCTTTCAATAGCAGTTGATGCTCCTGGCCACCATTTTTTTTTTAATAATCTCTCTTCTCTTGGCTTCCATTACTTGCATTAGCCTATCCTGCATCTCCTCATGCTGCTCATTCTACATCTCCTTTCTTGACTCCTTAACTCCTTCTTTTCAAAATATAAATATTGGTATTTTGAGAAGTATTTCTTGCTGCCTCATGTTCCCTAAGGTTTTGTCTTCACCTTGTCTTCTCTTCCTTGGCAATCTTCCTCTTCCTACTCTCTTCCTTGGCAATCTAATCTGGTCCCAACATTTCAACGATCACTTTTATGGGGATGACTTCCCCAGATTAATTCACAGAATCAAAGAGTCTAACTAACTCACTAGAGGTTTGAGGCCTATCAGTTACCCTGAGTTTGAAATTTGGAGGGGATCCCAGCGGACATTTAACCTCCCCATATGCCAAAGCAATCTCCACTATCTTGAACCTAACTAGTGGTCATCCAGGCAGTTAGGGGGTACAAAAGATATAGTGGATAGACTTGAAGTTAGGAAGACCTGAGTTCAATTCCTGCCTCAGATATTTACTAGTGGTGTAACCCCTAAGAAATTCACTTAGCCTCTCTTGATCTTAGTTTCCTCATCTGTAAAATGGGGATAAAAGATTGATATCCCTGGGTTAGCATGAAGAACAAATGAGACTATGAATATAAAACACTTTGCAAACCTCGAAGTGCTAGCTATTATGCAAGTTCTTGAAAACTTTCAATGAGGCAGCACTTTCCTCTTTGAACTGATTGAGTTGTTAGGGAATTTTTCCAAACATCAAGCACAAATTTTCCTCTTTGTGACTTCTACCATCATCTGTTAGGGTCAAACAGAACAAATCTAATCTGTCTTTCTCATGATGGTCTTTTAGACACTTAAACACGACTATCATGGCTCCCTTGAATCATCTCTTCTCCAGGCTTAAGTATGTCCAGTTCTTTTAATTAGTTATCCTATGACATCCATTCGAAGTCCTTCCCATTCTGGTTGCTCCCTTCTGAGTTCTCTCCAGTCTATTAATGTCCTTAAAACATGGCACCAGAACTATAATTCTCTTTCCAGCATTGACTTCTCACACTCCTATGTTTCCAACAATCCATTGCTCCATTAACACTTCAATTTACACTTCTCATATTCTTCCCCCAATCTACGTTTGGGGTAGACATCCCAACCAACTCACATCCTACCTCACCCACATGTTTGAGGTCTATCAGTTACGCTCAGTCTGGTTTAGTCCATGGGCCAAGATGGTTTTACCTGGGTATGGCTGCTGTGCATACTACAGCTTCTTGGAGCCATAGGTGTGAGCTGAGAGCCAGAGAGACACCAAAGATGAATGAGCACCTCTAAAAAGGGCTTGGCAAGCCCTCAGAGGTGCGAATACCCAGTATGCCCATGTTTTTTATTACTATTATAATACTTGGCACATAATAGATGCTTAATAAATATTTGTTGAAGATGCAAAAACAATAGCCATATCCACTAGTGAATTTAAAATTTGATCAGATTTATGTAAAAATCATTTTGTTGGTGACTTTTGAGGGACATTGCTCCATATAGGAAGATAAACTATCACGAATAATTTCTATAAGAAAAATGAAAGACTATAGGAATAGTGAGGGCAAGTATGATTTGACAAATCTGTGACTATTACCTTATTTCTATCTCAAGTCAGTACACTAGCATGCTAATTCCTACTGGAACTGCCTACAGCCCATTCCAAAAACAACCTCGTACCTTGACAAAAAAATTTCAGAATTCCATTTGCAATTTTACCTGTCTCAGGGTCCAAGCGTATTATTCTTCCAGCGTCAATGCAGGCCACCCACAACTTCCCTTCAATGTCAATGCACATACCATCAGGCATTCTTTCTTCCTCTTCTAACTTGTAGAGAAGCTTTCTATTGGCTACAAAAGGAGAGCAAGGATGAGTATTTTTATAAAATTATAGACTTATAAAATCTCATTGTTAGGAGGGGTCTCAGATGTAAATTAGTCCGACTATCTTGGGAAAAAGTCCTAAGTGCCACCCCCCATACCTCTATGCAGGCTAGATTTTCCTTAAAAGGCATGGAAACTGTCCTTGAGATTTGATGGCTTGGGATACTAAAACTTATAACCACAAATCATCAGGTATACTCTGTTGAATCAATGATTTATCCTGAAAGAACACATCTTCTTTGCTCTGAACATCCTTCTGCTATGGCAAAGTAAACCTTTTGTTAACTGTTAGCTAGATTTCTAGCATGTCATTTCATTCCAATTTCATCCTATTTACAATAACTCTGACAGTATCAACCTCCATTTAAACACCTCCAGTGATGGGAAACTTACCACCTTTCATAGTAGCCAGTGTCATTTTGGGATAGTTCTAATTATTAAGAAACTGTTTTCCTTACTGCTGAGTCAAATTCCACCTTCCCTATAATTTCCACCCTCTGAGACCAAATAAGAGAAAGAATGTTTCCTCTTTCAGGTGACTAATCTTTGTTACTTGAAGACAAATTTCTTTTTTCAAACTTCTTTCTTTCCTAATTTCTTTTCTCCTAATTACATATTTCCAATACCTTTAATTGGTTCTTACATGGCATGGTTTGGGGCTCTCTTCCTATCCTGATCACTCCAGATTTATTTCACACTCATTCATGTCCCTTCTGCAGTCTGGTATCCCAACATTTCACATGAGATGTGGTCTAACCAGGACAAAGTACAACAGGACTTTCACCTCCCTAACTCTAACCACTATACTTTCCATGATTGCACCTAAAATTGAATTATCTTTGTTGGCCAATGCATCACTGACTCAGAGTTTAATACTAAGACCACTGTTCCATACCCCTCAAGGTCTGTTTCCATGAACTAACTTCATACTATATCCACTCCAATACTTTTTTGGGGTATAGACCTACTAGTGGATAAAAGGTATTCGTAGTTTGATAGCTGTTGAAACATAGTTACAAATGGCTTTTTAGAATGATTGGACCATTCTACCAACAGTGTATTAAAACACTATTTTCCCACAACTCCTCTAGTATTTGTCATTTTCCTTTTCTGTCATTTTAGTCAATCTGCTAGGTGTGAGATGGTACCTCAGAGTTGTTGTAATTTGTAGTTCTCTAATTATTAATGATTTAGAACACTTTTTCATATAGTTATTGATAAATTGGGTTTCTTCTTCTGAAAACTACTTATTCATATCCTTTGACCATTTATCAATTAGGAAATAGCTCTTATTCCTATAAAATTCATTCAGTTCCCTGATAAATGAGACCTTTCCCAGAGAAATTTGTTGCCAAGATTTCCCCCAATTTCTTGCTTCTCTTCTAATTTTAGTTGCAATAGTTTTATTTGTGCAAAAACTTTTTTAAATTTTATGAATCAATATTGTTCATTTACCTCCTCTGAGACTATCTCTCATTTGGTCATGAACTCTCCTCTTATCCACAGATCTAGCAGGCAGTTTCTCCCACATTCCTCTTATTTATTCTGTCCTCTTTTATATCTAAATCATTTGTTGCTTATCTTGTTGTATGGTGCATCACTTATTCTTTTAAAATGATTGCGACTCATTCCATTTGATCTTGTGAGTCTTTTAAGGAGACTGAGGATGAACCTGGAGGAAGAGGGGTAACTCTTTGGAAGTGAAATATATTCCTATTGCCTCACCAAAAAGTGGGAATTATACCCCTTCAATGTCAATGTCAATGTCAATGAAAAAATAATCTATGTTTTGATGCTTATTGGAAGACTGTAATTGTTTACAATGAGTGCAGTCTAATACCTCTGGGTAAAGCTAAAATGAGCTAGGTTATAATTTTCTCAGAGACAGAATCTGGATAGAGGAATAGGCCAGAGAATGATTATTAGGAATCTTCAAGATAGACTTCGATCTGAGCGCTGAAAGCATAAGATTTTGCTCTGTTTTCTTACTCCTTCCTCTGTTCCTATACCACCATTATTCCAGTCTGTGCTGCTTAAAATCTGTCATTTTTTATTCCTCCTTTTTCACACTTTGACAAAACCATTCTTTGACAAAAGCTTTCTCTTTCATTTCCGCTACTACTCTCTATTTCAGACTTTTTTAAAACTAGTCTTGAAATGAGTATCCCTGTTCCCCCAGCTTTAGCCTTATTCAATCTATCCTGCACATTACTTGAAGATTATTGTGCTTTGCATATAGTAAGCATTTAATAAATGCTTTTTTCATTCATTATTCTTCTGAAATTAAACTTTAATTAATTTGTATCATCTTTCCAAGACACAAGACGCTTTGATCGTGTTATCCCTGTTCTAAAAACTTCAAGGGCTCTCCATTGCATAAAGAATAAAACTGGCATCTTTCCTATTGTTAAATTGTCCTATTGTCCTTGTGTAGTTGTTTAACTTTTTATTGGTATGTTTTGTCTCTCCTGTTAGACTGTGAGATACAATCAGGGCAGGGTCCATTTTTTAAATCTCTCTTTGTATTCCCAAGGCTTAGCACAATTCTTGGCACATAGTAGGCACCTAATAAATGTTTATTGACTGACTCACTGACAGTCCTTCCTTCCTTCCCTCTCTCCTTTCTTCTTTCATTCCTTCCTTCTTTTCCCCCTCCTTCCCTCCTTCCTTCCTTCTTTTCTTCCTTCCTTCCTCTCTCTTTCTCTTTACCTCACCTTGCCTAGAAGTTTAACAGTCATTTGCAGGCATAATCTCCGTGCTCTTTGGCATGGATGCCTTGACCTTCTGACTTGAATCTTCTCACTCTTCCATAAAGGGTGAGCCCCCAGGAGTTCACCATATTGGTGCCAGACTTGGTGTGGACACTCAGTCAGCTTTAGCCCACTGTAATTCAGAACTCCAGAAACCATATGATCCCCCAGCCCCCGCCGCCCCAGGAACAGAGATTACAACACCTGTCTCAGTCATTTTTCTATTCAATTTAACAAGCCTCTATCATACAATAAACCAGTATGTACCAAGGAAGAGTAAACAGCAAATACAGACTGAGTCAAAGTATATTATTCAGAAAAGCGTGACCGCTGATCCCAATCTCAAACTCTGTAACAACACATCAAAGCAATATTCTTTGATGTTTCATAACAATGGGAGTTGTTGTGAATTTTTCATTGCTGTCTGGGTAAACCAGTTATCTTAGTTGGATGAAAGAAAGTACACACATAGACTCACAGAATTTTAACCCCAAAAGTGAATTCAGAAGTTACTTAGCACAACCCTCATTTTACAGATTAAAACAAACAAACAAAAAAACCCCTCTTTGCTAAAATATAACACAATTCACTAAGTTCAAATTGCTAGGTAGTAGTAGAGCCAGAGCTCAAATTTGGGTCTTCTAACTATAAGCCCAGCCCTGCTCCTACTACTCAAGTATTTCTGTAGTAGGTGAGACCCATAGCCTGGGCAGTCCAGTGCTCTGTATACCAAAGTAACATTATCATCTAAGGAGATGATGACCACAATCTTTTTAATGAGGATGGCCTTACTCATTGGTAATGAAGGCAGCTACCTATATCATGGCCATCAGGGAGATTTCTCTGCCCTAAATTATCTTCCCCATCTATTTGGGGAATGGGGACAATTCCTTAAAGAGGATACCCTTTGAGTCTATAATTAAAGCCTAAAAGTAAAATAGCCCTAAAGGAAGTATTACATGGACAAATTCATACTAAGGTTAAAAAAAAAAAAAAAGACTTTTCAAAGGGCAGGTCTTACTAGGGGAACGGAAAGAGAGAATCTGAGGATACTGGGCATTTTAAATCAGGTAGTAGGCCCAGAGAGCCAATAAATCACTATACATGTTTGTGATAGTTTTGTTTTCCTTTCTTTCTGAGGGAGAAGTAGAAAGGAAAGATGGTAGATTTTCATGGATTAAAAAAATAAAATTTGGCTAAGTTTTTTTAAATATTCACCTGCTTCACAGTTTGTCCTATGGCTAGGGTTGTACTATGGTAGCTACATCAAGGGTTATGCATGGACCCTAAAGTAAAGTAGATCGTCATAATTAGTTCTGCTATCTATAAATTTATCAAAACCATTTTTGAATCTGTTTCTATTTTTCTTGAATTGCCTCTTAGGGCAGTGAATTCCATAAATTTATTAGCATCCATATGAATTATTTCTTCTAAAGTGAACCATTTGCAAACTTTCCTGCCCTTCTCCCCATCCTTGCCTTGAAGAATAAGTCCATGTTCACATTATCTGTACCCACTGACTTAATAAGAATGACATTCCAGGAATATTGAAATAAAAAGGGCCATAACATCATATTCATACCCATCTTCCCTGATTGTAGGTCATAGTCAAAGGCATGCACAGCATAGGTTAGGCTGTCAATGTGGTAGAATGTTTGGTGATCCAAGGACCAGTCCAATCCGTTGGAGATGCCCAGCTGGCCTAACTGCTTCACCACAGAGCAATCCGCATAGAGAGTATAGAGAGACCCTTGTTCTTTCTCCCATACTCCTGGGCTAGATTCCTCAGCCATTGTACCTACAAGGATCAAATCAATCAATCAACATTTATTAATCACTTACTTTGTTTTAGATACTGGGAAATCAAAGACAAAAAAGAGACAGTGTGGCATAATGGTTAGTCAGCAGGTTCTGAGTTCAAATCTTGCCTCAGACATTTGCTAGTCTCTAAACTAGAAATGTTTGGCCTTGGAATAATATTAAATGAAATAAAAATTGTTTCTGACAGACTCATACCCAAAGCTCAGCGTATAATATTCATTTTTTGGACACAAATTGCTTTATCCTTTAGAGACTCAGTTTCCGCATTTGTAGAACAGAGATAATATTTTCACTGGCTTTCTCACAGGGCCATTGTGAAGAAAGCATTGAGGTAACTTTAAGAAACAGTATAAATAGGATTTTTTACTATTTTTACTATTTCCATCCTTACCAGCCACAAATCTTCCAGCTGGGTCCACTTTGCCGTCATTGAACCTATTGTTTGGTTTATCCTGTTCAAGATGAGAAACAGTTGTCACTGATTGGTTTTCCCAGTTCAAGAGGCCAAACTGGGTTCCAAAGGCTACAACATAATCCCCACACTCTCGGAGAGCCACACATCCTACCCGGGCATCTGCAAAAAACACAGAGGAACAGATTGTGGAGAACAAGAATCACTCCTAATTATGCAGTGCTATGCAAAGCTATCTGTTCCAACTCCTGCTGAGGACTCTGGGAAAAGCCATCATCTACAGCTTTCACTTGAAGATCTCCCATGATTGGGGACCCATTCCCTGTTTGTAAGTTTTTCCTTACATTGAATCCACCCTTGAATCCTATCCTCTGGGGCTGAACAAGTCAGATCTCTTTTCCACATGACAATCCTTAAAAATATTTGAGTAAAACTTCAAATATTTATGTCCCCCCCCTCTTCTCCTCAGTCTTCTCTTTTTCAAATTAAATATTCCTAGTTATATCAATCAATCTTTATATTATATGGTTCCAAGTCTCCTCGTTCTTTTGGTTGTATTTCTCCAGATAACCTCCAACTTGTTGTGGTGCCCACAACTAGCTACAAAGCTCCAGATATGCTCTAAGCAGGAGAGGATGCTATCTAATACTATGCGTCTGTAACCATTGGTTTCATACAATGCGAACAGGGTTTCTCTGCCTGATTCCAGCCAACCACATGTATTTACTCAGGGCTTGGTGCTTAGGGATTAAGTTTGTGGCTACTCTTAGCCCGTCATGTGTGACTCAGCACTAAAGGGTGCTTTAGGCATGATGAAGTAATCCCCTTGCTAGTCACTGAGTCAAAGGAACTGATGAGTAGTTGACCATTAAAAGGGAATGAACCACCTTCATTCATTTCTTTCTCTTCCCTTCTACAAAGCATGTGAGTACCCTTCAGTCTTCTTGCTGGAGGGATGGGGACCTGTCACACTTTCCCATCCACCTACTCCCCATAGTGACCACCCCTACGTGGCAATGGGAAATATAACTGGGGCACCCAACTAGAAGAGCTTGAGCCCAAACTTCTATCTGCCTGGTCTACTTTGTGATCCTTTGATTTTAAATGGCCAAATAGTGATCCTGAAATGGTTCAGTCTTGTGAGCTGGAGAGGGTAGATTCAGGGTCCATCAGTCAAAGATGAGTAGAGATAAAAGAAATTTCTTAATCTGACAAGATGACCATTGACAAAAGGCTGAGCCCAAGCCTTTCCAGAAGATATGAATCTTGAAGTTATTTGGCCCTTTTAGAGACTAGGTAAAATTTAACAATACCTATTCAGCAGTTCCACAAAATATTTTATATTTCAATGTTTAAGTCTCAACCTTCCAGCAGAGTTTAACAGTATTTAATACTATTGTTTGTTTAACTTGTTTAAGTTTCTGTCAATACATGCTAATGTAATACTATTACAAATTAAATAAAAACAAATTAACTCACCCAGAGTTACACAGCTTAGTAAGTGTCTGAGGTTGAATTTGAACTCAGGTCTTCCTGACTCCAAGCTCAGTGCTCTATCCATTGATAAGGGAAATACTCAGTATAAAAGGCAGAACTAAGACCTTCTGAGGGAACTGCAGATTCACTTCTCCCAACTCAACACTCACTCCACAGCATAAATTAAACTTGATTAATTTAAATGCATCTATGATTTGATTCCTTCATAGGTGATTTAAAAAAAACAACTAGAAATAGCTACCATTAGACACAAATGTGTGTGTGTGTGTGTGTGTGTGTGTGTGTGTTCTCTGGCTGCAAATAGTATCTTTCTTCATAGAACCTTTGCTGTTCATTTGGTTATTTATAATAGTCTGAATGACGTGATCATTCTAAGTTGTTCTTAAAACAATATTGCTGTTACTATCTACAAGGTACCCTTGGTTCTGCTTATTTCACCCTTCATTATTTAATGTAGGTCTTTCCATGTTCTTCTAACATCGTCAAAGTCATCATTTCTTATATCAGAGTAATATTCCATTCTGAACATGTACCACAATTTGTTCAGCCATTCCTCAATTGAAGGGTATCCCCACAATTTCCAGTTCTTCCACCACCACAGAGAACTGCTATAAATTTTCTAAAATATATAGGTTCCTGTAATTATCTTGGAAACAGACCTAAAAGGGGTATTGTGGGTCAAAGGGTACAACAGTTTAATACACTTAGAGCATAATTTCAAATTGTTCTTCAAGATGGTTGGATCAGCTCACAGATCTACCAACAATGAATTAAAGTCCCAATTTTTCCACATCTGTCCCTTTTCTATGGAGAAGCAAACTTCTTGCTAGTCTTTCAAAATAGAAGACCATCTTCAGCATTCTCTAACAAATAATTTGTTCAATTTCAATTATGATGAATTTGTTTTCTCTTTGGCAGCACTCCTTGAGACAACCTTCATTAAGCTGGTAGGGCAAAACCCCACCACATCAGGGGCACAAGACTTTTTCCAGAATGAGTTCTGCTCCCTTCCTCCCTTGAAATATCAACCAATCAACAAATATTTATTAAGCACTTACTGTGTGCCAGGAACTATGCTAGATATGGAGGTTTCAAGTACAAAGAATGATAGGATTCCTATTCCCAAAGAACTTGCATTCAAAGTCCAGGTTACCCTATAGGTCAACAAGCAATAACTTGATTGCCTTCTGTTGAAGTCTACCTCCAATTTCACCATCAAGACTTGCTAATGCTTTCTTTACAGACTCACAAACACCAGCTCCTTTTCTTTCTTCAACAACACAACACCACCAGTAATAAGAACTGCATTTATGTAGAGTTTTAATGTTGCAAAGTGCTGTAAATATGTTAAGTTGCTTGATCTTCACAATAACTTTGTGAGGTTGGTACTATTTTCCCCATTTTACAGTTGAGGAAACTGAGGCAGAGAGAAGTTAAGTGACTTGCTCAGGGTCACACATCTAGTGTCTAAGAAAAGATTTGAACTCAAGTCTCAGACCCTCATTGACTTTCTGAAAAGGATCATTCAACCAACAAGTTAACTACTAAGTAGGGACTTTGCCCAGGGATAATACAAAAGTAGGAGATAGAGTCCTTCTCCTCAGGAGGCTTACAATCCAGTTGGGAGAGATGTTGCTTTGTTGTTTGGCCTTCCTTCTTGAAGAGGATCAGTGATATTAGGAGGGTGATGTCTTGACTTGCATGTGAATTGGAGTTAAATTAGGCAGAGCTGTGCAGTCATCCAGAGTCACTGGAGTCTAGTGGCAAGACATAGGGTGACTAGAGATGGCCCCCGAGGCAGTGGGAGAACCTGGCCTTTTTAAGCTAAGGTCTTTCCCAGGTTTTGACCAGAATAGGAGCAATTGCTATTTATACTCACTCTGAGTCATCAAAACCTAAACAATAAACAAGAGATGTTGGGCTGGAATCTGTTGCTGGTCCATCAGTGAGAGTGATTTGGGTTTAAAGGCATCCTCAAGTAACTCCATTTGGATCATAGTGGGCCTTAACAAAGCCTGGTTTTTCAGAGCTATATTTCAAAGAATCATAAATGAAAACTACATGAGACAAAAGAGTTAATTGTCTCAGTTTTTTGAAAAAAAACAAAACAATGATGGAACCAATAAATATGGAAGAAGAAAAAAAAATCTAGCTCCCAAAGCCCATGATAACCTGGAAAACATTGTACATAGCAGCATCAACATTGTGTGATGGTCAACTTTGACAGATTTAGCTCTTCTCAGCAATGCAAAAATTTCAGACAAGTCCAAAAGACTCATGATGGAAAATGTTATCCACATAAAGAGAAATAACTAAGGAATTTGAATACAGATTGAAGATACTATTTTCACTTTTTTTTTCGTTTTTTCTTTCTTGTGGTTTTTTTCCTTTTGTTCTGAGTCTTCTTTCACAACATGAGTGATGTGAAAATACATTTAATATGATTGTATATGTATAGCCTATGTCATATTGCTTGCCGTCTTGGGAAGGAGAGGGGAGGGAGAAAAAAATTTGGAACTCAAATCTTATAAAAGCGAATGTTGAAAACTGAAGTTAAATTACATGTTCAGTTGTGTGGCACAGATTAGAGGTGGCCTTGATGTCTAGAGGAGAGTTAGAAGCTTATTTGAAGAGCCATCTTCTACATGAGAGTTTTCCTGGTCCTCTCAAGGGCTAATGCCTTCCTCCCTTAAAGGTTGCCTTGTATCTGCTTTGTGTATGTTTTATATATGAGACTGTACATGTACGTGCTGTCTCCTGGATAAGAATCATTAATAAAGCAACCAGTATTTACTAAGCACTTACGATATACCAGGCATTTTGCCAGGCTCTGATGATACAAAGTCAAAAATGGTGTAATCTGCTCTCCAAAGAGTTTATATGTTGTGCATTAAATATAAGAATATAAGCTCCATGAGGCTAGGGATTCTTTCACTTTTATTCTTGTATCCTCAGAACAGGTGGTTAATTAATACTTATGATTGTTGGGTTTTTTTTTTACTTGATTTAACAAACTCCATAGGACTGAAGCAATCAAGGAAGGCTTTGTGGAGGAGATGAGATTTGAGAGACCTTGAGAGATGGGAGAATTTGAAGAGGGAGAGGGGAAGGGACAATTTAGATAAAGAAAACTTAAAGATTTAATAGATTATGAATATCATCATCCCATAGCTAACATTAAGATGATGCTTTAAGGTTTACAACTCATCTCAATTGTTCCCCTCCACAACCCTGTAAGATAAGTATCTATTGTCTTCATTTTATAGAAGAGGAAACAGATGGTAAGAGGTGAAGTACTTTGTTCACAGTTAACACAGCTAGCAAGTATCTGAAACAGAGTTTGAACCCAGGTCTTTGGGTTAATTAAAAGAGAAGGTACAAGTCAGGAAATAATAAAGAAATGAGGTTGGCTAGGTCAGATGAGGTCAGGTGATGGAAATTGTTAAAGAGAATTAAATCTTGAGAGTTAGAAGAATCTCAACTTAATATTATAAGCAATAGCTTTTATTTAGGAAATAGGAAGCCATTTTTTTCTATTTTCTTTTCACCCACGCACTGTGCTTGCATTATATTCATCTGCACTATCAAAGGAATACCTGCAGACTAACAAATCTAGAAAGCTCTTTTTCTTTACATAGGAAGCTCTTCCAATGAGCAGCCTCTCCTCCTTACCCAGGGTCACACTCTGTACTTCCCCAGTGATTGGATTCCATCTGCAAACCTTCTGCGCATTGATATCCACATAAACAAGGTGACCAGTCTTCTCATCCCACACAGGACACTCTCCCATCCGGTTCTTTTCCTTCATGATAGTCTCTATCTTAATAGAAGCCATTGCCTGAGAAAAGAAAGCAAATAAATGTGAGTTAATCCACTGATTGAATCCCACAGCTGGTGGAGTCTCCCTTGCCTTTTGGAGAGGCTGGACCTATCTATTTCAGCTGTCTGTTGTTGACAGTACTGTCTTTAAAAGGACACATTGAAAATCCTATTGAGAGATGGGAAAGAACTTATAGGACATTATGTCTCATTATTAAACAATCAATCAATAACTACTTATTAAGTATCTTCTATGTACCAGGCACTGTGCTAAGCTCTAGAGATACAAAAAGAGGCAAAGGACAATCCTTGCTCAAAAAGTTCACAATCTGATGGGGGAGACAATATGCAAATACATGCAACCAAGTGATATATATGATGAGTCTAGAGGTAGAAGGGCCTTTAAGGACCATATAATCCAATACTCTCACACTTTTTTTTTTTAACAGATGTGGAAACTCAGGTTCAGAAAGATTAAGTGAATTGCCAAACAAGGAGTATCAGAACCTAGATCTGAACTTGGATTGTCTGACTCTCAATTCAGTGAGCTTTTGACTATACCATCCTGCTCCCTAGTTGATAACTATTTTGTAAAATGTCTTAAAGTAGTTTCATTAGTTTTTAAAAGTTCGGTGGGCTTTTTGATATTCTTAAAAGTGTTTTTTCCATGTAAATTTCATTATCTAATTCTATATTTTAAAAACACCTATAGTATTATAATTGGTGCTATGTTAGTTATGGAAGTTAATTTGGGAAGTATCGTCATTTTAATTCAGTCCATCTATGAAAACTGCTTCTCCAAATATGTTGGTCTGCCTTTATTTCAGGCTTTATATTTTTACAAGAGGGAGCAATTCATAGTGGAGAAGGCAGACCTTGGATTCAGGAAGACTTTCTCTGTCTACTGCCCTCAACTATGTTACTATTCTATTGAATAATCTCATGTTTTCTTATTGGCTCTGGGTTGAAATATACACTCCTGCTTGACTTTTAAAACTTTTTATAACATGGTCCCAATCTAATTTTCCTGCCTCATTATACATTACTCTCCTTTACTACACTCTGCTCCAGTTTGGCAATTAAAGGGTGCAGTAGATAGACTGCTAAGCCTGGAGTTAGGAAGACCTGAGTTCAAACTCAGCCTCCGACTTAGCTGTGTGTCCTTGGGAAAGTCATCAAACTTCTGTTTGCTTCAATTTCCTCAACTATGAGATGAGGTAATTGTGCATACCTTGCAGGGTTTTGTGAGGACTAAATGAGATAATTTTTGTAAAAGTGCTCGGCACTGGGCCTGCACAGAGAAAGCACTATTTATATAGTAAATTTATATTTATATAGTAAGCACTATACTAATTCCTTTCTATTCACTGTAATAAGAAGGTACTCATGTTTTGTTCATGTTTCAGAAATAAAGTATTTTAAGATTATGTTTAAATTCATCTGCATTATACTTTGCCCAAAGAGATCAATCTGTACAAGTGGTTCAATTATTCAAAAACATCAATTTAACATTAAACAAATAAAATGGATACAACAGTAAAGACCCCTTGCCTCCAAAATATGGCTTCCACATTCTATGAGAGACACAGTTTTGCATTCAAGAAATTAGACAAGTCACACAATACCTCTCAACCTTGGTTTCCTTATCTGTAAAATGAAAAGGTTGAACTAGAGATTACTAATTCTTATTCATCTCTAACATTCTAACAAGTTTATGATTCTCATATTTGGGATCAACAATCAATTTGATTGATAACTTTTATTTTTATATCATCACCATTTCCAAATATATTCTCTCACCTTGTAACAAAGGATAAAAAAGAAAGGCCACTGCAGCAAAATTAGCTGCAAAATTACATATGCACTGATTCTGGCAGTCTATGCACTATTACAAACCCACAGTCCCTCACCTCTGCTAACAAAAGAGGCAGGTGCATTTTCTTATCTCTCTGAGGCCAAGAGTGATCATCGTCATTAATGCTGTTTTGTTCTTAAAGGTATTCTTAATCATGTGCTTTCCAAAGAGTCTAATTAATCTGCTCTCTGTGTCTTTCTCTAGCAGACTCCTAAGGGGCCCAACTTAACAAAGCTGTTGCTGTGATGGCAAAAAAAAAAAAAAAAAAAAAAAAAAAAAAGATTCTTCGGATGTTTGTGTAAAAATAGAAAAAGAAAAAAAAACTACCTCCCTTTAAAACGCTATTCTTTTTACTGCATTTCCCAAAAAACATTTCCCTGGCTTAATAAGACTTTTATTTGTAGTATAGTGCTCTTATAGGGAGTATTTAAAAATATTTGTTGAACTGAACCCCCATCTTCCAAGCTGAGTCAGATTAAAAATAACGAAGCCATGGTCAAACAGCTGACACAAGGGCCAAGACTTGAACACAGTTCTGCTAATTGTGAGTCTGGCACTTTTCCCACAATGCCCTGTATCTCGAAAGATCAAGATAAGAAAACAATCAAGGCTTGAATCCATTCCAATGCTCCTTTGGCATCAAAGGCAGGTATGTGGTGATAAGGAGCAAGGATCCATATAAAGTAAGATAAATTAGAGAGTAGATGCAGTCTTTAAAAAAAAAAAACACAGCAATTTCTAGCAGGTTAATCCAAGCAGCATATGATAAAGACACTCAACGTAAAAAGTGGTGGTGAGCTGGCAAAGCTGCCCACAGAATGTACCTGAAGAAGTAGATGTCCTGGGAGCTAGGATGGTGGCCCTTAGTGTATCCATAAAGCTGTCCAGAAAAGGAAAAAAAAAGAAAGGATAGTGTCTTCTTCTACTCTTATTAAGCTGGTAGCTCAGCTGTTGCTATGAACTTGGCAATGGAGGAGTGAATGAATGGAATGAAATCTGTGCCCAGGTTATCTATGTAGCATAACTTGAAGGAGAGAAAGAATTGCATTTAGCATTCTCTTCCCTGTGGGTGCTGTGGGTGTGGATTGGCATATGAGTAAACAGACCTGACTATTACTAAGAAAAGCCCAGGTCTTTACCATACAAAGATAAACAAGTCTATTGGAAAAGAAAATGAAGGAGAAGACATGTTCTTGTAAAAGAAAAGTAATGGGAACCAGATAATTGGAATTGTGTGCGTGTGTATGTCCTTTGTTGCCAAAGACCATACCATCAGAGAAATGATGACATGACTTGCACTTGACTTTGTTTTCAGTGAGGGAGGGCTGTGCAGGTCACCAGCCTTACTTCTCTTCCAGAGCCACCTGAATCCAGTGACCTGATATTCATCAGGATGACTGGAGATGACCCAGGATGAGGCAATTGGGGTTAAGTGACTTGCCCAAGGTCACGCAGCTTTTGAAACCTGTGTGCATGTATATACAGATGATGAACTTCATGGGTATGTCAGAGAACATAGAGGGGTTCTACTCAAGGTCTATGTCAACATGGCACAAGCTTTCATAGGTCCCATTTGGCAAGAAAGGCTTCAATTGTGGATCTATCAAAGGATTGTCATTTGAAGGGTTGTAAGCTCCAATATCAGACAACTGGTACAGCGGACACAGTGCTGGGTCTGGAGTCAGGAAAACTCTCCATGAGTTCAAATCTGGCCTCAGACACTTACTAGTTGTGTGTGGCAAGTCTTAACCCCGTTTGCTTCAGTTTTCTCATCTGTAAAATGAGCTTGAGGAGGAAACACTCCACTATCTCTGCCAAGGAAACCCCAAATGGGGTCATGAAGAGTTGGATACAACTGAAACAACACAACAACAATATCCAATATGAAGGCTTTCTTGACCCTCCCAAATGCCTTGACATTTCTTAATATATATTTTGTATAAACTAAGCAAATACTTGTGTGTATATTCTATATGACATCTCTTTCAACAGAACATAAACTCCCTTAGGGGAAAGAATGTTATTTTTTTGTCTTTGTGTCCCCATTGCTTAATAGATGATAGTGATAGAAATGATTATTCCTCCATATCAATAACCATGGGGAAATCCAGGGTTTTTCTCCTATTTTCTCATTCGCTAGAAGGTCAAATCAGCCCCTGAAAGATAGGGCTGATCATGAGATTGGATTCTCCTTCATCTTGTTCAGACTCCACCCAACTGGAGAAGATTAGTTCTGATTAGAGTAAGAAGAATTTAATTTAGCTTTAATTTAATTTAATCTAGGTGAATTCAGGCCCATTGTGTTCAGCTCAGGTTTGGAGGGAGTGGGGTAGATCCTTTGTCTAGACTGGGCAAGACTTGGGGTCTGGGAGTAAGAGTAAATAATCAAAGTCAAGGCCCCAAGCTCCTCCTTAGAAGAGGCCTGGTTCTCATTATCATATTCATTCTCTCATTAAATGTTTAGCAATCAGAGCTGATTGTCACCTGTTGGGAATACCTGCTCATCCAAGTGCATGTAAGTATTAAGAGGCCACCATGATACATCTTTCATTGAGGAGAGATGGCTAAATGACCATCCTTTAATTAATTATTTGCTAGTCATAATTAATAAAATGATTAATTACTCAGAAATGATGTCTCTTGAACTTTCTATAGGTCACAGTTGGTACCTAATGAATCCTTGCTGATTGGGTGAAGACTGGCCAATCAAGTTCAGAGAACCTAAGAGGTTAGCTGCCATATAATGACTTTTTGGCCACGGAAACTTTCAAAATTACTAAGGTAAAGAGGGACTGGGGATCTGTTTGTGGAAGTACTCACTCTGATGAAATTGCAGCTCTTTCCAAGATATAAAATATGCTTTATGTAGTCTAGGAACTGCCTCATTGTTTGTCGTGAGTTCAAGATGGATTCTACCTACATATTTTATATATATGTTGATTCTCCTATTATATGTAAGGTGGATTTTAGTGTATTTTGGTTATTCTTTAGTTATAATTAGTTTCCCAGGCACCATAGCCAAAATAATCTCTATTTCCCAGGCTCATGACTTGTAAACATCTCCACCATGCTTCCACAGAATTATATAATAATAAATAATATAAATATTTGTGCTTAAAATTATAAATATCCACCATGACTGCACAGTGAGATATAACAGTGAGATAACGTAAACTTGTGAGGCTAGTCCTGGCAAAATGCATTTTTTTTGTCTATTGTCCTATAAAGCAAATGGGCACAGGTCAGTAAAGGGGGAACCTATAGGGATTTGGGTAATGGAAAGAGGAAGGCATGTACCTGCCTCAACCGGACCCCACTGAGGCTTGAGGGGATTTAGGGGAATGCACATCCTATGCCTAACTCTACCGACCCCAACAAGACATAGGGGAAATTGTCCCCTCTTCTTGCCTGCCTCTGCAAGAAGGGTGATTAGGGGAATCCTGTAGGAGTTGGTGCTCCCATTGTCAGGAACCCATTGAGAAAACTAAACTAGAATAAAGTAAGGTAGCTTATTTAAACCCTTATTATGATTCATTCCTGTCTCCCCGTCTGCCTGAATAAAGAGTGAACCTGCTAGTGGGTAGAGTCCAAAAACTCCAGTGCCTCCTGTAAAACACCTAGGCAGCACAGTGATTAGAGGGTTGGACCAGAAATCAGGGTGACCGAAGTCCAAATCTGGCTTCAGACTCTTACTAGCCATGTGACCTCGGGCAAGTCACTTTAATTACCATCTGCCTCAGTTTCCCTATTTGTAAAGTATGGATAATAATTGTACCTACCTCTCAGAATGAGGAGAAAACAGAATATTTGGAAAGCACTTTGCAAACCTTAAAGGGTTAGAGAAATGCTAATGATGGTTATTAAGTAAAACCTTCTACTTCCAACCCTCCTTCCTACACCGTTTATCACTGGTCCTTCCCTGATGCAGCCAAGTCTAAGGAATTCATCCGGAACTACGAAGGCTTTCTTCCCTTTCTTCCTAGACCATTCACCAATTCCCTTCTCCTGTGGAATCACTTGGAATATGGTCATTATGCACATCATACCACAGCCCTCTCCACCCCCAACCCCCCATTAGAAATATCTGTCTCATAGGCTCGTTGATTCAGTGCTAGAAGAAAACTTAGCAGTCATCGAGTCCAACTCTCATTCTACAGACTAGAAAACTGAAGCCCATAGAGGTAAAGTGATTCACCCAAGGCCACACTGATAGTAAATGAAAGGGCTGAAATTCAAACCTAGGTACTTTGACTCCAAATCTCATTCTTTTTCCACCTTCTGTCATTAGGATTATGTCTTGATTTGCCCATGAATTAGATTTAAATGAGGCAGAGCTGCAAAGCTGTCAGCTTCACTCCTTCCTCTAGAATTACCAGAGTCCAGTGGCAAGATAAAGTCAAGACAACTGGTGATGACCTGGGATGTCATGGTTAACCTTGGCCTTTCTAAATTAAAGTCTTTCCCAGGTCTCAGTTTGTCTGAGGCAACACCCATTCAATGACTAAAGGCTAGGTAAGAATTGAGACAAAACATGGCCCAATTTACACACAAAATATCAATTTGGGAAGGGAAGACTTTCCATTCTGGCCAGAACAGAAAACAATTGCTGTTTAGACTCATTCAAAACCTAAACAATGAATCAGAATCTCTCTCCTCTGTGATTTATCCCTACTTCATCCTTGTCCAGCTTAGCACTACCCATCCTCTACCTACCTCTTCCATGGTGGCCTCTCAAATCCTCCTTCAATCGTCTCTTCCTCTTACACTCATTCCATCTCTTGACACTAAACCAAACCTGACCTTATGCTGGAGACACCAAGTTCCTTGCCATTCACTCCAAAGCTAGAGCCTGGAGGACTTGGCATACTCCTTCTTCTTCACTGCTTCTCCCAGATTCTTGCTCTGCTATCATCACCCCACCATCTGTTGGAGTCCTTGTCATTTCTTGTCTTCCACAACATGTTCCTATTTTCTCCAATCATTTTAGCATTTGGTACACGGTTTTCTTCTCTACCCTAACTCTTTGCCACCATCCTCTGTGATTTCAATACTCATTCATTCTCATTGTAATGACAATCCTAAGACTCAAGGGTAAGGAAGTCTTTGTATCACTTTGCCAGATAAATACGAAGATCTCCACAAATGCTAATTGATTGAGTAAGAGTCTCACCTTCTAAGGTTGCCTTCCCTCTACTTTGGATATATCATGTCTATTATCTATTTATTCACATGATGTCTCTACCATTAGAAAGCTCCTTAAAAATAGGATTGTCATTGTCAATTACCTATTATCACCACTATTATTTTATATTGTATTAGAAATGTTAGGGGAGGAGCCAAGATGGCGGAGTAGAAAGATTCACATATGCTAGGTCTGAACCCACAGCCCATAAATTTCCTGTTAAAAGAACTCCCAACAAATTCTGGAGCAGTGGAAGCCATGCAGCAACAGAGTGGAGGAGATTTCCGTTCCAGAGAGCACTGAAAAACTGGCATCAAAGGTTCATCGCACACTGAGCCTGAAGCAGAGCCCGGCCCTGCCAAGACCACGTGGCCCTGGGAGGAGCAGATGAGAGCAGGCTTCAGGGATGGAATCTCTGGTGGCCACGAAGGTCCCTCCACCCATAGGCGCACAGGTCAGTGAGAGAGCCTTCTGGAATGGCTGAGAGGGGAGCGGGGTGTCTCCATAACTCAGGCCCCCTCAGGAGGCAGCAGCAGAGGCAGCAGGCAGCCAGAGGCTCTCAGAGCAGGCAGGAGCTCGGGTCCATTACTGAAGGTCTCTGCATAAATCCCCTGAGGGAACTGAGCCTGGGAGGTGGCCCTGCCCCCACCTGAGAACCTGAATTTAATCTTACCCTGAATAGCAGCTGGGCCTGCCGCTGAAAACCCTGAGGCTGGGGAGCAGCATTTGAATCTCAGACCCCAAGCACTAGCTGGGCAGATCTAGGCGGGGGGTGGAGAGGAATCTCAGAAATCAAGCAACTGGCTGGGAAAATGCCCAGAAAAGGGAAAGAAAATAAGACCATAGAAGGTTATTTT
>CM053771.1:333254146-333269406 GCA_028658325.1 Potorous gilbertii
CATATACTTTCCTATTGAGCATATTTTCACTATAGTGATGTTATGTAGTCACACTGACATAAGTGGAAGAAATCATATAACAAATCAAAACATAATACACTAAAACACACACACACACAAACATGATCTGCTACATTCTGCGAATGACTTCCATATTTCTTTCTCTGAGTGTGGAAGGCATTTTGCCTTAGAAAATCGATATTGGGATTTTTTTTTTCAGTAAGTTCTTGTGTTATTACAAACTTCCAAGTCTACCAGAAAAAACTCTTGCACACTGTGGTCGTTGCTGTGCACAAAGTTTTCTTGGTTCTGCTCCTTTCGCTCAGTATCAAGATCATATAAGTCTTTCCAGGCCTCTCTGAAGTCTTCTTGTTCATCATTTCTTATGGCGCAATAGTACTCCATTACATTCATATACCATAATTTATTAAGCCATTCCCCAATTGATGGGCACCTTCTTCCTCATTTCTTCTCTATTATATTCCTTTCCCTTTTATTTTTTTCTCTTAAGATCACCAAAAGGAACAAAACCACCCTCAATTCTTCTGTTTGTCTTAATTCTTTATTCGACACATGAAATCATTAAGATTCTAAAGAGTTGATTTTCTCTTTTCCTCTTGTTAGAAAGCAAGCATTTTATCTTAATTTAGTCCCTATCAATTGCTCAAATATATTACCTTTCTAGATTCTTCTTAATTTCTATGTTTTCATTTCAAAATTTCTACTCAGTTGTGCTCTTTTCATCATGAATGCTTGGAAGTCCTCTATTGCAGAAATTTACCCCATTTTCTTGTGGGTTAAGTTATTCTTGCTTATAATTTTTTTCTATCTTTTTACCTTTGGAATATTGTATTCTGAGATTTTCTCATCTTTGAAGGAGTATCTGCCAGATGTTGTGTAATCCTGACTGTAACTCTGGCATTAGACTCTTTCTAGCTGTTTATAGCATTCTCTTTGACCCAGAGGCTCTGGATTTTTTTTTCTATTTTTTTTTCTATTACCTTTCTGGAAGTTTTCCTTTTGGGATTTCCTTCAGGAGATAACTGGTGGAGTCCTTCCATTTTCTTTTTGCCCCCTTGTTCTAATTAAGTCTGGGCAGTTATCACTTGTGATGTTTTGGAAATATTGCATGTGACCCTTTTTTGTTCATAGTATTCGTGTAATCTGATGATTTTTAAATTGTCTCTACTTTGACATGTTTTCCAGGTGAGTTGTTTTTGATAGTGTGTTCAGGGCCAGGGTGGAGTGCGGTTGACAAGATCAGGATAGACCTTCGGGGAAACTGTTCTTTGAGACTGTGCTCATTATCATCTGGAATGGCTGTCCATGCCCTCCCAGATGTTGTTGTCTCTGTGAGACAAGAGAATTACAGAAAACAAGGGATATGTAAAATAGATGCCTCCAGGCTCACAGTCTGATTAAATCATTCTTATAGGACTGATTTAATCTGATTTAATCACTAGGGTGGAGACAAGCAGAATGTCACATAGGCTTGCAGTTTCTGTCTATAAATACTTGGACCCTCATATCAATGAAGTGGAGTTGGTCTTTCTTCTTCACCATATCACCCAACTGTGTGGGGACTCAGGCTGTCCGCTACAATAGTGGAAACCTTATGGACCCTTCCTTCCTTCCTTCCTTCCCTCCCTCTTCTCTCTTCTCTCTTTCTCTCTAGAAATGTTTTGATGGTTCTTATTTCCTGTAGGCATTGAGTTTGGTTTGGTTTTTAGGGCCTCTGTTGCTTGGGTAATCTTTTTCTACTTTCTATTCTAAACTATTTATCTTTCCAGCTTTTTGTCCATAATTTTTCTTGACTTATAATTTCATTTTTCATTATTTGTTTCATGACGTCCAGATACTCTTAAAGCCCTTAGGCCAAGCTCTGTGCGTGTGTGCGTGTGTGCGTGTGTGCGTGTGTGCGTGTGTGTGTGTGCGTGTGTGCGTGTGTGCGTGTGTGCGTGTGTGTGTGTGTCTTTTCTGGGAAGCTCTGTTATAATTATTATGGACAGTATTAATCTTTTCTTCTGGATTTTTCTCTTAAATGATCTTTGAAACATCATTTTCTCAGGATATTTGGTGTCTTCTGTTTAATCTCTAGCTTCGGTTCTTGTTTCAGATTTTGCGTTGGGGTCTGCCTGTTTCTGTTTCATGGGCAGGGTGGAGGGTCAGGCTATGATTAGTTTTGATCTTGCTTCCCTGAGATCCTACCACTGTCTCCCACTTCCTTTCCGATGTCAGTGCAGAGTGTTGCCATGCTTTAGTGCCCCTATCAGAATTATATGGTTTGCTTTCCCTAATCAGGGAGGCTATCATGCTGTTTCACTCTCACTGGGGCTGACTTGGAAATTTGGAAGAACAAAAATAAGGAAATATATATCATGCATTTGAAGCAATTTAATTCTTACTTACTCAAACAAGTTATTGATTATGAAAAAAGGATAATGGATGAAAGAAAGGACACAAATATAAACTATAATAATTTCGTGTAGAAGTTTAACCAATGTAAGTCAATTGCCATAGCAAAAAGAGCCAATGGACCTAAAAAGTGCTTCAGCCAGCAGATACTAAGCTTACTTGCCAAACAGAAATAGAAGCCAAGGTTAACATCAAATCTTACCAAAGAAGGATAATGTAATGTAAGATTTTAATGATAATGTAAGGTTTTAAATAGTGTTGTTTCATGAAACAGAAACAATAAAAGGGTAAAAACATTTTAAAGAAATTTAAGTGAAAGACCAAACTAAGAAAAGTTATTTCAAGGATGAAAACAGAGAAGACAAATAGAAAAGATCTGCAGATATTTCTATGATGAACTTCTTTCACAATTAAAGGTAAATATCATACAGGGGGCAGAAATGACCCGTAAGATAACATAAAGGGGGAAAGCAACTAACTTAAGATAATTACTTAGGTGACATCTTTGCTAGAGGCAACACAAGTCATAAAGGTCTTAAGTCAATTCACAAGGTTTCTGAGATGGAAAAAGATCAACAAGGTGGAAAATATCTATAACTTGTTGGTGCTGAGAGAGCATAAACCATTGCTGGCCTTTCCTATCTATATAAAATTTTATGAAAATCATCTATACATGCATTAAATGCATCTTTGATTAGTGTATAATTGGGAAAAGATAGGCTTTCACAAGTAATATTCCACAATTGACCATGACTTTGTCACCATCACGCAATATGTGATAGAGAACGGAAGATTCCACTATGATTATTAATTATAAAAAAGCATTTAATTTAGTGATTAAACATTGCCTTGAAAGTCTGTTTTTGCAGTAAGATGCCTCCCATTTATATATTAAAACTATTTAAGATTTCCTTGAAAGATATGATAGGCATAACCTTGTTCAACAAATCTTTGATCATGGGTTACAGGCAAGGAATAAAACAGTTAATATTCATTTAGATAGATAACCTGTAGCTAATTAATAAGCATTTATTAAGCACCTGTTACATGTCAGACACCATGCCAGATGCTGGGGATGCAAATAACGAAACAATCCCCACCCTCAAGAAGTTTTCTCTAGTTTTTCTCCATAGTCCTCTTGTTTGCTAGAAGTTACAGCCTTCTCACACCTAGTGTACCATTTTCCATTGCCCATGGAGTGATATTCATTTTTAATTGTTCAGAGTCTGCAGCGTTCCATGACTCACAGTCATACAGCAGTCATAAATTCAGAGATTCATAGAATGTCTAATCTGGAGGGCACCTTGAAGGCCATATAGTCTGACCTCCCTTATTTTACAAATGAGTCTTTACTTTTCCTATTCAAGAGGCAGGAAAATGAGTGAGAATGTAACAAGAAGGATGTTGTACTGTTTACCAGGGGCATGATGGAGCCAGCTCCAACTGGCTTTTAAGAGCTAATTGTTAAATTTTCAGGGTGAGCATTTGCAACTCAGATAATCAGCAAATGCTACAAATTACGGCTTGGTTTATTGTTTTGCTGATTTCTAGACATAAGAAAGTGAAGGAGAAAATGATAATAAGGTAGATTAAATTTAAAGTATGTCACATATTTATTTCTCCCTCTCCCCATCTCAGAAACTAGGTGTTAAGCATTTATAAGCATACCTCTGACTATGCCAGAGATGGTGATAAAAAAAAAAAATGAGTCTTACCAGTTCTCTGAAAAATGTCCAATGTGATAGGCAGGACCTTTGACTATTAACAGTACAAAAACTTCAGGTAAGAGAAAAATATAAAGTGTGTTTTCTGGTTAGAAAGAGAAGCCTGAAGTGTCATCTTTTGGTTTTTCTTGAGGTGGAATTTATCTCAAGTGTAAGGATCTAGGACTAGAATTCAAGTCTTTGGATGCTGAGTCATTGAGCATTAGATCTAAGAAACTAAATTATTCACTAGAGGGAGATCTGGGGATTTAAATGGACTATAAGCTCAGTCCAAGATGGTAGACACAAAAATAATGTAATCTTGAGTTGCATTAAGAGATAGCTTACATAGCTTTCATCACTAGGGAGATAATGTCCTTCTATACTCTGAGGTGGTATGAGCGTAAACCAGGTGGGATTTTTAAATTTTTTCCACTGGAGTTCAGTTTCCTAGGCTCAGGCTAAATTGTGAACATCTGAAAAATTGATCTCCTTTGAATTCTGATACTTTCACAGTTGTGTTGAGTCATGTAGGTTTTGTGCCTACTGGCTCTTTGGCATTTTGCTTTGGGGGCTCACTCATGAGAAGGACCTTTTGATCCCCTGGATGGGACTCTGAGTAGTCATTTGTTAAGAGCTCCCTGACTACTCAGATGTTGATGCTTTCCTGGTCTGGTGGGGTATGTAGGGAGAACTGTATTACTTTGTTCAGACAAATGGAGCCCTATCTGTTGAATCTCTGTGCTAATTTCTCTGTTTATATTTTCTATACTCACTTCTTTCTACTTTTCTGTAATTAAATTCTGTAATTAAAGTAAGATTGCTGATCCCTTTAAAACTGTCTTTCCTTTAGAAAAACAGATCAAAAAACCTGCACTAGCTGCCTACCCTGTGTGCTAGTGTGGTTGCTAATACAGGTGGTCAGAGCCCATCTGCAGAACTCTGTTGCTCTGAGTAACACAGTTTTGGAAAAACTTTGGTAAACTAGAGTGCTGAGAGGGCAACCAGGAGAGAGGATTCAGGGAAGGTAGAGTAGGTCAGAAAGAGAATGTTAAAAAAACCTTTAAGAAATTGAAAGAACTGGGAATATTTAGCCTAGAAAAGTAAAAAGACTTGGGGCGAGAGGGTGACACATGCTATCTGTGATCAAGTTTTTAAAGGGATATCATGTAGAAAGAGTATTTAATTTGTTCTATTTGGTCTAGGAGGCAAAAATAGAAGAAATAGATAAAAGTTGCAGCAGCAAATCGAAGGGTGATGTTAAGAAAAAACTTCCTTAAAATTATAGTTGGACAGTTTCCAAATTATAGTTGGAGTTAGTAGTTCCTTCCTCAGTACAGACTCTTCCATTTTCCAAGTGGGCTGCATGACCATTTATTGGGTATGGCTAAGTCGAGATTCCTTTGGAGTATGAGTTAGACTAATTGGATGCTAAGGTCACTTCCAAGTCCCAAATTCCATGATTCTGTAATTTCTTTGATCTCCCAGATCCTCTCAGGCTAACTTTCTCAAGAGTCTGTTCATCTGACATGTTTTAGACTGATGATATCAAACTCAAATAGAAGCAAAGCTCACTAATTCACACATAAGGATCCCTGAGAACACATACTGATTTTGTTTTAAAGCATAATATTATCTGAATGGCCTGCACTTAAGTAGTTTCCCAAAAAGGTACGTAGGTTGCTTGAGATGTATATCAGCAGTATTTATATATGTACATATATATGTATATCAATAATATTTATTATACATTATTTATTTTGTTGGATATTTTCCAGTTATACTTGAATCTGGTTTGACTTAAACTTGGAAGTGTTATGAGGATTTGGTTAGTGTGTTTGACACACTGCTTTTGACCATTCTCTTAAAGCTGTTGCATTTGATAGTCATGGGGTCATGAGATATAGTTGCAGCTTTTCTCATATTCAATTGCTATAGACATTAATATTATACTTGGGGTTTAGAACAACTCATTTAGTAGCAGCAAAGAACTGGAAATTAAAGGGATTCCCATCATTTGGGGAATAGGTGAATAAATTACCAATTTTGTCTATTAAAATGATGAAAGAGATGGTTTCAAAAAGAAAAAAAATTGGGAAAAGTTGCATGGACTGATGCAGAATGAACTGAGCAGAACCAGGAGAACGATTTGTACAATGACAACACTGTAAAGACAACTTTAAAGAATAATTGTAGGGACTGACCATATCTCCAGGGAACAGATGATACAACACGCTATCTACTTCCTGACAGAGAGATGATAAGCTAAATATGCAGAATGAGACATAAATTTTTGGACATGACCAATATGGGAATTTATTTTGCTTGACTATGCAAGCTTATTTGTAACTAGTATTTATATAGTGCTTTAAGGTTTGCTAAGCCCCATATATATATTATCTCATATGACCCTTAAAATAATCCTGGAGATAGGTGCTATTATTTTCCATTACTATCACTATTATTTGTAGGAAAACTTTATTATTTATTATATATTGTTTAAATTTAGCTTTGTGCGGCTAGATATTGCTTAACCTAGGATATGCAGGCATATGTAGATCATGCAGACCTTAGACGTTGCCTAGTGATCCAGAGATTGCTATAAGGAACCTGGTCAGGTCTTGTGTTGGGCCTTCACTTAAAGTGTGTGTTTTGACATCACCCAAATCTTACTGAATGTTTAGATTCACCTGATGATATACACCTCAAGCAATCTATGTGCCTTTTTTGGAAACTACCTAAGCGTAGACCACTCCATTGCTTATCCTTGCTCCCTTGTTTGAATTCCATATAATGTAAAACTCACCAAGGCTCCTAGGGGCCACAATGGATAGAGTGCCGAGCTGGAATCAGAGAGACTTGGCTTCAAATCTGGCTTCAGACATTTACTAGCGGTGTGACCCTAGATAAATCACTTCACCTTGTTTGCCTCAGTTTCCTCATCTGCAAAATGAGCTAGTGAAGAAAATGGCAAATCATTCTAGAATTTTTGCCAAGAAAACCCCAAACAGGGTCATGGAGAATCTGAACTGACTGAACAACAAAGGGGCCGTACCTTTTCCCAGCTCTCCCCTCTGCCTAACAATAAATTTTTTTCAGAAAATCTTTTCAATATTTGTTCTTGGGGAAACTGAAGTTGAGAAAGTTTAGATGTCTTTCCCATAGACAAACACATAGTATTTAAGACATAGTATTTAAGAAGTCCTCATGACTTCAAATCTATACTCAACCTCTCTGCCACCTAGCTGCTAAAAGGTTTTATTTTTCTTTCTTTTGGGGATGAGAGGGAGAAAAACTAAATGCTTGTTAATTGAAATAAATACTATTTTAAAAATTATTATACTTGGATATCTCTATCCCTCTCAATTATCCTTCTGCCCAGAATTTGTCTGGAAGGAAGCCCTGTGTCTTCCCGTATTTAAACAGGTCTCAGTCTCCTCCATGAAGTATTCTAGATTAACAGAAGAGAAAAGGGTAAGTTACTACATGTTTGCTTTTCTAGAACTCCCAGACAGGGCCTTCTCTAGCCAAAATTGTGATGACTGGGGCCACTTCCTAATTGCTTTTGTATCTTTTATATTTTTTCTTATCTATAAAATGGGGGATTATAATACCAGTTCTCACTTCACAGGGTTTTTGGATCAAATAAAGTAATAGACATAAAATATGTTGTAGACCATGAAGAGCTATATGAATGTCAGTTGTTATCATAAACTATGACTGGTATCCTCCTACTTCTCTGTCCTTCGACCTCTTCCTCATCCTGGGACAAATTCAGGTACATGGGTTAATCTTTATGTTGTCCACAGCTCCCCATGAAAGCATTCCATGCAGACTGCCCTCCTCTCTCTTCCCGGGTGCCACAATTATCTCTTCTTTCTTCCTCTTCCTGTTTGATCAATGCCTTAGTGGAAATGGGGGATTAATTAATTCCTAACAAATAGGTTAATGACATAGTTTTATGTGTTATCTTTCCTAGGATTTTGCTAAAAGAGAATGACTTTAGATCTCTTAACCTAAAGAAATAAAATCTCTAATGGTGGATAGGTACATTCCTAATTGTCTTCTGTCTGTGCGACAACTAGAATGATGGACTCCGTCTTATCCTTCTTCTTTATCCCAATTAGTATCATGCTACTAGCAGGAGTTCAATAAATGCACAACGAATTAATTTACTTCATGCCAAAATGATTTTTGTTCCGATATAATCTGTTCAATTCAACAAACATCTACTATGTGCAGAGCACTATGCTAGGTGATGGGGAGATACCAAATTTACTTGAGGTCCCTTATGGAGTTTTTAGTCTTATGGAAGTTTAGAGTATATACACAGCTAATTAAAAATATGCAGTTCAAAAAACATTTGTTTAGGCATATGCTATTTTCAGGATGTTATGATAGACTCTGGTGATACAAAACCAGATATGATAAAGACCCCTTCTCAAGGAACATTTAATCTAAAACTATATTATTCAAGTGCCTTAGAGAGAAGTCAAAAAAAATTGCTAGATGAGGACGAAGATAGGTGAGAAGTCATTAGCAATCAAGTGAACCAGGAAGTAATTTCCAAAGGAGATGGCATTCGGTAAGAACTCAATGAAGGGGAGGAAAGATTGTGTGGGAGGGAGTAGGAAGGGGTCTCCAGGGATCAGGAAGCACAGGTTATATTCAGGGGACAGACTCATCTAGTCTGGCTGGAGTGTAGTATGTTTGGAATAGAATAGTGTGAAATGAGACTAGAAATTATCTGTTCCCAATTCATTATTTGAAAGAGCTGGACTGGATAGTCTTTGAAGCCTATTTCTGCTTTAAAATCTTATGCAAGTCCTCTTGGGGATTAAGTTTCTAACCTACAATTCTAAGGATTCATTCTTGATTATTTGTCACCTATATACAAGTATATATGTTTATATTTATACTGCTTATCCCAGAAATTTTAAGTTATTTAAAACTGCACTAAGGTTTTTGGGATAGGACAGTGTATATCTATCTATCTATCTATCTATCTGTCTGTCTGCCTGTCTATCTATCTTTATCTTTCTCCTGCCTTCCTATTGAGCTCTCATTATCTCTCCCCATCTGTATCTCTCTCTCTCTCTCTATTATCTTTATCTCTTCCTTATCTGTGTGTATCTACCTACCTATGATCTTTATCTCTCCCTTGTCCGTCTCTATTTATCTATATCCTCATCTTTCTCCTATCTATTGTTAACCTGAAAACTTGATTAAGAAAAGACATCAGACTAAAGGCATGCGCTATTAATTAATTAATTCCCTCTCAAAGACAACAGTCATAGCGCTATGGAGCCAGAGGTGACTCTAACTGCCTTGTTACAGAAATTATCCGTCTTAAATACATTTTGTCGTGAAAAAGAAAAGACAATAGAACAATGTCAGTTGGGCCTTGATATTCCAGGCTGGTTAAACACCTGTCTCGGTGACATACGATAAGAAGGAAATCCCACCACTAATGAGTGGCAGGCTTCCTGACCTAAACAGATGACTGACACAGGAAAAGGAAAGAAAAAAATAGAGATTACAGCCTAAGACGTCTATACTTCCAATAACATAGTATGTGTCCATAGATAACAAAATATAGAGGAAGTCCCACCGTTCAAGATATAGAGGAAGTCCTACCATTCAAGGTATAGAGGAAGTCCTGCCACTCAAAATATTGTCCCAGGTCAATGGTTGTCCAAGGAATGCAGAGTCAGCCCTAGCTGGCTTTGCTGACACAGGAAGAGGCACTCTCTGAGTTTGCTTCAGAGAGAACAAAGAGATTATCCCAAAATTTTATATTAAACATTATCACTATCTACTGATCTATCATTATCTCTCTCCATCTATATCTGTCTATCATCTATCCATCTATATCTATTATCTTTTTCTCTCCCTTGTTTGTGTCTGTCTATCTATCTTCTATGTATGTATGTATGTATCCATCCATCCATTCATCTGGCTATCTATCTATCTATCTGTCTGTCTGTCTGTCTGTCTATCTATCTATCTTCGTTATTTCTCCCTTATCTGTGTCTGTCTATTTATCTGTCTTGTAATGTAATGGATAGAAAGCTCATGTCTTACCTCTGATACATACAGACTGAACACATCAGTTAACCTTGAAGTGTTCTAAACACCTCCCTAAGGCTAGAAGGTGCAGAAAAAGCTGCTTACCTGCATTGGTAAAGAGGTTTCCCCAATATGAGATTCCTTATACAAATGAATGTCGAGAGGTTCCCTATATGAATAAAACCCCAGGTCTAGTTTCTATCCCTATTTAAATGCATATTCTTAATCATTTAAAAAGGGCTTAACTTGGTTTTTAAAAAATGTACTTGTCTTATATTCATTGATGGTATTTTCATTATGTGTTGGTTTGAGTCAAATTTTCTATTAGCTTCAGTGATCCTAGAGGGCATGACTGAGCACAAAAAAGTCCCCTTAGTTCTCTTTACCTGTGGAACATCCCCGGGAGGATGCATCCTCAACCAGGTAAGCCCTTTCTGATATTCTCCTGGATAAGAATGGGGACTGGAAGGGAATGCACAGTTATGACTTTATAATTGGTGAAGTCAGCCATAAGAGAGTCTGAGGGTTTTGTGTACTACATCTCATCTCCTCAGAACAAGCTGCATTTTTATGAGGAACATTTACTACAGGGTTACCTTGCTGCCCTCCCAGTTTATTCTTGTGGCTGTGCACAAAGCACATGGAACAAAGCATTAGCAAGGAGAAAATGCTTCCCTAGGCACACTAATATCACCCTGTAGGTATTGAGAATTTGCCTTGAACACGTGCTGGTATCAGCCGATGCTAGTTTCTATTTAAAAGGCTTTTAATCCTAGAATTAAAAAAAAAAATCTATTTAAAAGGGGTGCAGCTAGCATGTATCAGATGCAGAAGGTCTTGCTAGCTTTGAGGTCAACAAATTCTTTATTGTTCTACAAAATATATATATAACACCTCCATCTCCCTACTCAGGTGGAGTGGAGTCCTGAAAGGACAACTGGGATTAAACTGTGTGGTTATACCTTCCACAATGTGGCTTTCCTTCCCCAGCATGGTTTTGACATATCACAGGTCAGCATATGAAATTAAATAAGGATTTTTGGGGAGTTTTGCGGAAGTTGGAGATGACACATGAAGGTCTAACAAACAACACAGAAAAACTCTTAAAAACTCACAAATGCACTACAAATATATGTATATTTACATATATACACCTATATGTTATATGAGTGTGTATAAATAATATCAAAGTATTTTATATTTAATGCCATAATAATTCAGATGTCTTCTCTGGTATGAAAAGTAGGCCAAAAATTTTTATGCAGATTTTCCAGATTGCTGGGGCATTGTGCCCTGACTCCTGTGCCCCTAACCCTGACAATGTGGAAGGGATAACTGTATTATGTATGTTTAAGCATACATGATTCCTCATTGACTGAGGGACTCTGAAAAAGGAACTTTGAGAGAGGTGATTCAGAGAGTCAGTCTACTAACATTTCTTAAGTCCCTATTATGTGCTGCTTTCAGTCCTTCAGAATCCCAGGCCTCAAGAAAGTCATTGAATTCTGGGGAGCAGTGTTGACCTGTTGCTGTTTTATTTTATTCCTATCTGTGGAAAAAGCCAATGCTAGACCCCACCTGATTGGTTCATGCTTCATGATTCATGTGCCAAATGTTGAACATACAAAAAAGGATAAAAGATAGATCCTGCTCTTAAGGAGCTCATAGTCTAATGGAGGAGACAACATGCAAAAAACTATGTACAAACAAGATATAAATAGCATAAACTGAACATAATCCACAGAGGGAAAACACTATTAGTAAAAGTAACTTCTTGTATAAGGTGAGACTTTAGCCAAAATGGGGCAGTTAGTACATAAGTGTTATTTCCCATTTTTAAAGTATATAATATTTTATTTTCCCCCCAATTAGTTTTTAACAATTGGGGTTTTTTTTTAAAGTTTTGAGTTCAAAATTCTATCCCTTCCTCCCTCTCTCTCTTCTCTCCCCCTCTCCTTGAGACAGTAAGCAATCAAATATAGGTTATACATGTGCAATCATGTAAAACATTTTCATATTAGTAATTTTGTAATTTGAGAAGACTCAAAAAAAGAATGAAAGAAAGTAAATGAAAAATAGCATACTTCACTCTGTATTCAAACACTATCAGTTCTCTCTCTGGAAGTAGAGAGCATGCTTCATCATTAGTTCTTTCGGATTGAAAAGACTTATGTTTTAATTCTTGTTCCGCCATTTACTATATGTCCTTGTGGTGCAAGTCACTTTATTGGGCCCACACTTTTCATCTAGAAAAGAATAATGTTACTTGTATTTCCATAGTGCTTTATGACTTTCAAACCTTTTTCCTCTCCTTACAATAGTTACATGAGGTAGGTAGTACAGGTGTTACTACCCCCATTTTACAAACAGAAAAAAAAAAACCAGAATCAAAAAGGCTAAGTGGATTGCCTAGAATCTCAGAGCTTGGATTTAGAAGTGATAATCATATATCGATCATCTGACATCATGTTCTGTACCCTTTCCCTATTTTCTTTCTTTTTTTTTTGCTTAAAATTTTTTTTTGCAATTAATTTTCATGTAATTTTCATTTTGCATGTAATTTTCCCCAATTACATGTAAAAATAGTTTTCAACATTCATTTCCGCAAGATTTTGAATTCAAAATTTTTCTCCCTCCCTGTCCTCCCCTCTTCCAAAGACAGCAAGTAATCTGATATTGGTTATATATGTACAGTCATGTTAAACATATTTCCACATTAGACAAGTTGTGGAAGAAAAATCAGAACAAAAGGGAAAAGTCATGAGAAAGAAAAGACAAAAGAAATGAAAATAGTATGCTTCAATTTGCATTCAGACTCCATAGCTCTTTCTCTGGATGTGGATAGCACTTTCCATCATGAGTCTTTTGGACTTGTCTTAGATCATTGTATTGCTGAGAAGAACTATCTGTGAAAGCTGGTCCTCATATAATGTGGCTGTTACTGTGTACAATGTTCTCCTGGTTCTGCTGACTTCACTCAGCATCAGTTCATGTAAGTCTTTCTAGGTTTTTCTGAAATCTGTCCAGCACCACATTTTCTTCCTTGATCAGGAGTTACTAAAGTGGGTCCTTCTATGACCCCAAGGGAAAAATGGTCAGTCAATCAGAGACTAGGAAGAAGAGATGAATCCCACCCTCCTCACAATAACCGTTCCTAGGCCTTGTCTACGACACAACCACACTCTCATACCATATTCTACAAGTTTCCATTTTCTTCATGGGGTACTCAGGGCTAACTTTGAATGCACTTATACATTCTCTGTCCTCCAGATAAACCTAGGTGCTATAGCAAAGTGCCCCTTGGTTAACTCTGTATTCTACTCTGGGCAATGTGGAGTAACAGTCCATCACCCCACCCCCTTTTTTTCCTTGGGTCAGATTGTCTCATTGAATAAGTAGGCAAGGATACAAACTTGTTGCCTGCATTACACACTTCATTCAATACATTATCTTTCCCCTCAAACCACTCCTCCACTGAACTCTCCTGTTTCTATTGAGAGTACCACTATCTTTTCAGTCACTGTGATGAATAACCTTGGTATCATGAGATACTCCTTCCTCTTATTCATTCTCCATATCCAGTTACCAAATCTTCTCATTTCAGCTTCCACAACAACTCTCTCATCTGACCTTTTCTTTCTGCTCTAATTGACTCACTTCTTTACCTGCTTATTCATATTGCCACCACCCTAGTATAGACCCTCATTGTCTCACCCAGACTATTGCAGTGGTCTCCAAATCAGTCTCTCCCCTCTTCAATTCAGGAGCAGGATTGCACTACCTAGTTAGGTGGTGCAGTGGCTAGCACTGGGCTTGGAATCAGGAAGACTCCTCTTCATGAGTTCAAATCTGGCCTCAAACCATTTACTAGCTGTGTGACCCTGGACAAGTCACTTAGCCCAGCTTGCCTCAGATTCCTCATCTGTGAAATGAACTAGAGAAGGAAATGGTAAACCACTCCAGTATCTTTGCCAAAAAAACCCCAAAATAAAGTCACAACTGAAATGATACCACAATAAAATCCATTAATCCATCTTCCATCCAACTGCTAAAGTGATTTTTTTAAACCATAGTTTGACCATGTGTAACACCAAAGCAATATTCATAATGCCTATGGCAGCTATGAATATGCTAGCAGTTCTGAATCGCAAAATATTATAGACTCTCCACATGGAAGATAGGACCAAAATATTTATTCAAACACTGGAAAACCAAATCCATCATAGCAACAAAGAAATCTATACACAATAACAATTCAGGGAGCACTACCATCCCCAAACTTTCCCTCAGTTAGGCTCAAACCAGCTCCCTTAGACAAATTACAAACCAGCTCCCTTAGACAAATCACAAACAGGCTCCCCTAGACAAATCACCAACAAGCTCTCTCACTCATGCTAGTTGTTGCCTGCTCTCTTTTGCCAGCTCTGGCTAGTTTGATCAACTTCCTCTCAGCTCTGCTCTAGTTCTGTCCTTTCAGCAAGCTCCTCCCACCACAGACTCATGTGACAGGCTTGTTAGGCAGTTCACATGGACCAATTAATGAATATGAAGATCTTCAAATTAAGCAAAAAATACATTAACAATACACCATGCTATAATCAACTATAAATAACCCAGCCGTTCTTAGCAATACAGTGATCAATCAAGCAACACAATTACATGATGAAAAATGTTATCCACTTGCAGAGAAAGACCTGCTGGAGTATAAATGTAACTTGAAGCATATTGTTTTTTTAAATTTTCTTTATTTTTCTTGGGTTTTTTTTTGGTCTGTTTTTCTTTTACAACATGGTTGACATGGAAATATGTTTTACATGATTGCACATGTATTACCTACTGTCAATTGCTTGCCTTCTCAATGAGGGGAAAGGGGAGGGAGGGAGACAATTTTAAAAAAAAAATTTATTTAAGTTTTCAGCATTCATTTCAACAAAATTTTGGTTCCAAATTTTCTCCCCATTTGTCCCCTACCCCCACCCCAATACATTGAGCATTCTACTTTCCCCTATCACCAATCTGCCCTCTCTTCTATCATCCCTCCCTTCTCTTGTCCCCATCTTCTCTTTTGTCCTG
>CM053771.1:333269906-333306642 GCA_028658325.1 Potorous gilbertii
TTTAAGGTGAGTCTAATAAAAGATAAAAGGCTCCTTGGGGAAAAAAAAAGGAAGATATGCTGCTTCTGTACTCTCACTGAGTTGGTTCACTGATTTTTGTTGTTTGGTAGTTTTTGAGTCATGTCCATCTCTTTGTGGCCCCTTTTAGGTTTTCTTGGCAGAGATACTGGAGTGGTTTGCCATTTCCTTCTCCACTTCATTTTACAGAGGAAAAACTGAGGCAGATAAAAAGTTACCAGAATGGTAAAAAGACCCAAATTATGTCATATGAGGAATACTCGAAGGAATTGAGGGAGTGAAGGCTAGAGAACACCTAGGAAGAAATGAGAACACTTTCAAATATCCAACTGAGCAAGCACTTACTAAATGCGTATATGTAAAGTACTATGCTAGTATGTTAGTTGTTTCAGTTGTGTGTGATTCTTCATTGTCCTCCCCCCATCCAGGGTTTTCTTGGCAAAGATATTGGAGTGGTTTGCCATATCCTTGTCCAGTTTATTTTTACAGATGAAGAAATTGAGGCAAACAGGGTTAAGTGACTTGATCAGGGTCACACAGATAGTAAGTACTTTATTCTAGTCTAGTCTTCTCAAAGGGAGTTGCTGACAATGGGAGCACCAACTCCTACAGCATTCCCTAACAACCCTTCTCACAGTGGCTGACAAGAAGTGGGGGCAACTACCCCTACATCTCAGTGGGGTCAACTGAGACAGACACAGCTTGTGGACTTCCCTAAATCCTCTCAAGCCTCAATAGGGGCTTGTTGAGGCAGGTACATGCATTCCTTTATGCATTACCTAAATCCCAAATAGGTTTCCCCAGGGGTTCCCCTATGGATTTCCCATGGTTTCTCCACTCTTGCTTCATAGGGCAACAGACAAAGAAGGCATCTTGCCAACATTAACCTCACAAGTTAACTTGAGCAATATCGTCATTCTGCACAAGCATAGTAAATGTCACACTGTCACCCCTTTTCTCATGGCACAGCCTTAGTAGGACTGTCTAAAACTATGATTCTAGGAATTACTATCTAGGCTCCTTGGAGCTATTCTGGGAGTTAAATCTAACACCCGAAAACTAGACATTTCCATGGTCATGGATCCTGAGAAACTAAACTAAAAAAGGATAACAAAATCCTCCTTCCATACAGTGCCAAACACTGTGCTAAGTGCTTTATAAATATTATCTCACTTCACAACAAGTAGGGAGATGCGATTATTGTCCCTCTTTTGTAACAGAAGAAACTGAGATAAATGAAAGTTAAGTGACTTGCCGAGGGTCCCATAACTACTAGATGTCTGAGATGTGTGACCCTGGGCAAGCCACTTTAACCTGATTGCCTCAAAAAAAAAATGGAAAACTAAACAGAAAACCTTGAGTGAATAACTGACTCTTCTTCGTCAAAATTATTTAAGTCCCCAGAGTCATTCACAGGCTTGAAAATGAGATCTCCTCCCCAAAAATTGATTCCCATCTTGTCCCATTGCTCCAACAGTCTGAAAAAAAGGGTGATGGGATGGTCTCTTTGAATTTTCTCTTTGTTTACGTTCTAGACATTGTGCTCATGATCTGTAGCTCTGCCAGAGTCTGACAACTTACTCAGAAAAAAACACGTCTTTAAGGTAGTTCCCTCGTGATAAAGAAAGCCAAAGCCTGCCAGAGTCTCCTTCTCTCCAGCTCTGGTTCTCTAGCTGTTGCCCTAACAAATTCTTCCTCTTCTCTGCCTTCTTCAGTGTCTCTCACTTTCCAGTCCTATCCATTATCTTATGTAAATTCTGATGCACACACTTTTTACTCCACTTAATTAAGTGACAGAGGAAGGGTAAGGTCTAACAAGGAGTACACAGGTTAAGAAATAGCATAACCTACCTGATTATAAATTACACATCCTTTACAGGAATAATATAGTACTTGATTAAATTCTTAAATGCTTAGTGTCAATTTCAATTTGATATGACAACCTCAAAAAAGACTTGGTAACCTCTTACTTCCCCATCACTCTGTCCATTTTCTTCTACATTCTCTTCCTATTTTTATAATCTCCTTTGCTCCTTTTCATTCTCTCATGAATTCAGTTTTCCTTTTTTTTTTTTTTTCATTTTTTCCCCTTTTGTGTTCTTGGCTTTCTTTTGCATTTCAGATAATATTCTTTCCCCCTGCTCCATCTTTGGCCACATTCTAAAGCTTATTTTCCACTTATTCATCACATTAAGACTTCCTTCAGATTTCATCCTCAGTCTTCTTCCCTTTACATTACTACCATTTTATATAGGTTAAATATAAAATAAAGCAAACAGATTGGAAAATACAATAAAAACTGTGTTGATTAGTCTTCCAAAGAGTTGAAAGGCAATATATTTAATATCTTCCTAGAATAGATTATAAGTTGAGTTTCAATTAATAAATATCCACAATTTTGCTTTCATTAAAGAAATATTTAATGGGAACATCTAGTACATGCACTATCAAAGACAGTTAACCCTTCCACACCATGACTTTCCCCATCATGGTTTCATATATCACAGGTTGGCATAAGAAATTAAGTGGGAATTTTTGGGGAATTTTGCAGAAACTGCAGACATACAAAGGCCAGCAGATGACACAGAAAAAGTTTAAAATTCAGAGATGCATAAAATATATGTATAGCATTTTATAATATCAACATATCCATAATAATTCAGATTTCTCTGGTATGAAGGGAGGGCCAAAAAATTTTTCACAGATTCTCCAGATTGTGAAAGAGCCATGCTCCTCATCCTCGTGATGTGAAAGACATAACAGTAATGTCCTAGCTCGGTACACATACACATCTATCAAAAATGATTCACAATTCTTACAAAGGGAAGTATAAAATTCCTAAAAAAGTGAGACAATTATTTCTGAAGAGATGGTGAAAATGGATTATTACTGATAAGAAGCAATGCTGTTGTCTGTCCTTTAGTCTCAAAGAGGACCATGCCATCAGGAAGATGATGCAATGACTTGCAAGTGAATTGGATTTAAGGGAGGCAGGGCTGTGCAAAGTCACTAGCCTCACTTTCTCTTTCAGAGTCATCCGGGTTCAGTGGCAAGGTATAGGTCAAGATGGCTCTGGATGCAATGGGAGACCATGGTTGTACAGCAGAGTAGAAAAGTATTAGTTCTTGGCCTTGGTTAACATCTCCCCTCTAATCCTTCGTACCTCGTCTGACCTTAGGTAATTCACAAATAGCTAAGGACTCTTTTCTTCAACTATTAAATAAGGTATTGAAAACAAATGGCTAAAGTACCTTCTAACTCTAGAGCTATGATCCAAAAATATCTGTCCAAGGCCCTGTATGTTGGAGAGCCCTGTAAATACACCTTCCTTTTCTCATGTTTCCTATGTAAGGACTATGGAATTATGGGCTAAAGGAGGTCCTTCAAAAATATACCTGGATTCTGGATATTGTGGTTTAGGTATAAACCTTGTGCCAGTGACTTTTAAAAACAAAATACTCGGAGAAGAGCCAAGCTAGGCCACACTGTCCACTGGAGGAAGGAGGGGAAAAGGAGAGAAATGAATGAATGAAAAGGTATTTATTAAGTATCATGTACCAAGCACTATGATTTCAAATAGCTAAAGTGAGACAGGTCCCTGCTCTAAAGAAGCTCATGCTCTAATTGCACTAGACATCACATAAAGGAAGATTTAGTTCACAGCAGAGAGAAAAGCCCAGAAGTCATAGGGGTTCAGTCACAGGGTGGATGGTAAGTTCCAGGGTCATTAAGTTGCATAAAAGAGAATAGAAAGAGATTAAGAAAAAAAAAAGAGAGCATGTGAAGGAGAAAAGAGCCAGACCTCTTTTTTCTGTTTCAATCAGAAATAAAAAAGGAGAAAAAGAGATCATTTATCATATATTTAGTATTTGTAAGGACCTAAAAGGCGATGATATCCAAAGTCCCTCATTTTATTCATAAGAAAACCTTAGTTTAAGTAGTTAAATGACTCACCCAAAGTCACATATGTCAATGACTGAGCCCTGTTTACTAGTTTCACTACTCCATACAGATCACATGCTCCTAAGCATCATTTTTGCTTAGTTTTTCCTTAGCATAAGGTCCCCTTAAAAGAAGAAGGCTGTATCTCACTTTCTACATTTATGGTTCTTCTCCATCTCAAGATCAGTCTTCAGTCAAGGAAGTTGTATCCAGTTCATAATTAGAAAATTCTTCAGTCCATTCAATCTGTAACTCATGTTGGGTAAGGGTGGTCATTCTTTCCTTAATAACTATTATTTTGGCTAAAGTAGAGAAAATTTTGTACTCCTCTCCCATTCCCACTGCCACTCCAAACAGGCAAATGATAATAAGGTTTTCAACTGATAACAGTACATTTCTGTGCATGGCTACAGTAGTCAAGTTCCTAACAAAGTAGTATCTTTAAAAATTATTCTGAGTCCCCCCCAAAAAAAATCATTTGGGAGATGAATTCAGGTCTCCTAATAGAAACAAAAAGCTGGTGTACATTCTATCTCAAAACAGAGCCACAAAAGAAAAGCAAACAAGACTGTCTCTTCACATGTTAATGACAGGGCTACCTACTTAAAAGAACCACAGACTTCAGAGTGAAACAGAAACTTAGTGGTCATTACTTTTCACAAATTAAGGTAAAATCAATTTGCCTAAGGTCACACCAACGTCAATTGAAAAAGCCAGGATTCAAATCGCATGTCCACTAACTCCAAATCTAGAATGGTATTGGCCCAAAAGAAATTTCCAAATGAGTTAAAACCACAAATATTGGAGGATCATGGTTTTTGTTTATTTTTAAAGGAGACTATAGACAAGTCTCTATATAGTTTAAAAGGGCCAGAGCAAGTACTGATATTGTAGACCATCCCTCTCCTGAATACATTCACTGAGTACTCAATCAATAAGCATTTATTAAGACCCTACTATGTGCCAGGCAGGGGACAACTAGGTGGTACAATAGATAGAATGCTAGACCTAAAGTCAGGAAGACTCATCTTCCTGAGTTCAAGATACTTACTAGCTAGGTGACGTTGGGCAAGTCACTTAATTGTTTGCCTCAGTTTTCTCTTCTGTAAAATGAACTGAAAAAGGAAATGGCAAATCACTCTAGTATCTTTGCCAAGAAAACCCAAATGGGGTCATGTAGAGTTGGACACAAATGAAAACAATTGAACAAAAACAAACGTGCCAGATAATTGAGCAATGTGCTAATGATACCAAAAAAAGAAGAAAGAAAAAATGGCAAAAGACATGCTCGGTTTTCATGGAGTTCTAGGATACTGCTCTCTCTTGATTCTCCCCTCTGTCTGACTGGAGCAGCTAGGTGGTACAGCAAATAAAGTCCTGGACCTGGAATCAGAAAGACCTGAGTTTCAGTACAGCTTCCTATGTTGTGTAACTCAACAAGTCACCCTCCAACTGCCTCAGTTTCCCCATCTGTATCTCCTTCTCAAATCTCCTTGGCTGGGTTATCATCCACAGCCCAACCATATATTTTAAATCTCTGTCCTGGGCTGTCCTCTTTATTTTCTATTAGTAACCTGATTTATCTAATGGATTTAATTATCATTTCTACTGAGAAGACTCCCAGATCTAATATTCAACCCCATTCTCTCTCCTGCCCATTAGATATATCAAATTGGATATACATTGGAATCTCACGCCCAGAATGTCTAAAACAGAATTTCCCCCCAAAATAAATCACTTTTCCAAGCTTTCCTATTTCTGTCAAGGGTACCATCATCTTTCCAGGCACTCAGAGTCATCTTTAACTGTCTTTCAGCACACAAATTCAATCAAATGACAAATTTTATCCTTTCAACTTCCACAACTTCATCTCTCACATTATGTCTATTTTGCATATCTATGAGGGACACTCTAAGGGGTAAGATAAAAAGCTGGCTGGGCCAGTCAGAAAAACTGGGGTTTGCCACCTGTATCTCCCACATACTCAGCTTCTCCATGCCTCCAGGTTGTCAAGCAGGATCTAATTTTCTCTGGCAGCAGAGTTCCTTACACCAATAAAATCACAGGTTTGGCCAAACAATAAACAACCCCAAGATGCAAGTGTTGATAGAATGTAAACTCTAGAATTGTTTAATTTTTGTCTTTGTATCTATCCCTCAGGGCTTCACTTAGGGTCTGGCACATGGTTAGGATTTAACAAACACCTGATGTCAACACCATGATTGTTAAATAGGAGAATATGAAAAACAGAGAAAGATTATTTCAATTAGTTGGAAGATGCAAATTAAGGATAGCTGCTCTAAATGTCATGTTCTAAATATACCAAGACAATAGTAACTTGTCAGTGGTACATCAACTGTATACAGATAGTTCGATCAAAACCTAACATTGCTACTGGAAAAATAACTCATTTATTTGGTACTCCTCATGGCCAACAATTCACATTTTTAAGATGGATGGCTGTGCAAGGCGTAACCAAGAAATCAAATATTTTTATCTCTGTAAAGCTAACTGGTTTTTAAGTAGTTAGCTTTAATTGAGTGAGCTAACTGGTTCGGAGTTATTTATTAGCCATAAAAATGTGAAAATTTTAAGCAAGAAAAAATGTCTAATTCTATTATATCAAAAGCAATTAGAAATTGGGATAAAATTCTAGGGCACGGTCTAATGAAAGTAACCAAAGTGATATACAGAAAAAAGGCAAGAATATATTACATTAAATGGAAGTAGCTCAGAGAAATATTTTGGCTTGGCTCGAGACCTCTCAAAAATCCATTAACCTCAAGTTTTATTCTTAACACCAGTGAACTTTTTGAGTCACTTACTTCCCCCATGTAGTAATGGCTGAGGAGGCAAAGAAATTTCTCCTTAATTTGAAAACTGCTGATACCAAGGGATTCTGAATGCAAGTAGAAATCTTAATTTAAACCCAGTAATAAACTTAACAGGGATGCACATAAGGAGCATTTTAGTTATCAATTTATTTTACTCTCTTGACTATGGCTACTTTTTAGCCACTTATTTCCACACATCTGTTTGCCATTATTTTTCCCCACACATCTGGTTCCTATCATTTTTTATACCTTAATTATCTCTTTTCTCATATTATTAAAATATGCAAAATGCCCAAAGCTTTACAAATAGCCTTCTTCATTCTACAGGAATGTGAAGATATAGACTGCCAACAAATAAAATCCTGCTGGGAAAGATACAATAAAATATAAGCTATAGTTGTCTCAGCCCTCCAGGAATTTACCGTTGAAGGTATGAGGTTAGAATAGGCCAACTGCTAGGAGATATTTTATTTTATTTGGTGATGTAATACCCAAAGGTCATCCTTAAAGTTCATTCATATCTGTGAGTAACACAAGTGGGCAACATAAAGGCAGCATGGAAAATATCTAGGTTTGAAACCCACCTCAGTCTCCTACCAGCTATATAGCCATGGGCAATCACTTAATTTTGTTTCAGCTTAGTTTCCTTACCTGTAAGTAAAGTACAAAAGTAACCAATTTCCAGTGAAGATGGCAGTGAGGCATTCCAAGTGAGCCAGTTTCACATATCTCTCAACGCTATCCTCTATGATAAAAAAGTCTTTTTTTTTTAAAACACAAGAAAACAATCTACCAAAAAAAAAACCCCAAGCAATTTGAAGAGAATTTTAAAAAAATCAACAACTTTAGGGCAATTGAAACAGCTACAGTAGTAGAAGCAAGCTAGAAAAAGAGGTAACAAAAGATGTCCCCAACAAAATTCTCAAGTATCATTTATAGGACACTTAATATTTAACTCACGCAAAAAATCTGTAGGATTGTGAAAAATTAAAGAAGAAAATGAAAAAAATTAAAATATGCTCAAAAGATGCGAAGGATATGACAATAATGATAAAAAGACCAATGTAACAAATATAAAAGAAAATCTGAAAAAATTAGTAGGCTATAAGTTATTAAAACAGAAAGCAAAAGTGAAGATAGTTTATAGATGAGATACTCTTAACCTAAAAACATTATACTGAGAAGGGATCCCCAGACTGTCCAAGCATTTTATTACTTTAAAAAGGTTAAGAACTCATTTAGATGAAAAAAGTTCAGAAAACAGTTAGTGAAAGACCATAGAAAACAAAACCAAATTCTAAGATGCAATAGCCTCAGATTTATTGACATCTCGGAAATTTTTAAAAACAGAAGAAATGGAACCCAATACTCCATAAAATCATTCAAGAAAAACTCCCAAAATTGTAACCAAAAAAACACCCACAAAATAAAAAATAAACAACAACAATCTACAACTACAAAGGACTCTAACCACGGAAAAACTTAAGACTGAACTCTCCTAAACACATTATAGTTAAACTCCAAAAGTACATCGACAAGGAAAAAGTCCTGCAAAGCAGAAATAATATTCAAAGAGAAAACCATCAGGACAACAACATTATTTCTCTAGAAAAACAAGAAATAAATGGAAAAACTGCAAAGTGATGTGTACCCAAAAAGAGTGGCTGCAGGGAGGATGAAGAACATCCAAGAACATAGGATTATCTACATAGCAAAACTAATTTTGCTATAAAGAAAACAAGATAATGGCCTTTTAAGAGTATTTGGACTTTGGGCAGCTAGGTGGTACAGTGGATAGAGCACTGGCCCTGAAAGTCAAGAGAACCCAAGTTGAAATACTAGTTTTGTGACCGTGGGAAAGTCACTTAACCATATTCCCTCAAAAAAAAAAAAGGATTTAGATTCAGAAAAATTTGCAGAAAACCCCCTGTACTTTGACATCTGAATAATAATACTTCATTGTCTGCACCTCACAGGTTTAGTGTGAGAATCAAGTAAGACACTGGGCATAATACTTTGTAAAATATTTTATGTCAAACTGCAAAATTACCATTATTAGTGTCAAGTGATAGACACAGGAAATAGGTTACATAGGAATTCAAAGAAGGAAAAAAAATCACTTTATGTTAGAGTATACAGGGAAGGCTTCATCTAAAAGTGTAACTTGAACTCTGCTTTGAAGGAAGGATAAGATTTATATAAAAACAGAAAAGTCAGATCACTTTAGGTGGGGGCATGCTTAGAGACAGGAATGGAAAAGCCTTATTCAGGAAACATCCAGTAGACTGGTAAGGCTGAAACAGAGAGCTCAACCATTCCCCAAATGATAAATAGTCAAAAGATATGAACAGGGAGTTTTCAGAAGAAGAAATCAAAGCCATCTATAGGCAAATATGCTCTAAACCCCAAAATGCTCTAAATCACTACTGATTAGAAAAATGTAAATGAAAACAATTCTGAAGTACCATCTCACACCTTTCAGAAATGTCAAAAGCTAGAGGGGAAACAGGTACACTAATGAACTGCCAGTAGTTCTGGACCTTCTGGACAACAATTTGGAACTATGCCCCAAAAGCTATAAAACTGTGCATACCCTTTGATCACAGCAATACCACTACTAGGTCTGCACCCCAAAGAGATAAAAGGAAAAGGAAAAAGATCTGTATGTTCAAAAATATTCATGGTGGCTCTTTTTGTGAGATGCCTATCAACTGGGGAATGATTGAAACAGTTATGGCATAATATTGTGATGGAATGCTATTGTGCCATAAAAAATGATGAGGGAGATGGTTTTGGAAAAACATGGGAAGACCTATATGAACTGATACAGAGAGAAGCGACAGAACCAGGAAATCACTGTGCATGGCCATAGCAATATTATAGTGTTGATCAACTATGGAAAACTTAGCTACTTTGATTAATACAATGATCCAAGAAAATTCCAAAGGATTCATGATTAAAAAGTGCAAGGGTGGAGCAATGGATAGCGTGCCAGTCCTACAGCCAGGAAAACTCAGCTTCCGAGTTCAAATCTGGTCTCAGACACTTATTAGTTGTGTAACCTTGGGCAAGTCACTTAACCCTGTTCACCTTAGCTTCTTCATCTGTAAGGAGGAGAAAATGGCAAACCATTCCAATATCTTTGCCAACAAAACAAAACCAAACCCAAATAGGGTCATGAAAAGTCAAACAAGATTGAACAACATGATGAAAAATGCTATTTACCTCCAGAGAGACTACTAATGAACTCTGAGTACTGTAATTTTCTCTTTATTTTTTCTTGTTTTTTATTTTACAATATGGCTAATATGGAAATATGTTTTTCATGATTTCATGTGTTATCATCAATATCATTTGCCTGCTTTATCAAAGGGTGAGTGAAAGGTGGGAGAGAGGGAACGAATGTGGCACTTATTTAAAAAAATGTTAAAAATAAATGATCAATTAAAAAATAAAAATAATTTCCACCAAGAAGGAAAGAGCTCATATACAAAATGCCAAAAGATAATGTTGCAGTCAGATTAGCCTCAGGCCATAAATGTCTTAAGAGCTAGTTAAAATAATCATAGTTTATCTTGAAGGGAATGGAGAGTTACTGAATATTTTGGACGGATGTTAATCAATAGATATGCAGGAGTGGGGAACCTGCAGCCTCGAGGCTACATAAGATTCCAGGGCACAGATTCCTCACACCTGGATGAAGGGCAGAAAGAGACACTAGAGATGGGAATGTTTCTTCGCAGATTACTACAATAGTTCAGTTAAGAAGCAATCAGCATAGGACTAAAACTATATTTGAAGGAAAAAGGAGGCAATGCAAGAGACTTTTTAAAGAAAAGAATCAAAGAGAAAATGGGCAGTGATTTATGGCAGTATCACAGACAGACAATATGTGAGCCTACAGGGAAGTTAGGTAGGTGAAGTAAGATGACTAGTTTTAAATGTGTAAAATCTTTTAAACTGCTCAAAATATTTTTAAAGTGGTTGGTACAATCTTGTGTTATCTCTTGTCCCAGCTCAGTGGGACATCCAAGGACAAAGGTACCACAGGCAGCAGAAGCTGGGAGTGGTCCTAGGCACAAGGGCTGGGAATCATCTAAGCAGAAATGTCAGCTGAAGCTATGAATGTTATAATCAGGTCTCCAAAGAAGACAGGGAACAGAGAGAAGAGTAAAACAGCCAAGGATTGACCTTTCAGGCATGGTCACGCTGACTGTGGAAGAAGACTAAAGGAGAGGCAAAATGTATAGACTAGGGTAGAGGTTGCCTCAGTTTCCTCAACTGTAAAATAAGCTGGAGAAGGAAATGGCAAACCACTCCAGTATCTCTGCCAAGAAAACCCCAAATCGGTCTCGAAGAGCCAGACATGGTTGAACAAATGAAAAATCAAGACTAAAAAGGAATGACCTTAGAAACTTCTCTGGATGGGGAATTTTATAAGACCAGATTCACAGCCTATATATAAGCCTCTAAAATAAAGATATTTGTTCCACTGCTCTTTACCCCATTTCCTGAAGTTATTCTTTCAAATTACACCATAACTTCCACCCACCACACAATGTCCATGGCCAGTTACTCTAAGGAAAAGAAGAAACTGTCCAGTAGCATGTAACATCCCATGTGTGTTCCTTTGTATCCCCAAGGCCTAGCAAAGTGGATAGTACATAGTAGATTCTTAATAAATGTGCATCTAATTGAACTTGCAGCTAAATTTTTATTTTAAAATGCAATTCCTCTTGGCATTTACCTCATTCTTGGTAAGAATATACAACAGCTTTTTTTTTAATGTTCAAACAGTGTACCAATCTGAATATGAGAATGTCATATTACCTTTAGCAAAGAAAAAAAATTGACCTAGCTTTAGTGATATCTATGGCACTAGATCAAACACCTCCCCACCCCACCCCAGAGATTATCATGGGAAAGAATACACAAGAGTTTATAAGATAAAAAAATTACATAAAAAAATCAATCCTCCATGTCTGAACTTAACTGGTTAGTCTGGGCACAATTTCTAAGTCAAACAAAAATGTATAAAAGATGGGTCTGACAGATAAGCAAAGATTCCAAATGAAGATGACTAAAATGTCCAAGAAATTCAACTTTCCAAAAGGAAGTAAAAATAGCCCAATGACAAAGTTGCTGGGGGATAACATGGAGCCTGAGTTACCCACCAACTGGAGTGCCCAAATTAACCTCTTGCAATATACTTGCACTTTACCTGGTGCTGCATAGAATGTAGAAGAATTAAACATGGTGCTTGCCCACAAAGATTACATTTTAGTTAAGGAGGTAAAACTAGAGTTCTTTGTCTGGAACTCCACTGTGCCATCTAGGTGGCATAGTGGGTAGAGTCCCGGACTTGGAGTTAGGAACGCTTGATTTCCCATCCTGCCTCACACACTTACTAGTTCTGTGACCCTGGCCAAATCACTTCTCCTCTCCCAGCTTCAGTTTTCTCATCTGTAAAAGCGATATGATAATGGTATCTATGTCATAGGTTGTGAGAACAAGTGAGGTAACATGTAAAGGACTTTGAAACCTCAAAGCATTACAGAAATGAGATTATTAGTAGTACTGTCATTTTTTCTCTTTTATCATAATTTTCTTTATACATTGCTCTATGACCCCTAGAAAGCTTCCAGAGTGCAAGAGGTCTGCTCCTTTTAAGATATCCTTGCCTAATTGTCTATGGAGTTGTGAAATAACCCAACTATTCTGAAGAGCAATTTGGAACTATGCCCAAAAGGCAAACTGGGCATATCCTTTGACCCAGCAATAATACTATTAGGTCTGTATCCCAAAGAAATCATAAAAAGGGAACAAGTAACTACATGTACAAAAATATGTATAGTAGCTCTTTTGGTAGTGGCAAAAAATGAATTGGTGGAAATTGAGGGAATTGATGGCATTCCCATCAATTGGGGAATGGTTGAACAAGTTGTGTTCATGTATATGAATGTAATGGAATACTAATGTGTGATAAGAAATGATGAACAGTCAACCTTCAGAAAAACCTGGAAAAACTTACATGAACTGATGCTCAGTGAAATGAGCAGAACTAGGAGAACACTGTACACAGTAATATCAATAGTAGATCAACTCTCAGCTCTTCTCAGTAACACAATGATCCAAACAATTCCAAAAGACTCATGATGGAAAACACTATTCACACCCAGAGAAAGAACTATGGAGTCTGAATGCACTGAAGTCATTTCTTTGTTGTTTTGGTGGTGTTTTCCCATGGTTTTTCCCTTTTGTTCCGTTTCTTTTTTCATAACATAATTAATGTGGAAATATGTTTAGCATGATTGTATATGTATAACCAATATCAGATTGTTTGCCATTTTGGAAAAGGAGGAAGGTGAAAATTTGGAACTCAAAATCATATAAAAAATGAATGTTGAAAACTATCTTTACATGTAATTAGAGAAAATAAAATACTATTAACCAAAAAAAAGAAGAAATTCTAGATAATTGATTTACATAGGCTATCTCTTTTAATAAAATCCGTTTTGGCTTGAAAAAAATATATTTTTGCCTATATGTCACCTAACAACACAGTGCCTTGCACATTTTTCTTTTAGTTAAGACTTGACTGTAACAAATAGGGAACTATCAATGTGGAAATGTCTTCCTTTAACGGAAGTAACTTAAAATCTACTCTCCAAGTCACTTAAAGTCTTGGATATTTCCTCAGGGAGCTGAGATGTTAAATGATTTTGTACAAGGTCACACATGTAATTTGTGTCAGAGACAAAAATCCAGGTCTTCCATCCACTATTCACTCTACACTGCCTATCCTTTAAAGGAAGGACATTTCACAGAGGTAGATAGATAGCACAGTGGTTACTGTTGGACTTGGAATCAAGAAGACTTGGTTCAAATGCCACCTCAAACATTTTCTTTATAAATTGTGTGACCCTGGGCAAATCATTTAACCTCTGCCTCAGTTTCCTCTCCTGTAAAATGAGGAAAATAAATAATAGCATCTATCTCCCAGGTTTGCAGTGAAGATGAATTGAGATAATATTTGTAAGGTACTCTATAAACCTTAAAACACCATAAAAATGCTAGCTATTGTTAAAATTATTTTTATTATAGTAGGTGCTTAATAAATATTGGCTTAATGAAGATTGAGATAAAAATGAGATACCACAAGATTATATAATTAAATGGTAAAAGACAGTTCATACATTTCCCACCTATGAACAGGGGAACAGCTCATCAACAAAATAGGAAGCAGAGTATCACATAAAATAAAATGGGCAATTTCAACTACATAAAATTTAAAAGGTTTCGCATAAATAAAACTAATGCAGTTAAAATTAGAAAAGAACTGGGGAAAAAAACTCTACAGCACTGATAAAAATCTCAAAGTAAAGATAAAAATGAATTGATTCTAATTTATAAGAACAAGAGCCAATAGATAAATGGTCCAAGAATATGAATAGGCAATTCTCAAATAAAAAAGTAGAACCATCAACAACCATGATTAAAAAATGTTCCAAGCCACTAGTAATTAGAGAAACGCATATTATAACAACTTTGAGGTTCTACCTTAAACTCACAGAATTAGCAAAGATTGCCAAAAAAAAGGAAAATAACAGTTGTTAGAGAGGCTGTGGGAAAACAAGTTGTTATTGGTTTGGCCACTGTAGAAGCAATTTAGTACTGGGTCTAAAATTCACTAAATTTCACAGACTCTTTGACACAATGATCATACTACTAGGCATATATCACAAAGATTAAAGAAAGATGAAAACATTTATAGCTATTCTTTTTGTTATAGCTAAGAATAGGAAACTAAGGGGGTGCCTATCAACTGGAGAATGGGTGAACAAATGATGGTATGTGAATTAGTGGAATATTACTTTGACTTAAATGACAAAAAGGCCAGTTTCAGAGAAACCTGTGAAGACTTACACGTATTGATGCATAGTGAAATGAGCAGAAATGGGACGATGTATACAGTAACAACACCATAACGACAAGTAACTTTTAAAGATTTAAAAACTCCAATTGCCACAATGACTAACCGTGATTCCAGAGGTTCAGTGGTGAAGCATGCTACTCGCCTCTTAATAGAGAGGTGATAGACTCAAGATAGAAAATTAAACATAAAAAAAATAAGTTTTTCAGACCTGGCCAGTATGGAATTTGTTTTTCATAACTATGTATTTGTTACACTTTCCTTTCCCCCTCAACATTCCTCCCAGGAGTAAAGAGCAACAGAATTCCCCCCATCCCCCCAAAACAGAAAAAAAAAATAAAGTCATTGAGAATTTCATGCACAAGAACAGAAGTCCAGAAGGAAACACAGATATTAACACAGTTTTTGAAATTACATATTGTATTTTATTAGGAAACCTAAAAGAAAAAAAGCAAGCTATAGATAACAGAGGTCAATAATTCCATGTACAACCCTTTTTTTCTGTTCTCTATTGTATATGGAAATGCTCATTTTATTTTGGTGTTTGTTAAGCTCAGAATTAAATTTAGCTGTTTTTTAGAAAAGAGTAAAAGGAAACAGTAGATAAGAAAATTCTTTGAAAAGCAAAAGGCAGAATATGGCAGCTTGGGTACTATCATTTAAATTTTATGTACTCTTTAAAAAAGATAAACTATGCAATAGAAATTCAGTTTTATATACAAGGCTCCTTTCCTATTACTTGTATAGTAGAAATTTTTGTGGACAGTTGCTGAATTCATAACAAGAAATAAAACATACAGTTCAATCCATAAATGCTGGAAGAATTTCAGAGAAGCAGTAGATTGGTGAGTGGCTGAATTGCCAGGGAAGGCTCCTTCATGTTTCTTTCTATCAGCTTCCATGGACAGTGCAATAGAAGTAGTATAGCATTATGGATTGAGAAGTGGTCTAGAATTCAGAAAGACCTGGGTTCTATTGCTGCCTCTGACACATAGTAGCTGTGAGAACCTTGTTTTTGTGGTTGTTGTTTCTCCTTTGTTTTTGGAGGAGACCAATGACATCATGGGGTGATGTCTTTTATTGGCTAGAGAATTGGATTTAAGAGAGGCAGAGTTATGCAAAGCCTTCAGATTCATGACTTCCAGAGTCATCAAAGTCCAGTGGCAATTCAAAAATCAGGACTTAATTAAGTGATTTAACCTCTCAATGCTCTAGGTCAAACGTGTCAAAGGCTGCATGCAGTCCATAACTCCTAGAGTATGACTACTGCCATATTAAAATGTGGTTCCTATGTGATTTTAATATGTTGATCTATTAATAAAAAAAGGAAACACATAAGCATGTGTGATTATCTAAGACAATCTGCAGTCTTCAGGGATCCTTATGTACAGTATATTATACCCTGAATTTATTGAATTTATTTCACTTTGACACCATTGTTTCAGGCAAGTCAACATTATAGAGAATGTCTCAACCTGCATGACTAGATGGAGTTTCCCTACCTGGGAACACTCAATACCAAAGAAATCACAAGGCTAGGTTCATCCATGGTCCAGTGCCTTCATTTTTAGTTTGGTACTTTTTCAGGCACCACAAATATTTCTATCAATGAACACCATTAGGGGATTTTTCTTACCTAACACTGCTTCAACGGTTCAGACAATTTTTGAGAGGTGAAAAGGAAATGATTTTACTAAAGTACTAAAACGCACAAATGTGGATGGGTAACTTGTGACTTCTAATAGTACAAGGTTAAACAGTAGAACCCAAGCCATCTCATGACCTTTTTCTTCTATTCCTATTTCCAAAAAAACTTGTATAAAACAGAATAATCACTTCCTTTTATGTCAAGAAAAAAAAATCTGCTAAAACTACTTTCCATCAACCAGCAGAGGATGGGGATGAGAGGACAGAATCAGATTTTTAAACTGGAAGATATTTTAGATTTGAAGCCACTTATTTTATACACAAGGGGAACAAGGCCAGATTTGCTTTAGTTTTTCTAAGATGAAGAATTTAACTCATAGTATACATATTTTTAAATTGACTTCTGTATTTATGGTTTGCTTTTTTTTTAGTCTGGATTGGGACAAGGGAACAAATATGAAATGGACATATTAAGCAAACCATTAATAAACTTGAATATAGAGATAGAGGTATACATCTTCTTGGCTCCACCCCCATCTTTTACTCTGCCTGGCCTCTTCTTTCCCTTCTTTGTTGATTCACATACTAGAAAGGTAAGAACACATGTGACTAATGGGATCCCAAAGCCCAAGGACTCTTCAGAGTTTGGTAAGAGAACACATGGAGGCTTTGAGTGAGTTATGTATCCAAAGTACCATAGCTTATGGTACTTAAGAACTTTGCAGATTGTGATCAAGAGCTACTGTCAGGAATCTCTGACAAATTATGGAGAACAGTAGATGGGTTTTTCAGTCATATCCAATTCCTCATGACCTCATTTGGGGTTTTCTTGGTAAAGATACTACAGTGGTTTGCCACTTCCTTCTCCAGCTCATTTTACAGATGAGGACCTGAGGCAAACAGGGCTAAGTGACTTGCCTGAGTCACACAGCTAGTGAGTGTCTGAAATCAGATTTAACTCAGAAAGATCACTCTTCCTGACTCCAGTCCCAGTATTCTATCCACCTAGCTGTCCCAACAGCAAATATACTGCAGGAGTGTAAACGATACTACTAGCCCAATTTTCAAAACTAGGGGTGAGGGAAGAAGAAAAGTAGGCTCTGGAAACTTCTGAAGACTAGGGCACTGACATTAACCCTCAATAAAATTACAGCTTACTACATAATTTGTAGATATTTAGAAGAAAAGTATTTATAATAATTTAGTACTGTTTCTAATGATATTAAACTATAATAATAATACTAATAAATTATAAAACTGAAAGTATTTATAATAGTTTAGAAGTAAAATATTTCTAATAAAAGCCAACATGTGCACACCAAGAACAAGTCACACTAAACTAATCTGATTTTCTTTTTTAACAAGGTTACTAGACAGAGCAAGGGATACCACTGGCAGGATACAGATCGACTTCTACAAAGAATCTGAAAATGCTAAGGGACTGGATGACAATAGAGGTAGTTGAATCCAAGGCTGTTTGAAGGACCACCGCCACTGAGCCCGTGATTACTGCATCATCTTCAATCTTGGAAAAAAGATTTATTTGGGGAAGCAGAATTAGGTAGAAGTTAAAGTGCGGCAGAATTTGGCTCATATGAAATATTTCTAAAGATGAGAGATGTCCAACAATGAAATAGGGTTTCTGGAATAGAGCGTTCCAGACGAGAAATGCTCATCAGGGAGGTTGGAGAGTTTAAAGGTGTCAACCTCAAAAAGAAATGGTGACCACTAATCCATAGATAGCAGGGCAGGTAGGTGGTACAGTGGATAGAGCACTGGAACTGGAGTTAGGAAAACCCAAATCCAAATCCAACCTTCAGACACTTCCTAGCTACCTGACCATGGGCAAGTCACTTAACCCTCAGCTTTTTCATTTGTAAAATGAGCTGGAAAGGGAAATGGCAAACCACTCCAGGATCTTTGCCAAACACCCCCCCGCCCCCCCCCCCACAAATGGGGTCATGAAGAGTCCAACAGGCGTGGAAAAAAAGGACTGAACTATGACAACAAATGAAATCGATACATAAGGATTCCTGCCAGACTGCATATTGACTTAGTTTTAAAATATGCTATCTGTTTTATTGTATTTTTATTTATTTTGTTAAATATTTTCCAAATACACTTTAATCTGGTTTGGCAATATTCAGTGCTGTGGAGCAATCTCTGGACTTGAATTTCATGCAACTCAAATCTCAAAGACTCCATGTTTTTAAATGAGCTACTGCTATTTAAATGTCATGGAAATCGGTGAGAGTTCTGCCTTGGGATGACCATTGCGATTTCCACTTTTTTTTTTCTTCCTGTACTGAAGCTTCCCTGACTACTAAAAAAAGCCATAAGCTCTATCAGGGACAAAGTAAGGTGGTTCATATTTGTGAAAAAAAAAATGCATGTAATTTATCTCTGAGGGTTATTTTTTTTCTATTTTTGTTTGTTACTCACATCTTCCCACCCGAAACAAGGTGGGAGTCAATGCTGTCCTAGACAACATCAATTATCCTAATCACCTTAGCTGAGCCAGACTTCATTCAATGGTTCAGATTATCTAAATCTTCAATCAATAAAGTATTTTATGAAGTTATCTTCTGAGGACTCCAAAGTCAAATTATACCGAACTCAATATTTAAAATTTGAATTTATATTTAAGTTTGTGTTCTTTACTTAGGGCAAAAGATGTTTTGATTAATTACTGATATACCAAAGAAAGTACATAGTGTTAGCAGACATTTAAACAACTTTTTAAAAAATTCTATAGAAGAACTAGATCCCAAAACAGCAATCTATTTAGGTTTATATCGTCTTAAGAAAACCTACTTCAACCAGTCTCTACTTTTCACTTCATCCTTCTATGCCATTCCATAAACTGGCTGGTATATTCCCAGAAGAACAATTTTTTAAATTACTGACCAAAAATCTGGAAGTGCAGTTGTGACTGAAAACATTTTGTGAGTAAAAAAACCAAAAACCTCCATTATTGTTGATCATTAGAAGGATCTGAATTTAAGAATACTTCCACGAACAAAGCCATGTCAACTGAAACAGTGCATCGTTTTTGGCCATAAGGTAAAGAAAATAAAGATAGTAGGATGAAAATTTTTATTTCAAAGAAAATCATATTTTTGCATCAGTTGACATGCCTGGTCCTTCTAGTATTAAAAGAGCCATTATGTTTCCAAGCCTACAAATTGGGCATGTTAGACAAACTGAGTATATCCAGAACACCATTCTACTACTGTAAGATATGCAGACTAACTTCAATTTATTTCAAAGACCTGTGATTCTGATATTACACCATCATAGGCCCATGTACATTGGATAAGGTGGTAAAAAAAAAACCACCCTCTATTCGGACTGCTGAGACCCTCCAAAGTTAACTATTACTAGTAGAAGCCTGTACTCAAAATCTTTCCAGCATGGTAGAATTTGTCAGTTTACACCTCACAAACATGGTCAGTGTTATCAATAATATAAGGTCATAACTTAAAAAGAACTGAGAACATTAACAACTAAACGCTAATATTGGGTTACTAATACTAATTTGCTTACTAATAAACAAACTAAAACTAATAAACAATGACCAAAACTAAGAAAACAAACCTGATTACAGAGGAACGGTATAGGTGCCTCCCACTTCCTGACAAGTGATTTATTGTGTTTGTCCTCGGTTCTTGAAGAGGGCCATGACATCAAGATGATGACATAACTTGCAGCTGACTTGGTTTTGAGTGAGGGAGGGCTGTGCAAGGTCCCCAACCTTACCTTCTTCTCCTGAGCCTCAAGATGAAGAACCAGGCATATATTTTTGGACATGGACAATGTGGTCATTTCTTTTGTTTGATTATGCATATGTTACGGGGATTTTGTTTTTCTTTCCAAATGGGAGAAGGGAGAGAAGAGAAAATAAATATTTATTAATTGGGGGAAAAAAAGAGTCCAGGGTTGTTGACACATCACAAAGAGACAAGGGAGTAGAACTTGTGCAACACAACAAATATACAACAGGAAATTGGAAAGTTAGGAAGGAAAGAAGGGAGGGAGAGAGGGTGAATTTATTAAGTGCTTATTATATGCATACATAAAAAATATGACAATTCTAGACACAGACTTCCAGAAAGCTGGAAGGAGCTGTCTGTGGGCAGGCTTCAGGTTCCATGTAAAGAAAGTCTCAAGGGTGGCTAAATGTTCCAAGATGGGGACACTCCAGGTGAGAAGGCAATTCCACAATGAGACAGCATTGTTTTCAAGTCCAGGAACCAGGGGAAAAGGATCAGGAGGGGAATGAGGCTGGCCTAGGCCTCTCCACAAACAGAGGCTCCAAGAGGACCTCACTCATATTAGAAGAGAACAGGCCTTACTGAGGAATGTTCCAGTTTGAGAAGGCTATTATGGTGGATGGATTTTTTTGGAGGCAGTGGAGTTAAGTGACTTGTTCAGGCTCACACAGTGTCTGAGGCTGAATTTGAACTCAGGCCCTTCTGACTCCAAGGCCAGTGCTCTATCTACCACACCACCTAGCTGCCCCAGTAGAGCTGGATAGTCTAAGGCAAAGGACTGTAGCATGTCTTCCATGCGGGCCCTATAACTAAACATTTAATTTAATAATTTTGCTTGTTACCTTGGAATATAGAAGAGCTTTTGGAGGATTATCGGGAGAGTACAATGCTCTTTTAAAAAAAAAAGTTGGAATGAAAAAAATGAAAACACACACAAAAAACTTGGAATGACTTTCTGGCAAGCAGAGGCGCTCTTAATTTATTCAGTGTCTGAGGAGTTACTCAATGTTGATTGTTGTTGATAATGACAATACCTCTCAAACATTGAGCCATTTTTAAAAGAACTGGCCTGACCTTCTAGTTCTTTATATTCCCCTTAGCTTACAGAAAGCTAAGAGTGAGTTCAGCCTCAGATATCAAACAAGGGGGACCCCCCCTACCCCAAGAGGCAACAAGTTCTATTAAGTTATTTGCAGTATTCAAAGCATATGGCCCACTTGACACTTGGTTGACAGCAATCTCAATTACATCCCAGAAAAAAGAAAACCCCAATTATTGTATTATTAGCAGAAACTTTAAAAGGAGCTTCAAAACCTCTGTGATTATAGACAATTATTAAGACAAGCAGAATAAAAGATATGCCAATTGGTTTCTAATGGTGGGAAACCCATGCCTACCCCACCCCCCACCCCAACAATCAAATAAAGATAAAGACAGTGAGCACTGAGAGAACATCATTCAGTCAACAAAAATTTCCTAAGCACAAGATCTTAGAGGTGCATGGACCCTTAGAGTTCTTCTGGTCTGGTAAAGTTCAGCTGCCCAGAAAGATAGTCATCTGGCTCCTATATGAACATTTGTTTTAACGACTATCTCTGAGGTAGCCCTTGCATGTCACACAGCTCTAATCAAAGCACATTAGGAAACATGTCAAGGTTAGATGAGAAACAAAGACTATCCACAAGTAGCTTACAGTCTAGTAGGGAGGAAGGAACATAATAGTTGTATAGTATCAGGTTGGTGTTTGTCCTTCATTGCCAAAGAAGACCATGCCATCAGAGAAATGATGACATGACTTGCACTTGACTTTGTTTTGAGTGAGAAGGGCTGTGCGGGTCACCAGTCTCACTTTTCCTCCAGAGCCATCTGAATCCAATGACCAGATACTCATCACGATGACTGGAGATGACCCAGAATGCACTGAGAGACCTTAGCCCCTTTAGGCCAAGGCTTGTTCAGGTACTCACTTACGGTGAGATAACACCCCCTCAGTGAATAGGCCTCTTTAAGTAACCAGAGGGTGGCCTCTTTAACAAGGCAAAGAAAAATCTCTAAATCAGGCTGGGAGGGAACACAATATTGTTCAAAGAGTAATTGTGAATGACTAAGTTATTCTGAATAATATGAACATTCAAATCAGCTATGAAGGACTTAGGAAGGAAGATGCCATCCATGTCCAGAGAATGAACAGATACAGGGAAGTATGTATTGTAATGGTTCCATACATGTATTTCTAGCAAATGTTGGCCTTCTCTAATTTGGGTACAGGAGGCAGGAAATAGGGAGGGAGACAAATTGGAATGAAAAATGTGACAAAAATATAAGTGAAATTTAAAAAATATAAAGCTATAGTACAAAATGTCACATAAGTCTACAAACAAGGTAATTCTCAGTACTGCATCAGAGAGGTATAAAAGAAAGTGTTGTGTGAAATCTAACAGAAAGCAGGTATCAGTGGGGAAAATCAAGGAAGATTTATTTATTTGTTCATGTGATCATTAATCTACAGCTAGAAGGGTTTTCAGAGTCTAATCTCCTCATTTTAGGAGGAGGAAACTGAAGCCTAGGGAAATTAAATGACTTACAGGTAGTTAAAATCAGTCATAGAATTTGAATTCAGATCCTCTGACTCCAGAGCCAGTACTGTCAGGAAAGAGTAGGTGGCACCTGAGTCAGGCTTTCAAGAATGGGTAGGAATTGCAAAGGCAAAGAGAAAGAATGAGGGCATTTAGACATGGGAAATGGTGTCAACAAAGGTACGATGATGAGAAAGAAAAAAGGCAGGGGGAAGAAGAAGAAAGAGAACAGTTTAGGTGAAATACAGACAGGAGAATAACACACTGTCCCAAAAAATCTTAGTGCATTTTTAAACTATTAAAGCTTAAAATTGTATTAAAATTTTGGGGATATGCTCTGTACAAGGCTGGGAAAATTAGGAGGCTCCAGAATATGGTGGACTTTGAATACCAGGCCAAAAGAGTTTGAACTTTACTCAGTAGGTGGCGGAGAGCCACGGAAAATTTCTGAGCAACGTAGTAATACAACCAGATCTATACATATGGAAAAATTAACCTTCCAAAAGACTGCAAGATAAGGGTCTATGCAGGATATAATCTGTTAAGAGATAATTAGGACACAATAGGGAAGAAGGAATGAAGCCCTACCAGACAGCGTTGCTGTGAACATGTAAAACACTTTACAAATGTTAAATCATATTTTAGCTATTATTACACCACTAGGTGGTAAAGTGGATAGATTTCTGTGTCTGGAATCAGGAAGATGAGTCTTTCTGAGTTCAAATCTGTCCTCAACTACTTATAAGCTGTGTGACTCTAGACAAGTTACAACACTCTATTTGGTACAGTTTCCTTATCTATAAAATGAGAACGAAATGGCAAACCACTCCAGTATCTTTACCAAGAAAACCCAAGGGGTCACAAAGAGTTGTACACAACTGAAATAACTGAATTACACTAGGATGGTGGTGACAGGAATATGAGGGTGAGACCATATGGGGATAGTCAATAAAATTTCAATAGAACTGAAAGAGCGTGGTAACTGGTTGGCTATAGGTACAAGGGAGAGAAGAGAGTCAAAGAATCATAGAATAATAAGTTTTGCTCCTGGAAAGCTGGGTAAATGGTGGTGCCACCGACAGTCAATCTGACTGAAATAGTGAAGTCAAAAGGAAAAAGATATCCAGGGGGACAATAATTAAAGACTGGCTTTAGACATGATGAATTTGAAGCACCAGTGAGGTATTTATTTGTGGATCTCCTGTTGGTAGAGGGAAAAGTGGATTTGGAACTCTGAGGAGAGGAAGAGACTAGAGGTGTAGACTTGGGAGTCATCTGCACAGAAACTGTAGTTGAAAATGTGTGGGTGAATAAATTTTTTAAATAGGAGACCAGTGATAGAAAAAAGGCCAAGGACAATGGCTTATGGGGAACATGAACTATCAATCAAGAAACCATAAGTACAGGATAAACAGCTGGTGAAGAAGATAATGAAAGTGGAGAATTATGGAAAACCAGTAGTATAGTATCCCTTACAGCGTATCTGTCTAGTAAGAAATTATGTTTAATAGCACTATATGCCACAGAGCAGTCAAATCCAGTGGAAAAAAGACCACTGGTATTTAGCCACTAGGAGGTCGTTGGTGATATTTAAGAAAGAAGTTTCATTAAAGTGGTTTATTGGTTGAGGTGAGGGTCAGGAGCCAGGTTTGCATGATGTTGAAGAAAGACTAGAAGAGTATGAGAGTGGGGAGATAAAGAAACTTCAGTGAATATAGTGGCAGAATAGGTAATGGGTAGAAGAGTCTAGAGAAAACTTAGAAAGAATTTGGAAGCCAATAGGAAAAAGGCAATGGATAACAAAAGAATAAAGACACTTAGAGAAGCTGACAAAGTCCTTGATGAACAGGAAGGAACGGCTTTAAGGACCAACGAATTAACCTAATGATAAGTATAGAGTTTAACCTATAATTTTTCTTTTAATTATCTTGCAAAATTCCAAAAACAAGAATTTAATCTCAATCAGATTAACTTCCACCTTTTCCCCTCTGGCTAAAAAGAGCTAGCATTTTATATAGCTTTTGGAAGTGATAGTACTTAACTCAATTATTGTCCATATTTTACAGATAAGGAAAGTGAGGTTGAGTAAGATTAAGTGCATTGCCTAGCATTACACGGTGTTCCTGACTCTAGATCTAGCATTCTCTCCACTGCACAACCTACCAGTCTATAACAAATTACAGTCATAGGGATATATTCTGACTGAATTCCTTCCTTTCTTCCTTCCTTCCCCTGCCCAGGCTCACGCAGTCAGTAAGTATCTGAGGCTAGATTTGAACTCAGGTCCTCTTGATTTTAGAACCAGTGCTCTAACCATTGTACCACCTAGCTGTCCCTGAAGCCATTTTCAAATCTGAAATATCTGTAGTAGAAAATTCACAAATTAAAAAAAAAACTCAAATATGAAAAACAAGAAGTGACTGACATCCAGATCAGAAAAATTCTAAGTTGATTGAATAAAACTGATGGGGAAAATCTCCAGTCTTCTCCTTTCTCCCTGGAGTCCTCTTTATAATGGTAGACTCAGAAGCTACAACATGTGTTTCCAGTGTAACCAAGCCAGCAAGGCAATGGAATTTTCAAAGACACAGCTATTTCCCTTTCGTCACCATCACCCTGGGCAGTAATCAAGAGCAGTAGGGAATAGGAGACTTCAGCATCAACTCCAGCCCGGGTTTCAGAAGCCAAGGAGTGAACGTCTCCCTTATTCACCAGGGACAGTCAGTCATATTCCTGTTAAAGATGCAATTAATAAAGGGCTTACTTAAAAATTCAGTGCCAACTGAAGTGTGCTTCATCTTCAAAAGTCACAGTTTTTCATTTCAGACAAATTTTATCATGAAAATCCAGCATACAAAGAGGAATGAGCAGGTAAGCTATGCCATTTTCTCCCATTTCCTCTATGCCGTGGCAACAGTGGTTTTGAGATGTCACATGCTATAAAATGCAGCTGCAGCCTGGGTTAAAATTAGAAGGTACTAATACCAGGGGAGAGAACTCCAAACTGTTCTGCTGCTATATTAAATGAGGCTTTTGGAATTGAGGGTGGGGGTGGGAAGGGACAGTTGTAGTCACATTTGAAATTCAACCTAATTTATCCAGAAGATCTCCATTCTGAGTCATACAGTCAAAAGAACACGGACTGCAGTTTTGAGTTAAAATGCCTGGATTTGAGTCCTGTTTTGCCACTTACCAGTCATCTGACTCTATGGAATTAATTTTTCTCTCTTCTAGACTTACTTTCTACATTTATAAAATAAGGTAAATACTTGTACTATCTTACCTCATTGGACTACTGCAAGAAAAGCACTTTTGTAAATTCTCCAGCAGCACAGGCCTAGATCCCTCTGGCTGACCCCAAATCTGGCCTCAAACATTTACTAGGTGTGTGACCCTGGGCAAGTCATTTAACCTTATTTACTTCAGTTTCCTCATCTGCAAAATGAGCTTGACAAGGAAATGGCCAATCACTTCAGTATCTTTCACAAGAAAACCCCAAATGGGGTCATGAAGAGTCAGAGGTGACTGAAAAAAACAAGGAAAATCAACAAAACATAAATGATGTGACAGGTACTCCTTGAAGATGGATAGTTAGGCTTGGAAGTTTATAGGAAACCACAAAACTTGCCTTAAGTATTCCTCACATTGATGAGATAAGACACCCTTTGAATCACCAAAATAAAGATGGTTGTTAAAAATTTGCAAAGTCAACACTGAATTTTTTAAATCCCTTGAATTTTTAAAGGTATAAAATTTTTTTTGCTACAAAAGATAATTTTACTAGCATACTTTATTATTTTCCATTTTGAAAAAAAGCATCAAGTGCCCTTCCCTCATTGGAAACGTTTTAAAGTCAATAATTAACACATATGTAGCATTTTAAAAGTTTACAGAGCACTGCAGATTATTTCATTTGAGTCTCTCAATGAAGGGGAGTGGGAAAGGGTGGGGGGGGTGGTGCCAGTAGGGATAAGCACAATAAGTTTTATCTCCACTTTACAGAAAAGAATAAATACCAAGGCTGCAGGAGGATGAGCGACTTGCTTACGGTTAAACAGCTAGTAAGCTTTCACTATCAGGATTTGTACAAGTATTGAAGACTCCAAATCTCTGCCATGCTTCACAGGGTGATGTTACTGGATTAGAATGAACTACCAGAAAGAACTCAACTTGAAAAGCATTGGAACATAAATAGGAGAAAAGGAGATATCACTTTTAAACTAAAGTTAAGACAATGAGAAACCTCCAAGATCAAATCAGGTACACCGTTTTATCAGAATGAAAAGATGGCAAGTCAGCAAAATGTGTTAACTCTTACCTATGGGAATCACACTGTCAACTTCCAACAATGTGTACTTGTGCATTTTTTAGGAGGGACATAGCAACCCCTTTCAAATATCCGAAACACTATCATATAGATAAGACAGAAGCTTGGTCCCAGAGGAAAGAGTCAAGAGACCTAGGTGAAATTTCAAAGAACCAAGTTTAGGCTTCCTAAATTAAGTTAGAGTAATCTAGACATATTAGGGGCTCTTTCATTTGAGTCCTTCATGTGACTTCTTATTAGAAATGATATAATATAGATTCTTATTTATCACCTCCATGTTCGAGACCTCTGAAAGTTCCTTATATGACCATACATAATCTAATGGCTTTCCACTTCTCCCTCTGCCTTCCTCCACCAAATCCTACTTTAATTACTCCATGACCTCCAATCCTTCCACTTCTCATTTTTTCTCCCAGGACATCACACTTGTATTGGCCACTCTATCCTATCCTATGTTCCCCATCTTTAGCTTCTGGTAAACTACTTCAATTCTACATTGTCCTCTTCTTGAGTCCCTGGCCCCCTTACTATATCACCAATTTCAACCTGCCAAGCCTCAACCCCAGATCACTCCTACCATCCACTGCCTTCACTCTTTCAAATGCACATATTGCTAAATGAAGGCAAAGATTATTACATAACTTTTTAAACTGGATCCACTATGAATTTATGTTTACTACACAACTTCCACTGGGCTCTCAGTGTTGCTAGGCAATCCTTCTACATCTCCTTACTCACTATTTTACTCTCCACAGCGCTCTTCTAATCTTTTTCATTACTCCAATGGTTCCTCCTTACCCTGCCATCTTAGATGAGAATTTTCCCTCATATTTACAGAAAAAAAATTGAGTCCATCACCAAGACCTCCTTCTTTTCTGTTCTTCCTCATCTCATAAGACTTAGATGCTTTCTGCTACTATCTCTTCCTTCACTTTTGTCTCACAGTAAGAAGTGGCCCTATTTCTCAACAAGGCAAACTCCTTTACCTACACAGACAATCCCATTCTGTTTCTCCAAAAGATTATCCCTTCCATCACTCACACTTTAACTTGTCTTTGATCACTCCTTCCTTACTCTCTACAAACCAACCCATGTCCCCTCCATCCTTAAAAATACCTTCCACTGATCCTTTCATCCCTTGTTAATTACCATCCTCTATCTCTTCTGCCCTTTGTAGCTAAACTTTATGGGAAGGCCACCTACCACAGATGCATCCACATCTCTCATTCTCTTCTTAACCTCCTACAATCATTCTGACCTCATCATTCTACCAAAACTGCTCTCTCCAAAGTTCCCAGTGATCGCCTAATTGCTAAATCCAATGACCTTTTCTCAGTCTTTGGTCTTTGTGGCCTCTCCGTAGCCTCCTAACAGTGCCCCATCACTCTCTTCTCTATAGATTTCATGACACTACCTTATCATGGTTATCCTATCTGTCTCAACCTTCTTTCTCAGTCTCCTTCACTGGATCCTTATCCAGCTTACACCCATTAACCATGGATGTCCCACAGGACTCTTAGTCCCTCTTATTTCATCCCTCTGTATTTCATTTGATGAAATTATTGGCTTCCTGGATTTAAGTATCACTTCCATACTGATGGATCTCAAATTCATCTTGTCTAGTCCTAACTTCTCAACTGACTTCTAGCTTCACATCTCCAACCGCCTTTCAGACATCTTGAACTCAATGCCCCATAAACATTTTAAACTTAATATGTTCAAAATTAAATTTAGTATCTTTTCCCCTAAACCCTCTCCCCTCTCAAATGTCTCTGTTACTATAGAAGATACCACTCTCTTTCCAATCCCTCAGGCTTTCACCCTAGGCATCACTGTTGAGTCTTCACCATCTCTCACCCCTCCCTCATATCCAATGTGTTGCCAAGGTCTGTTGATTTCACCTTTGTAACATCTCTCACATGCACCTTCTTCTCTCCTCTGATGCTTCCACCCCCCTCACCACCTCAAGTCTGGACTATAACCTGGCTAGGGGATGGGGGGGGGGGGGGTTCTGCTGGCTTCAAAACTTTCCCTAATCCAGTCTATTCTCCATTAAGCCAAAAAAAATGATTGATTTCCCTAAAATGCAGGTCTCAAACTCTAGTGGTTCCTTACCATCCCCAAGATGAATTTAAAAATCCATTTCATAATGATGTCAGCAGGGGCTAGTGATCCGTTTTGGGCTATTTGCATAGAAAAATGACTGCTATGCTTTTTAAAAAAAAATCCATTTTGTGTTCATAGTTTTCCATCACCTAGCACCTCCATCTTTATATATTTTTTACATCTTACACCCTTATCCCCCGATGTATCCTTCAGTGACACTGGCCTCCTTGCTATTTCTCAAACAAGACACTCCAACTTTCAGCTCAGTTTTCTCTAGAAGTTTCTCATGGTTGAAATACTCTCCCTTCTCACCTCTATCTCCTGGCTTCCTTCAAATCCAAACCAAAATCCCACCTTGTACAGGAAGCCTTTCCTAATCTCCATGAATTCTGCTGCTTGTCCTCTGTTGTTTCCTATTTAGATCACATATAATTTATTTGCTTGTTGTCTCCCCGCATTAGACTGTAATCTCCCGGAGGTCACATACTACCTTTTAGCTTTCTTTGTAACTCTAGTACTTAGCACAATGCCTGGCACTTAAGAGGTGATCAATAAATACTTACTGACTGACTTTGTTCAGGGGCACAGTTTGGATTAGATGGTTTCTGAGTTCTCTTCCAACTCTGAGATTTTGATTCATACACTTTAAAATATTTTATTTCAAATAAGTCAAAATATGATTTGTATACTTCAAAATATTTTATTTCAATATTGAGGGTAAATGCCTCAAGAGGTACTAGTGGGAAAAGCAAACAGTCAAGTCTAGAGCTGAGAAAAAAAATAATTGCTACTCATAAAATAGAATAAAACCATAGAATTTTTAAGAGTATAATGGGACCTTAGAGATTATTTACAAGTCTTTCATTTTATGGATAAGAAAATTAAGGTCCAGGGAGGTAAGAAAGAGCCTCACGAGGATATTAGTGAAGCCAAAACCAATCCACAGAAACATTTATGAACTAAGTCAGAGGATAAGGTGACTAAAGTCCTTGTCCAGTGCTAAAAACTTTTTTCCCAGGATCTTAGGATGTTTTATGAATAAGAATTCCCATGCCACTTTTTATAAACAATATCTGACACTCATCTTCAACATGTGAATGGGGAAAAGTTAAAGAGCTTTAATGTCTATTCATAATACCCTTACACTTTTACTTGAGGCTTTAAAGTTCTAAATAAAATTTATTTCAATTCTAAGGAAAGCTAACAAATGACTGACTATAACTAACCAGACCAAAAGCCCAGGCTCAAATCACTATACCTGAAATGCTCCATTGTAGATTTCCAAAGCATCCTCCATGAGAAAATGACCAAGGTTCAATACAATACAAGTGTATATTTTTGATATTGTACAAACAAATCATATTTTAGACTAGGAGCAAAAGTTTTGTGAAAGAACTTGGTGAAAAGTTTCCAATTCAATTCAACAAAGTTTTTATTTGCCTACTCCAGTAAAGTACTATTCTGAGTACCGAAATATAATGGGGGGCAGGAGGAGTGGAGAAAAAATGAAAATTTTTGCTCTTGGGGCAAGGAGAAGGGAATAAGATACCTTGATATAACTCTTTAAAGTTTGCAAAAATAGCTTTACACATATTATTTTATGTGATCTTCACAATCTTGGTAACTGAGGTAGGTGAGTGGCACAGTGAACAGTGTGCTGGATCTAGAGTCAGAAATGGTTCAAGTCCCGCCTCAGACATATATTAGCTGTGTATCCCTAGGCAATTCATTGAACTTCTCTGCCTCAGTTTATTCATCTGTAAAATGACTTGGAAAAAGAAATGGCAAACTACTCTGGTATCTTTGCCAAGAGAAACCTAAATGAGGTCATAAGGAGTCAGACACAACTGAAAAATGAATGATCATCACTGTTACAAGTATTACAATAAATTAAGTACAAGAATTTTCATACTCTAGCATTTTATAGCTAAGGAAAATGAGCCCAGAGAAATTAAATAACTTGCCCATGGTTGTAAAGCCCAGTGTCAGAGGCAATATATGAATCCAAGTCTTCCTGACCTTCAATTCGTTCTGACACCTGGACCATCAAAAATCATTTAAAAATGCAGCACTTTTATTTACTTTGTCATGTTCCCTCCCTTTTGAGACTAGTAGGGTATTTCCATTTTACAGATGAAGATACTGTAGCTTAGAGCAGTTAAATGATTCACCGAAACGTACAACAAGGGGCAGAGCTGGGACTCCTAGTCCACAACATTAAGCTATCTCATTAGAAAAGAGATAAATTTTCCTGTCAGTCTAAGTTGGATGATGGGAAAACTTTTTCAATACTTTTAGCACCCTTTGCTCAGTCAGAAGACCAAAAGGGCAGGGCTGATATGACTGCACTGCATTCACTGTTGTTAAAGGATCCTACATGGAGAACTGGAAAGGCCTTTGAAGGTCACCTCATTCAATCCCTTCATCTTAGAGAAAGGAAAACAAAAGTTCCCACAAGTAGAGTGACTTGTCATAAGGGTGGTAAAATATCAGACACAGGGTTTGTTTGTGTGGTGGTGGTGGTAGTAGTAGTAGTAGTAGTGATGGCAGTAGTAATAGTAGCAGTAAGGCAGTTAGGTGGCACAGTAGATAGAGTGCCCACCTGGAGGAAGACTTATTTTCCTGAGTTCAAATCTGACCTCAGATACTTACTATCTGTGAGACCTTGGGCAAGTCACTTCACTCCGTCTCAGTGTCTCATCTGTAAAATGAGCTGGAGAAGGAAATGACAAACCACTCCAGTATCTCTGTCAAGAAAACCCCAAATGGGGTCACAAAATGTAGATCATGACTGAATAGCCACAGTATAATAATAACACCTAATATCTCTATACGACTTCAAGGTTTCCAACAAACATTACATACATCTCATTTTACCTTCATGACAACCCTTGGAAGTAGGTGCTAGCATTAGCCCCATTTTAGAGTTAAGGAAACTAAGGTAGACAAAGGTAAAGTGACTTATTCAGGGTTATACCATTACTAAATGTCTGAGGTTGGATGTGAACTTGGGTCTTCCTGTCTGACTCTTGGAGTGTCATACTTTCTTCTGTACTATGATGTGCTTTCCATGTGGCTCTATGCATGGAATGGTATAGTCTCAAACTATCATACTAAACTCCTTTTATATTATATTATATTAAACTACTTTTTAATACTCCTGTAAAAGTACACATAATTGCCATCTATATATTTCATAAACAATGAGTATACACAAAGAATAACTGGTTGGTGCAGAAAACAACCTGGGAGGTCATCCAGTCCAACCCTCTCATTTTACAGATGAGACTACTGAGGACCAGAGAGATAATGAAACTTGCCCTGAATCTATTGGCTAGTTAGGGTCAAAGCAGGAGTTACCAGATCTTTAAATTCTTAAGGACAGTACTGCTTGCATTATACTCACCTCTCAGTTCTATATCTAAAATCCCAAGGTATGATACTTAGATACTAATGAACACTATCTCCAAGCCATTTTAAGGCAGGGTATCTATAAGTTTCCTGGTTTATATTCATGATATCACTGGAAGATAAGAACAGGGCAAGTGACATCAACCTATTTTTCAGATAAACAAATGAAAGCACTGTTCTGAAGGAGGGAAATTTATGTTGAGTACAGTTATCTCTTCCACATCATAACTTTCCCCATATTGATATATTGAGGGTTGGCATAAGAAATTAAATGGGAATTTTAGGGGAATTTTGCAGAGGCTGCAGGTAATATGTGTAGGCCAGGAGATGACACAGAAAAAGTTCAGAAACTCAGAAATACATGAAATATATGCATAGTATTACATAATATCAATCAAAATTTTACAGTAAGGTATTGTAAACCATGCATAAAAGAAAAATTAAAAATTCAGATTTCTTCTCTGGTACAAAAGGAGGGCCAAAAAATTGTACATGGATTTTCCAGAACAGAGGGGCATCAACACCCCTAACCCCTGAGATGTGGAAGGGATAACTTATTATCACTTCCATTTTAAAGATCAGAAATCTGAAGTCTTGAGGTATGCAGTAACTTGTCCAAGATTACACAGCCAATCAGCAGATAGAGATCAGAACTCAATTGTTGGGGTGTCTATCTGTTAGTTTACTCCATGTCAGGTCAAGTTTTATTGCACATCGATGCAATGCAGATACATCAACAAATGTCTCAACACTACCCCTTTAATCATTTCAACTCCACCTCCAAAGCATTTTCCCTTAACTATGCAACAGATTTGGGGCTAAAAAATGATACACTCCAGATTTAGGAAAAATCTGCCACATCAACATTTTGTTTCCCAGGAGGTAGAGGTAAAACTGTGACCTTCATTTAAAATATTATAGTAAGTTAATACCACTACCATCATCACACACAAAATGCTGAGAGGACATATCCACCCAAGATTAACGTAAAGAGAGAGTTTTTCCAAGGGCCTGCTTGCTCCTTGATGCAGGTCAATTGATTGGATCTTCGGGAAAAAAATCCATCCTTGTTAGTTGCCAAAAATCCTGAAATATGACATCTGGGATTAAGGCAGAAGGGGGGAGGAAAGTATTGACAGGCAAATCAATGAGTTGAGTTAAAGAAGACCCGTTAAGTATCAGCTTTGCTCCCTCTTCCCTCAAGAGAATTTTTAAAATTGTTATCATGTTTTGTTTACGCATCATTTTCATCTTCCCATGTCTCTCCTACCCCATTGCTACCCAGAGAGCCATCCCTGTTAATAAAGAGGGTCAAAGAAAAAAAACAAAATTGACAGAAATAGTTCCCAACATCAGATGTAGACCCAAATTAGAGTCACTAAGGTGGTTAAAAGTTTCAAAGGACTCTCTGGGAAGGCTCAAAATAAGAAGAGAATACTTCCTAAGGCACATGAGGAGATTAAGTGAATACTCAGTAGACAGCAGCAGTATCTTACACGCCTTTCCATTCCTTTTCCTTCTTGCTCACAGATTCAGTCAATCAATAAACATTTATTAAGTACTTACTATGTGCCAGGCATGTAATAAGCCCTGAGGAATATACAGAAAGGCAAAAGTCCATCATTCCTGTTCTCAAGAAACTCCCAATCTAAAGAGGAGATAACAAATAATTTGTACGACCAACATATGTATGTGTGTGTGTATGTATATACACACCCATATATACACATATATGGATGTGTATGTATACACACACATATACACATACATATGATAAATTAAAACTATACAATCAACAGGGAAGGCACTAGAATGAAGGGGGATTGGGAAAGACTTCCTGTAGAAAGTAGAATTTTAGCTGGGGCTTGAAGAAAGTGAGGAAAGTCAGGAGGCAGAGAGGAAGAGGAAGAGCCTTCCAAGCATGAAAATGCCCAGGGTCACAAAGTATCTTGTTGGAGGAACAGTGGAGTAGATAGTGTCACTAGATCAAAGATGGCTTCCAGGGAGGGCAAGTTAAGGTGTAAAGGAGATTAGAAAGGTGCAGGAAATAGAGTTCCAGCCAGAGTTAGAATAGGTACAAAGTAGGCTGAGAAGCTCAAAGGTGGGGTTCCTATTGAGAGAGAGAGAGAGAGAGAGAGAGAAAGAGAGAGAGAGAGAGAGTGTGTGTGTGTGTGTGTGTGTGTGTGTGTGTGTGTATTAATGCTGACAATCTGGAAACAACCACCTATATGTCCAAAGGTTGAAAAAATACCTATATAAATTACTTTACATAACTATATATAGCCTCTGAAATTGTAAACTACCTTCTCTCAGATATTCATTCCTCTCTGACTTTTTGTGACTTTGCTCTCTGTTTTCCTCCTACACCTCTTTGATCACTCCTTCTCAAAAGCCTTTGCTGAATCATCATCCACTTCCCACCCACTACCGTGACTATGCTCCAACAGCCCCCTTCTCTTTTCACTCTCCACTTTCCTGCCTCTCTCTGGAATACCTCCTCTTTCCCATGAGTTTCATTTTTGTTTCTTCATAGTGGAACCGTGGGAAAAGCATTGGATTAGAGTCAGAGAACCTGAATTCAAATCCTGGATCTTCCTTCACATGTGACCTTGGGCAAATCACGGAACTTCAGTTTCCTCACCTGCAAAAATGCAAAGGTTGGACTAGAAAAACCCTACTGTCACTCCCAGCTCTTGGTCTGTGATCCTATGACTTACAGATCTATACTTTCAGCCTTTGTCTCTCTTCTGATGGTTCCACCTGACTAACTTCTTCAAGGACATTTCCAGCTGGGGGTCTTGCAGGTATCTCAAATGCACATCCAAAACAGAATTCTTTGTTATCGTTTATTACACTTTAATCTCCTTACATCCATATCTTTTCTGAACTTTCTATTGGCAGGATGGCACTATTATCCTTCCAGTCACCCAGGTTCCAAACAGCACTATCATTCTACATTCTTCACTCTTCCTCATCCCACATGTCCAATCGGTGGTGACAAAGAACTGGAAACTGAGAGGATGCCCATCAACTGGGGAATGGCTAAACAGATCATGATGTGTGGATGTAATGGAATACTATCACACTGTAAGAAATTAAGAAATAGATGATTTCAAAGAGATGTGGAAAGACTTTGTCCACTAAGGCAGGGTAAATAAAGTAGCATCAGAAGAACACTGTAACATCAGTATTATAAAAACGAATGATTTTGAAGACTTTTGAAAAATAATGAAATAAAAAGAATCAGGGGAATGATTTATATAATAGCAACCACACCGTAAAGACCAAGTTTTGAAAGCTGTCAGAATTATGACCAGCTATGATTCAGAGGACGAAGGATAAAATATGATATTCACCTCCTGACTGAGAGGTAATAGACTGAGGGTACAGAATAAGACATGGAGTTTTTTTCCTTAACAAGGCCATTGAGAGATTGGTTCAAGACTTGTTACTTCTACCTCTACAACATCTTTCACATCTGTTCCCTCATCACCTCTAGCATGGACTAAGGGTCCTCCTAAACGATCACCCTACCTCAAGTTAACAAGAAAAGTTTCTGAAGCTCAGGTTTCATCCTGTCACTCCCCTGTTTAAGAAACTTCTTTGCCTTCTTACTAGTTCTAGGATCAACTACAACCTCCTAAGGGGCCGTTGATGGATAGAGAGCTAAGACTGGAATCAGGAGACACACGTGCAAATCCAGCCTCAGACACTGGACAAATCACTCAACCTTTATTTGCTTCAGTTTTCTCAACTTTTGGAAATAACAACAGCACCTACCTCATGGGTTTTTATAAGGATAAAATGAAAAAATCCTGGTAAAATACTTTGTAAACTTTTTATAAATACTACCTATTTTATAGGTTATTAATCAATTATATGAGTATTAATATGATTATGACATTAATATACAGAATATTAATTATATTATTATTAATTTTATTATAGTAATACATTAACTCTTTTAAATTATATTTTTTAATAGACAAACCGATTCAAGAAAAAAGTAGAAATTAAAAGACTACAGTAATGTTTTACTTAGTTTTTTTTTAATTAACAGAAAATTATTTTCTCTCCCTCACATTCCTTACTCCACTGGAAAAAAAAAATAAGAAAAGCAAATATGTTTAGTTAAGCAAAATAAAGTTCCTCAACAGCCTGTTCAAAAA
>CM053771.1:333307142-333319239 GCA_028658325.1 Potorous gilbertii
TCAAGAGAACTGATGATGAAATTATAGTCTTCTCTTCCCAAGGAAGACAGTTGAGGACAAGTGAAGAATGAGGCTGCAGAAGAAGGCGGAGGTCCAGCACAGTGGATAGAAAGTTGGCTCTTGAGTCAGGAAGCCCCAAGTTCAAATCTGACCTCAGATACTTAACAGTTTGTGTGACCTTGGGCAAATCACTTAATCTTTGTTTCCTCAATACAGTTTCCTCAACTGTAAAATGGGAGAAATAATATAGCACCTTATATTTTGTAGAGTTTTTGTGAAAACCAAATGACCTAATATTTATTTTAAAAAGCACTGAGCACAGTGCTTGGCACTTCTGTTGTTGCTCAGTCATGTCTAACTGGTCGTGACCTCATGGTCATGAATATACCAGGTCCTTTTATCCTCCACTATTTGCCAAAGTCTATCCAAGCTCATGTTCATTGCTTCCATGATACCATCTACCCACCTCATCTTCTGCCACCCCCTTTTCTTTTTGCCTTCAATCTTTCCCAACATCAAGGACTTTTCCAATGAGTCTTACTAGGTACTATATACTTCACTAGAAGACAGACCGTAGGTTATTAAGAAGGTACACTCATAGAGATAATTTCTTCACTAGAAGACTCTTATTCCAATAAAGTCACAAGTTCAGTGAAAGAGAGAAAGAATAAAAGACAAGAGGAAGAAAGGGAGGAAAAAAGGAGATAATGGAGGAAAAAAGAAGGGAAAAACATACAACCACCAGCCAAAAAAAAATCAGGCTGAGATCTGTGATGATATAAAAGATTTTATTAAATGAGCAAGAGTTCTTCATTAACTCAGTCCTTTATCTTTAATATCTAGAAATCTCTTGAAAGGTTTTATTTAAGTTTGATAACAGAAGGCAGGGTTAAATATGCTGAATCAAGAATCCAATCTAAAGCTGATACAATTGGTACGACTTGCAGCAAAATAAATCATTTGGTCTCTGTGGGTCTTACAAATGAGGAGATCGGTGGGATCAGTCAGGAAATCCATAAGTATTTATTAAGCATCCAAGCAAAACAACCCCCACCAGCAAAGAGCTTACTTTCTACTGGGGGAGACAAGTACATGTATAGATATATACACCACAAATAGGAATGAATATTAGTCGGTCAAAGAACATTTATTAAGCACCTATTTAATACCACTACTAAGTATGTATTCCAAAGAGATCATAAAAAAGGGAAAAGACCTAGGCGTACAAAAATATTTATAGTAGCTCTTTTTATGGTGGCAAAAAATTGGAAATTGAAGGATTGCGCATCAATTGGAGAATAGATGAACAAGTTGTGGCATATGGATGTAATGGAATACTACTGTATTATAAGAAATGATGAGCAGGCTGATTTCAAAAAAAACCTGTACAGACTTCTAAGAACTGATGCTGAGTAAGGGGAGCAGAACCAGGAGAACATTGTACACAGTAAGAGAAACACTGTACAATGATCAACTATGAATGACTTAACTCTTCTCAGCAATGCAATGATTCATCCATTTATTTTGTAAAACCATATTCTTTTCTTTTAATATGCCAATCCAAGACTGCCATTGGGTTATTTATTTTTTTTTGGAATGCCTAAATCTTCAAATGAGAGTTCTGATAGACTCTGAATACAGATCAAAACATACTATTTTCACTTTATTTTTTGTGCTATTAAGCACCTACCTACCTACCATGTGCCAAACACTGTGTTAAACTGGGGCTACTATATGTATATGTGTAGGTATATATACACATATACATATATGTATATATGTATTGTGTTTATGTGTGTACACACACACACACATACACACACACATATGAATGGTACTTTGGGAGGGAGGGTATTAGCCAGTAAGAATATGGATTCAAACCCATGGGCATTTGGGAAGGAGTTCCCACCCTCCAAAACTACCTTGTATATTTTTGTATTTTCAAGATTCCTTTAAGATTCTAAAATTTTACCAACTTTAAGGAATCAGGATGAGGTAACTATAACAGCTCAGAAAGGCAAAATTTTTCTCTCTCTTTTTTAATCTAAGTCTTCTCCTTACGGGGAACTAAGGGATTCTGGAATGGGCCCTTCCTTAGGAGATCAGGTTTTGAAAGACTCTCTGAAAATTTATACAAAATTTACACAAAAACATAACTTGGCTGATTCCTGACCTAGTCTATTCTTCAGCTACATTCCCACATTACAGATGTGGATACCTGAGATACCTGATGTCCAATTAAGAGTCTGGAGAAAGTTGGCATCCCTGAATTAGTAGCTGAAGGACTTTAATTCAATTTTTTAAAAAAACATTTTCCAAAACATGCTACACATAAGGATAATCTCATATTTAATCTCAACAGAAGACTCATCATAGTATAATAGACAGAAGACCCAGAGTCTAATCCCAGCTCTGCCATGGTGGCACAACAACCGTGACTAAGTGGAACTAGATGGAGCCAGAGGCCATCATTTTAAATACCTGATCTCTTCCTACCTGCATGCCATTAGGTAAGTCACTTAATCTCAGCAGGGCTCAGTTTCCACCGGAGTGAAATGAAGGTGTGAGACTACGTGACAGCCAAGGTCTTTTCAAGGTCTAATGATCTACAGATAATATTTCTAACATGAAAGTCAAGGGCATTTTTTTAAACCTTATTTGTTTGTGGACAAACTGTGAAGAATATAGAGATTTTGTTTGAACTTAGATTGTTATACAATTTACAAAGACTGCCTACATATTAATCATTTTTCAATCAATTAACAATATTTCTTGGCCTCTACCTGAACTCTCCTGGTGTTTTTGCCCTTAAACTGCATGCTTGGAGAACACAGATAAATATCAACCTACCAGAAACTTTTATTACTCTAGTCTAGGACTCTCTCAGCTATCATACCACTTCTTCTGATAAGAATGCTAGAGGAAGAAAGCTTGCTTTCATCAGCAGAGTGGAATATGAGGGAGTCAGAATGATTAACTGCAGTGCAATGAATAAGGGAATTGTCCCATTTCTATGGCAGTATATTTTGTGATGTGTTTATGCTAGCAAAGAATTAAATATTGGCAACAAAGCCATGTCACTGAGTCTGCTGGTGACTGGAAGGCATCCTTATGAAGGATGGTGATCAGTTATGACAGACCCATATTAAAATGTGTGCATAACACCAGGAGCTCGTGTGACACTGGATACGCTCCATGGGAAAAACAAGCATTATGACTGGTGTAAACAGGAACTGGGATATCCATACGAAGCCTCCATAAGGATGGGAGCCATATGCTGAAGCATGTGACATGGCAGTAGGTGCTAAATAAAGACCTAATAAATTTGGGGTACAATGCTAACAATAAAGAACTCTCATTTGAAGATTTAGGCATTCCAAAAAAAAATAAATAACCCAATGGCAATCTTGGATTGGCATATTAAAAGAACAGAAGATGGTTTTACAAAATAAACTCTGCTAGAGAAAATTAACACATTAGTAGCTGTGGTAGCTATTCAGTAGGGTTTCGTAAGATCATAGATGGAGAGCTTAGAAATCACTTAATCCAACTCCTTTCATTTTATAGATAAGAAAATTGAGATTTATTGAAGACAGGGCCACAAAGTACCACAGAGTTTACAGGTGGGGCTTGCTGGGGATACCTTCCCAAACCAAAACACACCTGGATAAGATGAGGGATGGACTTAATTTTATTGAATTCTCAAAAGCACGTCTGATAGGAAGACCTCATGAGATTTTGAGGGTTTCTGGATCAGCCATGCCCTTCTGAGCAGATAAGACAAATATTCAGTCATCTGTTCTGACTGCACTTCACCTGCCCCTGCTGTAATCCCTTTGCCCAGAGCTTTTCATCTCTTCTTCTCAAACCTGGTGTACACATTCTTGTTGATGGTACTTTAACTAATACACCACCATTTTCACCCACCGCTGAAAGCCATTAGCTTTAATGTCAACAGCAATGCTTATGTTTATATACACACAGAAGGTAACAAAACATACCTGCTTTGGAAACAGCTTTTGGCAACTCTTATGCAAACTGTTTTGGGGATTAAATGAACTTGAAGCTGCCTCTGACCTTGGACTTTGCCACTGTCCACCTTGCTATCCCTAGAGTTTTCCCACTCATCCAGTGGGTTCCCTAAAATAATACCATTCTATTTCTGGGTGACAAAAGAAAAGCTTTTCAAGAAATATCAGAAGACAGGAGAGACAAAGTAGAAAACAGTTAAAGAAACTCAATTGTATCTTATTATATAATAGTTCCACTTATCGGAATAATCTCATTTTCTATTTTTTAAAAATATACTTTACTGATGCCTTTATCTCATTTCATATTCACAAAAGTCTTGAGAGGTAGTAGAGGGCTGGTAATCATCATTCCCACTTTACAGATGTGGAAATTGAGGCTGTTAAGTAGGTTGAATGATTTGCCCAAAGTCATCCTAGGGAGCTAAGATTCAGACTCATGTGTTTGGACTTTTAACCCAGGGTTCTCTGTACCATATCAACACTGTCAATTTGACAATATCTACAAGGCTTCTTTCCCCTATAGGACCTAAAATTTAATACAATTGGCATTCACACAGCAGTTCACACAAGCAATTTTGTGTAGCAATACAAATGTAGCTACAGACACCCAAGGTGTTTAAAGAGTCTTCTCTTTTGCTTAAATATCTGTTTTATTCTCAGACACAGATCATCTTAGAGCTAGGAGTTACCTCCGAAATCAACTCTGTTCTCAAATCAAAAGAATAAAAATTCCTTTCATGCTAGTTTCCTAAATCCTTCTCATTAATTTCTGAAAAACTGCAACTTACACCTACCTCTGTACCTTAGACAAACTAGTTTAATTCTACAATGTATAAACACGACACCAAACAGCATCACTTGTATCATTAGCCTTCCCACTGGAAACTGATGCTGAGAAAGAGAAAAAAAGCAAGAAAATGCTGCTGAGCATGATTTCCTATGCTTGCAAACACAAGTGAAAAAACTGATGAGTAACTAGAAGTCTATTCAACAGTATCCACATAGCTATATTCTTCCCTTCTGTTAACAAGTTAGTCGATCCTTATTTAAAGCCTTAACCTCTGTCATCAAAGTTGTGGAATGAAAGCCAACCCTCCGATTACTTCACATTGGCAGTCTATTTTCTGTTATTTTCTGGCTAAAAAAGTGACAAGTGACTCAAATTTTGATGGATTCCTTTTGGCCCATTACCCCTCCCCTCCTCATTCCACTCTATCTCATTCTATCCCTTATACAACTACATTCTTTATATTTACCAGCTATGTCCTAAAGCCTGTAACAAGGAAGAGACCAGAGCATGGTCAAAACACCCCTGTATTTTATTTGATTAAATTCATGCTTTAATTATTTTTAATTCAAAGCAGGTCCAGCCCCATCTAGTCCTTCACTTTGTTTATAAGTTTAGGCTCTAGGAAATGGAAGAGGGTATTCCCATCAGCACAAGATTAGGGAATATAAACCAATGTGGAAAATCCCAAGTTCTAAGAACTAGGCAGATGGGCTTAATTCTGGGAGAACCTTCCTCTCAACTCCACAAAAAAAAATTCTTGTTGGTGTCTGATTGACAGAAGAAATCCATTTGACCCACACCAGTCAAGGACAACCCAGAACCTGCTGAATCTCCAGACAAGAAAATCAGAGAAAGGAAAAGTTCCTATCTACAAATAGCACAAAATGTCACTATATCTAAAACCCCTAAAAAGATAAAAATCGTTCTTTTACCGTATACAATATATTGCAGTTCAGGAAAAAGTAAAATAATTGTCCTCATTATACGAATGAAGCAGAATAAAGGTTAAATGCTTTACATGAGGTCACCTATGGTGGATGGTGCTGTTAGTCAAAATCCAAGTCCCGACTACAACTCAATGTCTCTTTGAATTCCTAAGCTGTGAACTCAAAAACTGCAAGGACCAGGTCTTATTTAAACCTCAAATCACCCTTTGCACCTAACAATGGTTTGCATACATAGGCCCTTAATAAATGCTTACCAAATGACAGACTACATCTAACAACTATAACCCTCACTTTTTTTTTAATTATCTTATTTGTTTACAGTAAACCTTACCTTTTCTAAGCAAGATGTATTGCTTCCTTTGACGAAGACTGGGAATGGAATTGGGGAAGAGGGACAGAATATTAGAATGCAAGGGAACCAGGATAAAATACATTACAAATGCACAGCGTTAGACTAAACATGGCATGTGATCACTAACACTTAAATTAGAAGTATCCTTGTGGTGGTAAAGAACTGGAAATTGCAGGGATGCCCATTAATTAAGGAATGGCTGAACAAGCTGTGGTATATAATTGTGATGGAATACTACTGTGCAATAAGAAATGATGAGTTCAATGATTTCCAAAAAAACATGGAATAATAAAATAAGGAATATGTTATTATTATATTATATATAAAATGGAATATATTATAAAAAATGGAATAATAAAAATCACAAAATAATAAAAAGCAAAATAAGTAAAACCAGGAGAACACTGTATACCATAACAGCAGTTGAAAAAAACTGCGTGAATAAGTTATTTTGTCTGCTATACATATTCAAATTAATTGTGAAGGACATATGAAGAAAGATACTATCTGTATCCATAGAAAGAACTGATAAATAAAAATATGTATAGAATAATTTTACATATCTATCCATTTGCATCTAACGGTAGCTATTTCTGGGGCAGGGAGTAGGGAGAGGGAAAAAGGAAGGAAAAAAAATTACACAAAAATTTTGTCATATGTTTGAAAAAAACAGCAAGTCGTACATAGTAGATTTTCAGTTCTATATACAACCATCTTTTTTTTACTGTGCTACATTATGGAAATGCTTGTTTTATTCCATAAATTAAAAATAAATTTTAAAAAAGTAACCCAAAAACTAATCACTCTTCTTGGCCATATCGAGTGCTAAGCTACATAATTCCAGAAAAATTGCATTTTTAGAAGATTAGCTCTCGAGAATTTGTATCTCTCTGGGATGACTCCACAATTAGAGTCACTTGTAACCTGTCAAATGTGTGGCCATGGTTCTCCTACTGAGATTCTGGTGTCTAAAAATGTAAGAAAACTCAACCCATCAGAAAAAACCATGTAGGTAATAATCTAAATTCATAAACACATACATGTTTGCATGACTATCATTGGAGGGTCCTTTTAAGTGAGATATTGCTAGAAATCTTACTACACTACAATTAAGGCCTACCTATTCATTGCCTCAGGAAGGCTATGACAGTGGTTACACAGTTCAATTCAACAAGCATTTATTAGACATTTATGATGTGTTGGACACTGCGCTAAGTCTACAATATAAATAAAGGTCAAAACATTGTTCTCTGCTCTCAAGAAGCTCCTACTCTAGTGGAAATACAAGACATACAAGATGTATACAGTGAAAATGTGGAAGGTAACCTCACAAGGATTCTGAGATACTTGTTCCAAAGGCATGAAGATGAAAGATGAGATCAGCAAGGACCAGACTGGCTTCAAGTAGAATTGAGAGTTATGTTAAACAAACCTAAAACATGTGGTCTAGAGCCAGACTGTAAGGGAGTTTAAAAGTCAAACAGAAGGGTTTTACTATAATTCTAGAGGTGGTAACTGAAATTTCTCGAGCAGGACATTAACATTCTAAGATCTATTCTGGAAAAATATCTATCTGCCAAGATCTATTCTGGAAAAATATCTATCTGGCAGCTGTGTACAAGTTGGATTGGGCAGGGGTGAGACTTGAAGTTAACTCTTGCACTAGTTCACAGAGGGGATGAAGATCTCAGCAAAGATAGTGGCTAGTACCAAAATGAAAAAAAAAAACTTCAAGTACTTCAACTTCATGATTGAAGGGGCTGGTTCTCTTTTTACCTCCTTCTTCAGGTCTTCATATTCAACATACTCCCCAAATGAAGTCCAGATTCCTCCTCTTCTCCCTGTCTCATCTACTTAGAGAACACATCAAAGCTTTGTAACTAGAAAAGGTTTTCTAGCTCAACCAGCTCATTTTACAATTGGGGAAACTGAGGTCCAAAGAGGTTAAGTAATTAGTCAAAAGTCACACATGGATAGTAAGCACTGGAGGCAGCTCTTGACTCCAAATCCAGGGTGCTTCTGACACAATACACTGCCCCTAACATTTTCTAACTACCTCTTCTAAGTCGAGGACAGAGGAACTATCTTTCCCACTTTTACCTCTTCTTTAGGTCTGGTCTAACCATTTCCAGCTATTTTCCAGTCACTTTCATCTGGATATCATAAAATCATCTCAAATTCAACATATCCTAAGGGAAACTAATTTTCCTCTAACACCATTACCCATTGTATTGTCATCGTTCAGTCATTTCAGCCATGTGCAACTCTTTCTGACCCCATTTGAGGTTTTCTTGGCAAAGATACTAAAGTGGTTTGCCATTTTCTTCTCTAACTCATTTTACAGATGAGCAACAATATTAAATGACTTGCCCAAGGTCATTTAACTAGTAGATGTCCAAGGCCAGATTTGAACTCGGGAAGATGAATCTTCTTGACTTCAGGTCTGGTATTCCATCTACTGTACCACCTAGAAACCCTATAATCACCTCTAGCCTTCCCTGGTTCTGTCACGAGTACCAATACTTTCCCATTCACCAGGTTCTATATATACTACATCAGAAGTGTCCAACTTGGGCTGCAACAAATGTTATTGGAGAATATTTAACAAAATAAATAAAAGTAAAATAGAACATAGATAATGTTCATATGTGGTTTTCTAAATTAAGATGCAGTCCAAAGAGATTAGATACTGTTTAGTGGTGCCCTTTTCTATATGAGTTTGATACCACTGCATTAAAATGGTATTGTTTTAACTGAGGTTTATTCCCCCGCAAAAGGAAAAAAGTCAGAAATCTGAGAGCATACTACCAATGGTACACCATACTACCCATCTTTCATTTCTTCTTCCTTAAACAAAGGTGTCCTTTATAGTACATAAATTAAACAGAATTTCCACTTCTTTCTTTTAACAGATATTTTGGAATAGCTCTAAAAAGTTGGAAGAATTTGATCAATACACAGAAACATGTATAACCACCGTCAAGATGAATACTCTCCTCAGACTGTATTACATACTTTACAATCTCAGAATATATTAATGTATTCTGAGTTAAATATGACTGTCACATATTTCTATTTCTTGAAAAAAATAAGCCCCAATAGCTCATCAAAAGATTAACTTAATCACATTTCTTGCTCTTTCAAAGGGTGAAGGAGGAGCAGGAGGCAAAGAGAGAATTCAAAACTCAAATTTTCTTTAAAAGAATGAATGTTAAAAATAAATCATTTTGAAAAAAGGATCAATCTAACTCAAAAAATAATAATTCAACAGCTAGACAACAATAAAAATGTGAATACTGAAAGGATAAATATTAAATTTAAGTAAGGAGATTACTCTATCAATTCCATAGGTTTTCTTAATATGGCTCTTCAACAGAGCTTAAAGATTAAGCTCCTGGGAAGAAATGTGCATTCATTCAAATATTCACCAATTTACCACTAGCAAGAAAATATTTTAGGTTCTAGGGACCAGAAGGTATCAGGTGCAACTGCAACACCCCTGCCATCAAGGGTATGATGTATGAACAAATTATAATAACAAAAGGTATAGCATAATTGGGGTGGCTGGGTGGTACAGTTGGAATCAGCAAGACTCAACTTCTGAGTTCAAATCTGGCCTCAGATACTTTTTACCAGCTCTGTGACCATGGACAAATCATTCTGCCCCATTTGCCTCAGTTTCCACATCTTTAATTGAGCTGGAGAAGGACAGGACAAACCACTCCAGCATCTTTGCTGACAAAGCCCCAAGTGTAAGAGTGGGATACGACTGAAAAATGACTAAAAAACAATATTACAATTAAGCATAGACATATACAAGTCACACAGTCATTTCAAGTGACACTTCCAGAAGAGGTCAAGAAACAAGAAATAAAATCATACATTCAAGACGGGATGTCAGCAGAGTGAAGACGTAGACAACAGTGGAGGAAGCAACATGGTGTAATGGCAAAGACTGGTCTTAAAGACAGAAAAGTTGGGTTTGAATTCTGGCTCCCACATTTACCAGAACTAAGTCATTTTAGCTTTTTGCACCCCAATGTCCTCATCTTTAAAACAGGACAACACTTGCACTACCTGTCTTATAAGGGTCATGGTCAGGAACTGTTCACTCATGACCCATGGGGGTTTTCTTGGCAAAGTTACTATAGTGGTTCTCCATTTCCTTCTCCAGCTTATTTTACAGATAAAGAAACTGAGGCAAAAGGGTTAAGTGACCTACCCAGGGTCACACAGCTGGTAAGTGTCTGAGGTCAGATAAGAAGAAGAGTCTTCCTGAATTCAAGTCTGGCATTCTATCCACCTAGGTGTCCCTATCTAGCCATGGTTAAGAAAAGCACCTTGTAAATTTTAACAACAGAATGAAAATGTGAGCTACATGTAAATACAAAAGGCACAAAAACACCAAAAAATAAAAATCTAAGAAGTATGAATGAATTAGAATTCATTTATTATTCATGAAGTCTTTATCATTGGCCAGGCTCTGTGCTAAGTATTCTTAAGTGTCCTAGGGAGACAAACAAGCAGGCAAGACTATCCCTGACCTCAAGGAACTGCCACTCTAAGGAGTGGATATTGGCTGGAGGGGTGGTACACTGGCAGGAAGCAACAATGTTGGGAAATGGTCAGGGAGTGATTTGGAGTCCTGATTCCCAGCAAGGCAAGGTGAAAGTTCTTGTCTCTGAGCCCAGAGTCTTAGGAGCAGAGTCCAAGAATGATGGGGAAGGAATGAGGAAGATGCCCTGAATGCAGATAGAAGTGTTTGGAGATGACTCAGAAGTGTCTTGGGACAGGCGCTGGGGGAGGGGGCAGAACTAGGGGACACACGAGGATTCAGATCTTTGCACCAAATAAATGTACCAAAGAAATATTTTTAATTTAAAATAAATTTAAGAGGTTTTACATGGTTGCATATATATAACCAATATCAAATTGCTGAGGAAGGGGGGGAGAGAGGGAGGGAGGAAGAAAATTTGGAACTTAAAATTTTATTAAAATGAATTTTTAAAATTGTCTTTACATGTGATTGGAAAAAATAAAATATTATCTTAAAAAGGAAAAAAATATTGAAATCAGTTTCAGAAGAATGATCAGTCAATGCAGATAGAACAAAAATAGTTTCTTTGGTATAACCTATTTAAGTCAAATCACCCATGAAGATTAACTTCCCAAAATGTAACAATATTTCCAAAATATATATCATCAGTCTTTTTAAAAGAAAGTAAACACGAATTTACTTTTACCATATGCTTCTTTTAAATAAGGCATGCAACTATTCCATATTCTTATAAATAAATTGCAATGTATAACAAAATAAAATTTGTCTCTGATATAAGGAATTCACATGAAGACACATTACCACATGGCCACTGCATTCTGTGAAACCGTCATGTGTTTAAGTGAAATGTTACAGAGGATACTTTCATTTTTGTGGAAGTGTGTCATAAAATGTTCTAGGTAGGCAATTGGCCAAATCTGACAGTTGAGGAAGGAGGGGTACTGTAAGCTTTAAACAGAATTTGGTTATGATAGGGATGTTTTCCATGACCAACGACACTGGTCAGAGCAAGTTAAAATAATGACCAGACTGTCTTCCTTTAACTGAAATTTGTCAAGGGTTCTGTGATCTCTGTAACCAAATAATTCTCAACGCACACAAGAAATTCTACCAAGAAGTCACACAAACCTGGGACAGACTAAAATTAAGAATTCAGTGAGCTGAAAAAACTAAAAAGAAAGTGAGTTTTCTCCCCTAAAAAAATAACTGTTCATTTCTTGATTAGGCAAGCAAAAAGCCCCTTCTGAAATTTCTGTCAATAGGCCCAAATCTTAAATTCTGGCTGCTCCATGGATCTGTTGATTACTAATTCCAGATGGCTCAGAATGTAGAGGTAGCTAGGGAGTAATGGGTAAGAGTGCTGGGCCTAGAATCAGGACGACTTGAGTTCAAATCCAGCCTCAGGCACTAGCTGGGTAA
>CM053771.1:333319339-333343899 GCA_028658325.1 Potorous gilbertii
ACTTACTAAGCCACATTTTAACTTTGCATACTAATCCAAACATCAACATCAACATAACACAAACACACACACACACACACACACATGCGTGTGCTCATCAACATAGAGAATTTAGGGTAGTTTAACAACAAACTCATAAGACTAGAAAAGGAGTAGGTGCAGGTCACCAGACTCACTTCTCCTCCAGAGGTATCTGAATCCAGTGACCAGATATTCACCAGGATGACTAGAGATGACCCAGGATGAGGCAATTGGGGTTAAGTGACTTGCCCAAGATCACATAGCTAGTGTCAAGTGTCTGAGGTGAGTGAAATTTGAACTCAGGTCCTCCTGACTCCTGCACTGGTGCTCTATCCACTGCACTACCTAGCTGCCAGCAAAGGAGTATTAATGGAAGGGGTGGAAGTGGAGGGGGCATGATAGCGGAGGTTAAAAACAGGCAGAAGGATAGGGTGGCAAAAAAGAACCAAATATTCTGGCACCAAATTAGTTGTTATAAAAATATTATGAGAGAAGTGAAACTACAGTATATATGAGTGAAGTTAATTGGACCCAGTCTGTTTATAGCACCTTCCCCTGCCTCAAAAGAAGAGCTGGCCCCACTGAAACATTTGCTAATTATACCACAAGGCATGACTGCCCCAGTGTTACCACAGTGCTTAATCACTAGACACTTCTACACTATTTGGAATTTCCCTTCCCTTGTGAAACAAGTTATGGGTTTGTTTTTCCCCTTATGAGTAAAGTTTAGCTAAAAGGTCCAAGAGAAACAAATCAATGTCATCTGTGGTCACCTACCTGGCCTTTGAGGATGGATGTTCAGAGTTCTCTGGAACCGAAGGCATTTAGCGTGGGTGGGTTGGTCTTTGTATAAGGTACTGGCAGGTATATCAGCTTACTGTGCTTGGATAACAAGCACCAGCTGAGACTTTTCATACCATGAAAACTATTTCTAACACAGGGTACTATCATTTTCGTGGTGGGGGAAGGGGATGGAGGGGGGGTGAGCTCCTTCCTTATCCTCCACTCCCAATAAAACCCACTAAAGAATTTTGGAATTAGTTTCAGCAATCCAAATGTCACAGAAAGTTAATCTCCTTCTAGCACTTAAATAAGTGGGAGTGGTGGGTAGCAAATCTCGAACAGACTAATAACTTCAAAGTATTGCTTTTGGAGGTAGAGGAGGGAGCCAATAGAACTGAAGCTAAAACCCTCTGTTTTCAACATTGTAATACAATTCAGTTCAACATCCCTATGTGTGCTATATTGTGTTAAGCTCTAGTGATATAGGAGGATAAAAAAAATAAAACCAACAGCCCCCACCCTCAAAGAACTTACATTCCACAAGCACATACACACACATATGTGTGTACATATACATACGCATACATATACATACATATCTCTACCACATGCTCTATGTTTCAGTCAGGTTGAATTTCACAAAATTCTAGTTACTTTCCCACCTAAGTGCTTTTGCTCATGCTATTTCCTATGCCTGGAACGCCCATTCAGGCTATCTCTGATTTTTAAGACAAAGTAACTTTAAGAGAGGGAACATATTTGGGGGATGGAAGGGAAGAGAAAATCAGGAAAGGTCTAGCTTACATAGGAAGGGGTATTTGTCCTGTTTTAAAGGAAACAAAGGTGATGTGTAAACAATTCATTACAAATATAGAGGATGAACTATGTAAAGGCATGGTCATAGAAGACAGAATGTCCTGCATGGACAGTGGCTAGCAGGCCACTTTGACGGGATCAAAGGGGAGGAACACAAAATAATACTGCAGAGGTACGTGGGAGATGTATAGAATATTTCAAATGCCAAGCCAAGTTGTTTCTGTTTTATCCAGAAACAATAGTGAGCCACCAAAGATTTTTCCATAAAATAATGACATGGTCAGGTGTGTATTTTAGGAGCATCAATTCAGCAGATGTGTGAAGGACGTATTGGAGAGGTGAGAAACAAGATGACGTATTCAGAGGATACCGTAATTATCCAGGAAAACAGGTATTCTAAGGCAGAAATTTTTGGTGTTCACAATAGAAAGCATTTTTATGAAAGTCTGAGAATTATTCTTACAAGTTATTAGCATTTTGTATAAAATACATGGCTACAGTGCATTTCCTTTGTTTTTTTTTTTTTACTTTTTAATATCCAAAGAGGGATGTAAACACCATTCATTTCAGCAAAGAGAACTGGATTCTAATTTCCCATTGCTAAAACAAGAGAAAGGCAGTTTTGGAAAATTATGCTTTGTTCATACTTCTGAATTGGAAATTTTTCATTCTAATTCCGGTCGCAATTATCTTCCATGACAAACTGGATAATGACAATGGTTCCATCTAACACTGTGATGCTTAACAGAACACAGAACACCTGGGAAAGAGATGTTTTACCTGTCCTTGTACAGATCCCATCCATGTTCCCATGTCTACAAACGTGCTCATTCAATGTCACTTCCTAACTGATCACAACACAGACAAACACAAAATGACAGGTCACTAAATTTGTTATCCCAGCTCAAAGCAACAGTCATAAGGAAACAGAGATGTGGAAAATGGACTCTAAGGGAGATTCCCACTGTATTCTACTGAAAATTTTGCTTTGTTTCCCAGCTGGTGGGGGAGGTTCTAGTGAAATGAATGTTAACAAAATGAACCAGTACACTGAAGCGTGACACTAGTGACTAAAAACAGGCTGGGATGAGTTTAAAAAACATCAGCAGAGGAAAATTCCACGGCTTATTGTTTTTTTTTAAAAAAAAAAAAAAAGATTTGAAACTCATTTCACTCCTGAGCAGGGAATGCTAACCAGAAAATAAATTAAATTGCTCACTTACTATCATCCACTTTCATATCTATAGGCCTGTGAAACTAATGGAGCTTTTAGCAGGTACTTTACAACTGTATAAAAGATCTGGTCTAGCTGCTGGAAGATAAAAATATTTCTCTCATTATCTACACATAAGAAGAGATAATTTGGTTCATTTGTATTCAGGCTCAGAGACAAAAACAGGTGATCTTGAAAGACAGCATGCTCAAATTCTTCCAACACAATTTGCCCCAGAAGCCTCCCAGGCACCTGCAGTCCTCTGCAACAACCATTAATTATCTAAGATTCAGACACAAGGTCCATACAGTACAACGGTTAGGCACAGAGTGGCGATGTACATGCCCAGACCTACATTTTTCAGTATCGTAACTCAATTTTACTTCAGGTCATGTTACAATGCAAGACCTGTTTGGGCATTTGATTCCACAAAACTGGAGGGCTTGGAAAAGCACCTTCTTAACCTTTTCTCCTACAGTTTCAGTGCAATTACTTGGTAGCCAATGAGCTCTAGCTACTTAATAGCAGCAAACAAGCAACCCTGGGCTGTCAGTACCAGGGCCAGTGTAAGATTCACATTAAAGTTTCAAAGACCTGCTTTCCATTCGGAGAAGAGAATCTCTGATGGAAACCAAGAGAGTTTGGCAAAACGTTGTGCAGCCCTTTGTAAACAGTGGTTACGGTCCTATTATAAACTAATCACATTATCTAAGATTTTCATTGCATTTGGTACAATTCAACAAGTGCCTATACTAGAACGTACAACATTATAGTGGGTTCTTTGCCTATGATAAGGATTTGCGAGTCAGGAGACCAAGATTCTAGTCTGTATTCTGCCACTGAAATGTGTAACTGAATTCACATCATACAGCGATTTAAATTTCTCCTTGGATACTATACAATATTGCACTGGAAGTCAACCCCACCCTTTCTAAATAAGGGTTATCCAGGAGGCACATAAGGAATTTAAATCACATCCCTCTTAATCAATCACTTTAAGCAATGAGGAGGGATTTTACAGCTAAAATCTATTTAATGAATACAAAACAGTTCACCAGCCTCAGCAATTCGCACTAGTGAGATACAGCTGCCCTATCTTCCAGATCAAGGCCCAAGGCTAAGTGGTTTTCTGAAAAAACTGGCTACTACAAACAAGCAATACAATGTTGCTATATTATACTGTTCCAGCCCTGAACAAGGACTTTATGAACCTACTATTTAAAAAGCTAGTGAAATTCACTAGCTAGATTTCTTCAGTCATCTTGTCAGATGCCTCTCCCTCTTGCTCTCTCCTTCAGGTATGACAAAGGAGATGAACATGATTCATAAGCCTCCCATTTGTGATCCAAATAACACGAATGAAAGAGATGACAGAAATGGACCTAATACTCTGATGAATCTTAGCGAGCTATTCTATCATGGGTGCATGTTTCCAGTAGGCCCTACAAGACAAAATCTAGGAGTTCTTGCCAGGGAACACTTATTTTCTCATCCCCTACTGTCTGTTCACCGTAACCCACCCACCTATTCCGTAGAACGGTGAAGTTTTGGAGGAAAGGGGGATAGCGAAAAAGAGAAAGAAGCTGCTACTAATTAGGTCATCAAATCCACACCCACGGATCCACAGCAGCCAGGACTAGATTGTCCCTAAGAGACTACTGGCAAACCTGTAAGTGGCAGCCAAATGAGGTGCACCTCTTTTATTTGGAGGCTGTGGAAGGGGATGCAAAAGCTGAAAATCGTCTAAAATGGATGTCCTGGGAAGCCGGGCGCGGGGAGGTTGGGAATCCACCTCTGGTCAGCGCAGCAAAGACAGCGAACTCCCTAACCTTAGGCTCAACACCGTGGCCACTGTGGGGAATGGAAGAGACATTCACGGGGGAAAGGGGCGGGCTCGGGGTCCAGCGCACGCCCACATGCTCCCGAGGCCAGGGGGGCAGACCCCTTCTCCTCTCCCAGGCTGGAAGAACCAGGGGCGCACGCCCTGCACCATCTCCGGGCCGGAATGTGGGGCTGGGATGGGGGCGGTGCCCGGGGAAGGGGGGTCTCACCGTAGATCATGGCCAGGCCGGTCTCGTGCAGGAAGCGCACCCGGCGGTGCTTGAAGAGCCAGATGGTGAGGATGGTGAGGGTGAGGAGCAGGATGAAGGTCAGGAGGCTGACGCTGTCCTGCCGGTGGCTCTCCTCCGCCTCCTTCTCGGTGGCTATCTCCTCCATGGCGCCGCTGTCCTCGGCGCGCAGCCCCCTGCACAGCAGCGGCAGCAGCAGCAGCCCGAGCCGCAGAGGCGGCGGGGGCCCCATGCTGGCCCCGCTCTGCTTACAGCCGGGGGTGCAGCCGCTGCGGGGCCCGTCCGCCCTGCCACCGCCCGGCAGCGGGGCGCTCACTCCTTCACCCCAAGGGGCTCCCGCTCCGGCTCCGGCTCCGGCTCCCGCTCCAGCTCCCGCTCCGGCTCCGGCTTCTGCCGCTCCCGGGGCTGCGGCGGCCCCGCCTCCCGCTGCTGTCACCACCTGGAGAGGGAGGGGGAAGCTCAAGTGCGCAGGATCCCCAGGCCCCTCCCACCGCCCTGCTCCTGGGCTCCAGGGCTCTCCCGGCCCAGCCTGGCCCCGCCCGCGGGCTGGCTCGCTCCGCCTCCTCGCCCCGGCCTGCGCCCGGCGGGGCCTGGCAGCTTGGCTGCTGTCCGCATCGGGCCCCGCAAGGTGCGCGCTTCCTTCTGGGTCAGGGATATTGCTAGATTTCAGGGGGTCCTGCCCTGGGACAACTTTACAGCTTTGACTTAGTAATCCTTGAATTCATCCTTAGTTCAAAGAAGACCATGCCATCAGAGAAATGATGGCATCACTTGCTCTGGACTTGGGAGAGAGGGAGGGCTTGGGCAAGGTCACTAGCCTCACCTGCTCCTCCTGAGCCATCGGGGTCCAGTGACCAGATATTCACCAGGAGGACTGGAGAAGGGCCAGGATGCACTGGGAGACCTTGGCACTCACTCAGAGGGAGGTGATGCCCAGAATGGCCCTTTAATGAGTAAATCAAGTGGGGAGGGAAAGAGCAACAGTTACTATTGATAATCACTCCGAAGCCAGGAGGGTGCACAATACAGGGAATACTCTATAGGAATATGAGCTTAATAAATACTAGTTGACAATTAGACTTCTCCAGACTGCCAGAAGGGTAGGTCCATTACACAAAAATAGGCTACAATAGTTAATATTATAGAATCTTGGAAGAACACATCTTAGACTTAAATTTGTGGGTGTAGATGTCCTGTAAATGTCATTTAAGACATGAATTCTAATGTGAAAGGAAAATTTATTTATTGTATATATTGTACTACATGAAAAACTGATGTGTAAGTGCCTTGTATCTACAAGAAAATGCACCAATGGTATGACTTAGGGAATTGATGATGGTATGGTGCCTTCCTAAAGGAAAAAAAAATAGTCTGGATTCCTGCTCAAAATCCTTCCCATTCCTGTCTTACTTCCCAATCAAGGAGTTTGACTTCCCTTTTCTTTCCCCTAAAATGAGAGGGGGGTGGTGCAGATAGGATCCCTGTTTGCAAAGACTTTGTGGTTGGAGACCTGACCGAGATCTTTAGACTTGAAGGGCTGACTCTGAAGCCCTGGCTTCTCTTTCTTGATCTTTTACCTAATTGGTTGTGTGACCTTGAGCAAAATCATAGAATCTCTCTGGGCCTCAGTTTCCACCTCTGTAAGATGAGGGTGGGCTGGGAGGGAAGTGCTTAAAGGGTTGTTTCCACCCTTCCATTGGCAGCTATCATTCTAAGGATGGTATGGTAGAACTTCATGGAGATCTGCTGGATTCTGAAACACCCCTTAGCTTGTCTTGTCAGAGGTGGGATTTGAAACCATGTTTTCTGACTCCCAAATTCAATATTATATACTACACATGATTACCTCTCAAAGCTGAGGATTTTAGCTATTGATACTAAATTGGATAACATGAAGGTGACCTAAAGTAGGGTTAAATTAGTCCTTGGCAGAGAGTGGAGGAGATAGAAATCTATTCTTTGCTGCCTGCAGGGCATAAGGAGCCCTAGGGATAAGATATAGTATCCAGACCCTCAAGACATTTATATGACCCTTCCTCTTTACCTTCCCCTAGTCTATCATTAACTTGAACCTGCTTTGTAGATCTTCGGAAGCAAATAATCTGCTAAATCAAATCACAATAAGGTAGTATCCCTAAGTCCCATATCCCTTCCAGTAGGAATTGCATTTTAAAGATGGGACTCCAGAAAGAGGTCAAAGCTTATCTCAAAGGATGGAATCTGGGGGTCAAAGAAACAGAGCTACAGATTGGATAAGTAAACAGACCCTTGGGTTGTATTTTTTTATGGAGAGAATGAGCCTCAATAATCATCTTGAGGGCAGTCTCCATTAATTTAGAGATTTCCTTCTCCGAGTATTCTGATGAGATTAATTACTGTGTGGGGAAGAGGAGGGAGAATACTAAAACAAACTTGATCTTCCAAAATTTACACATTCTTCTCCCAAATCTTTGATATCATCAACTTTCCCAGATAAGGAAAGTGGCTGAGCAGTCTCTTGGGACTGACTGTAATGGTACCCTGAAGCTGGGCAAAGCACTATCCTGTATTTGTGTGTATCTTCCTTTGTTTTGGGTCCTTGCTTTCCTCCTGGAAAGTTCCTACTACTGATGCTTATTCAACTTGCATTGTGATTTAAATGGAAAGGTGGAAGGAGTTAGTACTCTTTAGACAGAATCACAAACTGAGCAGGGAGACTCCTTAGAGATAGTCTGCTTTAACTCCCTTTTTCTACAAATAAAGACTGATTTACCAATCTAACTTAAAACATATCTGAATATCCTCTCCCTTTCCACTATCCTGTGACGTTTTCTAGAAATACTAACTATGGCAGTAGCACGGGAGAAAAATATTATAGACATAAACACTGACAGGCGGCTCAACTACCAGTGTTTGTAGATGATAGTTTATATAGAAAACCTAGAGAATCAGAAAAGAAACTGTTGACACAAATAACAACTTCACTAGAGCAGCAAGATACAGAATAAATCCACAAAATTGTCCACTATAGCAATAACAACATCCAGGAGGAAATAATGGAAAGAGAAATCCCATTCAAAATGTCTATGAAATGAATTAAATAACTGGTAGTCAATTTATGAAGATATACTCCAGACATAGAAATATAATTACAAAAAAAGATTCAAAGAAAAAATTAAAATACCAAGCAAATTAATTTACAGATTTAGTGCTATACCATTCAAACTGAAGGGTTTACCATTCTGGAAAACAATTTGGAATTATCCTTCACAAAGGCCCCTTAATGCCCTTTCTGAGTTAAACTTCAAGCCTCTCTAAAATCCACCAAATAACACCACCTGTCGAGCCTCCCATTTTTTAAGATAAAATCTCATTTTAGGAATTTATGTTGTTTATGAGATATTTTTAAGAAGTCTTTTGCTTTTGCTTTTAGTTTCTGGGCAACACATCTGTTTCACTTTTTCATCTAGTCCTTAATATTTCCAAAGCTTCAATCAGTTTATAGTTAGGTCTTTCTTGACTGGGAACTCATTTTCTGGATATTATTTATATGGCCATTCTATCCCTGAAAGTTTGATCACAGAAGAGTCATTTTCTTACATAGCAGATAGACTATGAGGAAATGATGACTTATTTAAAGTTTTTTCTTATAAATCAAGGCACTGTAAACTCATTTTTGAGAAGTGGTGTGTGATAATTCATTGCTAAGGCATATAACAGAGGAAGGTTTGTGAGAAAAGGAAAGACCCTATATGAACCAAGTTATTTATATTCCTACTTTTTGTAGTAGCAAGGAACTGGAAAGAAGATAGATGCCATTTGGTTGGGAAAAGCTAAACAAATTATGGTATGCAAATGTAATAGAAGGTTATTCTGAGGAAAAAATTATGAATATGATGAATAGATAGAAACATGAGAAGACTTACATGAACTGGTAAAAAGTGAAGTAACCTGAACAAGGAAACTAACATACACCGTGATGACCAATGTAAATGGAAAGACAGAAGAAAATAAACATTTATTATGTACCTACTGTGTGTCAGGGACTGTGCTAAGCAAACAGTTTACCAATATTATCTCATTTGATCCATTTAACAGCCCTGTGAGGTTAGATTGTTACCCCCATTTTACAGTTGAAAAAACTGAGGTAGACAGAAGTTTGGTGACTTGCCCAGGCTCCCCTAGCGTCCCCTAGCGTCCCCAGTGTCTAAGGCTGGATTTGAATTCTGGTCTTCCTGATTCCAGGTTCAGCGCTCTCTCCACTCCATCACCCTTTTACCTCTACAACAATATCAATGAAATAAGTACAGTGTGGCTAATATGAAAATATGTTTTGCATGATTTCACATGTATATTTGATATTATTTTGCTGGCCTTCTCAGTGGTTAGGAGAAAGGGAGAGAATATAGAATTCAATTTAAAAAGAAAAAAATGTTAAAAATAAACATTTAAAAAATAAAAATAAAGCAGGGAAAAATAATTGTGACTGCAATCATTAAAAGAATAATAATCAAGTTTGTCCCTAAAGGAGAAACATGAGAAGATATCTCTTCTTGCTTTTTCTAGAGACGAGTCATGTGGTTGTGCAATATTAGAAATTTTTGATATGTGGATATGTTTTGCTGAATTTTTTTCCCCTTCTTTTTTATTCTTTGGTAGAAACAGTTGCTCTCTGGGAGGGAGAAAGAGAAATATACTTGGAAATGTAAGTGATGTAAAAATAAAACATGTAGAAAATTAATTTTTAAAAAATAATTACAAGTTCATAACAACTGCCAGGATTTCATTGCTGCTCCACAATTCTTCTTTTCCTTTCTATTATTAACACTTTCCTATCTCATTCTTCCACCCCCTGCTTCAGACTTTCATTTCTTCATATCTCATCCTCATTCTAATTGCTAGGCTTTAAACTTATGGAAAATAGCTTAAATTCCTCCTCCATTGGGAAGGTTGAGGCCATCCTACAGGAGCACCCTTAATTTCATTCCTTTGATTCCCAAAATTTTTTAGTGTCATTACCCTTCCCTCTTCCATCCCTCAGATCTCAGAGGGAAGGGTATTCCTCTCCGCTAAAGCTAATCCTTCTACCTGTGCCCATGATCTCATCTCCTCCCATACTTTTCCCCTGATCTAGGCATTCACCTCCTATGCATTTTTAATATTTTTCATTTTCTATCAGCTTCTTCCACCTGTCTTTAAATATTCTTGTATCTTAATCCTAAAAAAGCCTTTCCTTGACCTTACAACCTAATCTAGTTACTGTCTTATTTCTATCCTGCATTTTCCTCCTAAACTTCTAGAAAAAGGTGTCTATAGCTAACTTCTTTATAATTTACTCTCTTCTCAACCTCTTGCCATCTGGCTTCCTCTGCTACTTTCAGTTATTCTTTCACAGATCACCAGAGACCAAATCACCAAGTCCAATGGACTTTTTTCAGTCCTCATTCTCCTTGACCTCACTAAATCATTTGAGAATTTTTTACAAATATTATTTAGACATAAAAGGTGATACCGTAAGCAAATTAGGGGTCATGGAATAGCTTAGCTGTCACATCTATGGATAAGGGAAGAATTTATGGTCATAATAAATTTTCAAACAAGAGAAAGACAGCATTATGAGATATAAAATGGATCATTTTGATTATATTAAATTTCAAAGGTTTTTGCAGAAACAAAACCAAATGCAACCAAGATTAGAAGGAAAGCAGAAAGCTGGGAATTTTTTTTTAACAGTATCTCTGTATCTCTGATAAAGGTCTCATTTCTCAAATATATAGAGAACTGAGTCAAATTTATAAGACTGTAAGTCATTCCCCAGTTAATAAATGGTCAAATGATATGAACAGAGTTTTCAGATAAAGAAAGCAAAGCCATCTATAGTCACATAAAAATTATCTAAATCACTATTGATTAGGTAATTGCAAATTAAAGCAACTTTGAGGTACTGTGTCACACCTATGAGATTGGCTAAATGTGACAGAAAAGGGAAATGATAGGAGAGGATGTGGGAAAACTAGGTCACAAATGCATTCTTAATGGAGTTGTGAGTTGTGAAATAATCCAAACATTCTGGAGAGAAATTTGGAACCATGCTCCAAGGGTTATAAAATTGTATATGTACCCTTTGATCCAGCAATACCACTATAGAGCTGTATCCCAAAGATATTTAAAAAAGGGGGAGGACCTATTTGTACAAAAATGTTTATAAAAGCTCTTTTTGTGGTGGCAAAGAATTGGAAATTGAGGGACTGCCCTTCAATTGGGGAATGACTGAACAAGATGTAGTATATATAAAGGAATACTATTGTGCTATATGGTGACCAGGATGATTTAAGAAAAACCTGAAAAGACTTAAGTGAACTGATGCAAAGTGAAGTGAGTAGAATCAGGAGAATGTTGTACAGAGTAATAGCAGTATTGTAGAATGAGCAACTGTGAATGACTCTCAGGAATCCAATGATCCAAGACAATTCCAAAGGACTCATAATGAGAAATGCTATCCACCTCCAAAGAAAGAACTGGTGGAATCTGAATGCAGATCAAAGTATGCTATTTTTCATTTCTTTGTGGTTTTTTTCTGGTCTGTATTTTCTTTCACAACATGACTAATATGGAAATATGCTTTGCATGATTTCACATAATCTACATCAAATTGCTTACACTCTCAGAACGGGGAAGGAAAAGGAGGGAGGGAATTTTGGAACTCAAAATTTTTTAATAAAAACTAAATGTTAAAAATTGTTTTTACATGTAATTGGGGAAGAGAAAATACTATTAAAAACATATATAAAGATTAACTTTTTAAAAAGTATGTTGACCATCTTTTCCTTCAAAATCCTCTTGGTCTCAAAGATACTATATTCTCTTCGTTAGCCTTCTACCACTCCATCACTCCTTCCCTGTCTGTGGTACTGACTTCTACCTGACCCTTTGAAGTGGCTGTTCAGTGAAATTCTATCCTTCTTTCTCTTTTTATCAGTGCCATTCACTCCCGTGACTTTGACTGTCAGTTCTGTTGATTTCCAAATCTACCACTCCATCTCAGACTTCTTGTTCAAGGTACAATCTCATATATGCAACTGCTTACAGGGTATTTTCAGTTGAACGCCCCACTGACATCTCAAACCAAACAAGTCAAAAACAGAGCTTATTTTCCTCATAATCTGGCTCCTCCTTCTTGCTTCTCTATTTCTGTCACTGTCACTACCATTTACTCAGTCTTCTGTTTTCAAAACTTTGGTCCTGTCTTTGATTTTTTTCTCCTTCATCTTTCTTTTTAAAACTTTTCAAAGTTAATTTATTTATTTTTAGTTTTCAACATTCATTTCATGTTCTAAATTTTCTCCCCTTCTCTTCCCTCCCCGCTTCCTAAGATGGCATGCAATCTGATATAGGCTCTACATTTACATGCCTATCAAACATATTTTTGCATTACTCATGTTGTACAGAAGAATTAGAATGAATAGGAGTAACCATGAGAAAGAAAAAAACAGAACAGAACAAAAAAAAGAAAATAGTTTGATTTGCTCTGCATTCAGACACCATAGTTCTTTCTCTGGATGTGGATGGTATTTTCCATCATAAGTCATATGGAATTGTTTTAGGTCCTTGCATTGCTGAGAAGGGACAAGTCTATCAAAGTCAGTCATCCTACACTGTAACTGTTACTGTGTACAATGTTCTTTTGGTTCTGCTTATTTTACTTAGCATCAGTTCAGGGAATTCTTTGCAAGTTTTTCTGAAGTTCGACTGTTCATCATTTCCCATCGCCCAGTAACATTTCATTACATTCGTCTACCTCAACTTATTCAACCATTCCCCAAGTGACAGGCATCCCCTCAATTTCCAGCTCTTTGCCACCACAAAAAAGAGCTGCTATAAATATTTTTGTGCACGTGGTTCTTTTCCCATTTTTATGATCTCTTTGGGATACAGTCTTAGAAGTAGTTATTGACAAGTCAAAGGCTCCTTCATCTTTCATATATACCTATGAGGTTATTAAGACAGGTCAAGTCTTCCCCTACATTATTTCTTGAATCAATCTGTTATGACTGTCACCAACCTGATTTACACTTTCATTACCACCTGCTTAGGCAGTTATAGCCTCTAAAAATGCCTTTCTAACCCAACTCTCTCCTCCAATTCTTCTTTCATACTGCAGCCAGAGTAGTCCCTCACATGTATAAAAATAGTCTCATCATTCCTCATCTCAAGGATAATCATTGGCTCTCTATTGCCTCCCAAGTCATGGACACATTCTTTTGCCTGGCCTCCTAAGCATTCCAAAATATGATGCCATCTAATCAAACAATCAACCAACCAACCAACAAGAATTTACTAACTGCCTACTAAATTCCAGGTACAGACTAGTTGTTAGAGATCTGAAGATAATTGTTTTAATACAGCAGCACTTTAATTAGAGCCAGAGACCAACCAACCCATCCCCACTCCAATATACATAAAATATATACTAAATAAATACAAGTTAAATTTCTTTGTGGGAAGGAAACTAACTGAACTCTTAGAATAGAAGATAAGTAGTGACCTACTCCATTCCAGTTAATGAAATTATAGAAGATCCCAACTTTTCTATTAAATCATTCAGTTAAAAGTACCAACTAAGTATGAAGAAGTTGTTAATTTGGGAGGAGTGATAGTACTTTGATCATTGGTTGAAGAAAAATCAGGCATGCTTCCGGGCAAGCTAGTTTGGAATCTTGTATTATAGTTGAAGACCAACTCTGTTCCCTTCCCAGTCCGTCAATGACCAGGTGACAACAACTTTGAAAAGGCAGAAGATCTGGAATCCTCAATGGTGTGGTTGGCAGTCTCAATAACTAATGGCAATATCTATTTTAGGACCTGAGAGATACACTGAGGAAAAGTTAGGTTCACCAGGGAAAAGCGACTTCAGAACTCTGTAAGTGTACCAACTCTTGGAGGCCAGCAAAGTCATGCTTAAGGGGGATTTCTTGAGGACTTCAAAAGAGAGGAAAAGACATCTAGTAACCAAGAGATATGTTTACCCTTTAGTCATATGTTCTCTTTCGGTTTAATCCCAGTGTCCCTAGGGACCTTGTGTGTGCAACAGGAGCCTGGGTCCCCTTCTCTGAGGAGATATTTCTATAACAACTGTCTTTGCTATAACCTACTCAGTAAATTCTTTTTCTAAAAGCTAATTGTCTATTGTTACTCAGTCGTGTTTGACTCTTTGTGATCTCATTTGAGGTTTTCTTGGCAAAGATACTAGAGTGGTTTGCCATTTCCTTTTCCAGTTCATATTACAGATGAGGAAATTAAGGCAAACGGGATTAAGTGGCTTGCCCAGGATCATAGACCTAGTAAGTGTCCAAGGTTAGATTTGAATTCAGGAAGATGAGTTTTCCTGATTCCAGATCTGCCACTCTATCCATTGTGCCCCCTAGCTGCCCTGGCCAATTGTCTAGCTAATAATAAATAGGGAGCCCATTTGATGGGGGCTCCTGAGACAGTACTAGAAAAACCTAGCCTCTCAGCGTTACCCTTAACTCTCTGAAGAGAAAAGTGGTAATTAGCCCTATAGGGTTCTGGCCTGCAGATGTGATTAGGAGTTCGGGAAGTGGTCCAGGCAGGAATGTTACTAATAGGATCACAGATTCAAGAGCTTGAATAGATCTAAAGATCATCTAGTTCAAAATTTTATTTTACAAATGAATACATTTTCAAAAAATAGTTAAGCACTTATGAGTTTCCAGGTACTTTGCTAAGTTCTGGGGAAAATGAGAGATGAGTGACTTCCCAAGATCAGTGACATCATTTGGCTTTGAATCTAGGTTCTCTGACTTCAAACCCTGACCGATTTTTATCACAGCATGCAACTGTCAATGCAAATAGTATCAGTAGGCTGGAACATGGGGGCAATAAGGCTGAAATTCAGTTGTAGAGTGATTTGGATGGGAGAAAAAGTGAGTTAGAAGTGTATCTGGTAGGCAATAGGAAACCTCAGTGAAATCATTAAATGTGGCATCCCCAACGACTCTTCTCAAATTCTCCTTTTCTATGCTCACATTTGGGTAGGTAGTGGCACGATCATAAGACTCGGAATCAGGAGATTTAGGTTCAAATCCCATTTTTTGCACCTATTGATTGAGGGACCAGGAACAAGCTTTCCTCATCTGTAAAATGAGGATGAAAATGCACATAATATTTATATCACAAGCTTATCGCAAGGATCTAGGGAGATAAGGACATCAAAAGCTTTGTAAACCTTAAAGCATCGAATGTCAGCTATTGTTACTGACCACTGGATATTTCTGCCTGTTTGTCCATCTGCATATCAAATTCAACATGTCCAAAATTTAATGTGACCATCTTTTTCCCAAAAAGAGCCTCTTCTCTTAATTTTTCTATTTCTGATGATGTCACCACCTTTCTCCCAGGGACCCTCAATCAAAAACTAAGTTACATTTCAAAGACAATGGGACAAAGTTAGTGCCAAAAGAAATAATTAAAGTTTTTTTAAAAATATCTTTCCTTTCTGTTAACAATTGGTATACAATAAAAGTAGAAAGTGGCTTGTATTCTCAGCTGTAGTCACTTTCTTAGCTGTTTTTGCTCAACTGTTTTGGGGAAATGTACTTTGGGGGGACAGAAGGATTGTTTGAGTGTTGGGTACTATCTCATAGAAATAATAGTAGTAACAGCTAGCATTAATATTTGCAAATCACTGTGCATGTGTTATGTCATTTGATCCACACAGTCATAGATTCTATTTTTACCCCCATATTATGGATGAGGAAACTGAGTCTGAGAGAGGCTAAGTGACTTAGTCATGGTCACAAGGTCAATAAGTGTCTGAGGTAGGATTCAAATTGAGGTCTTTCTGATTCCAAGTCCAGTGCTTTAGCCACTACACTATAGGCTAGTTACCTGTATCAAATTGTTTTTTTTTTTTTTGAGGCAGTCAGGGTTAAGTGATTTACCCAGGGTCACACAGCTAGTAAGTATCTGAGGCCACATTTGAATTCAGGTCCTCCTGACTGCAGGGCATATGTGAAATGTATTTTTTTAAAATACTCATTCACCCTTGATATTCCCCTCTTTTCCACTCCCACACCCAGCCAGTTGTCATGTTCTGCAGCCTCTATCTCTTACTCTATCTCTTGTAGCTTTCTTCCTTTCCATTCCTTTTGCTATTTCTCTAGTTAAGGTCTTCATCACCTCTCAGTTGGTCTATTTATTGTACCAGCCTCCTCACCAGTCCCCTTCCCTGCCTTTAGTCTCCCTCCTCTCTAGTCTATCATCCATCATGTCAGGGAATGATCTTGTGCACAGTTGACCTTGTCACTCCCCTACTCAAGGCTCTTTAAGGACTCTCCATTGCTTACTCAATGAAAGATAAATACCTTGATCTGGGATGTAAGGACTTCTGCAACCCAGGCCCTCTCTGCTTTTCCAGCTTTACTGGTCACAACTCCTCTTCAAGAACTCTGTCTCATTCAACTCATCTCCGTTCTCTTCCAGCCCTTTTCCAACTCTCTGCCTTTTATATACATTGGTCTTCAGGCCTAGAATAGTATCCTCTCATATCTCCTCCTGTTGAAATCCTTTTCTTTGTATATTGACACATTGACACAGTGGTTGTTCAATCATTCAATCATATCTGACTCATTGTGAGCCTATCAGCCATAGCATGGCAGCCTTTTCTATCCTCTACTCTCTCCCAAAGTCTGTCCATGTTCTTTGATTCTCACAGAGTCTTGTGACTCTGTCTGTCCATCCATCCATCCATCCATCCATCTGTCTATCTGTCTATCCTCTGTCTCATCCTCTGCCATTTCCTTCTCCTTTTGCTTTCAGTCTTTCCCAACATCAGGGTCTTTTACAAGGAGAGCTGCCTTCTTGACACAGTAAGTTCTCAATAAATATTTATTGAATGAGCTCTGAATAGGTGCCCAAACCTGAAGGATGTTGAAAGTAGCTAAAAGTACAATACTGGCCTTTTTTACTCATGAATATTGAATTGAGCCACTCCATTTATTGAATGAAATTGAATTGAAAAATTTTGAGCATGGGTTCTTCTTTAGTATCTGAATTCTGACCTATTCAATAAAAAATTCTGACAAAAAATACTGGTGGTAAAGTATGTCTCCTACCTTTCAGGAGAAAAGTGGTGGACTATAGGTGTGGAATGAGAAATTTGTGTTCAGACTTAGTCAACTGAAGCTCAGTAAGCTTGGCAGTTTTTGTTAATACCTCAAATACCTGGTTATTTCCAATTTAGAGAAATGATCCAGAGATAGCACATTGTAATGAAAGAGAACACAAGTAAAATGAAATTTGAAAACCTAGGTTCAAATTCTGGTTATGGTATTTACTACTTCTGTGATCTTGGAGGGGAAAAAAATAAGCTTTTAATAATGCCTATTATGTGCCAAGTGCTGTGCTAAGTACTTTACAAATATTGCCTAGTTCTATTCTCACAATTACCTTAGGTGATAGGTGCTATTATGACATCCATGTTAGAGTTGAAGAAACTGCAGCAGAGGTAAAGTGACTTAGCCAGGGTCATAAAGGTAGTAAATTTCTAAGGCTGGATTTTAGCTTGGGTCTTCCTGACTTCAGGTCTAGCACTCTATCCACTGTGCCATCAGCTGTCTCTGGGAAAGGTCTTTTATCTTCCTAGGATTCATCTGTAAAATGGAAGTGGGGATTGGACTAGATTAATTGTTCTCTTTTAGCTCTAGATCTAATGAACTGGAATGGTGGCTGTAGAAAGTGGAGGTAGAAGTGACAGGACTTGGTTCTAAAATTTAATCATTCAGTCAGGAAGCATAATATGAAGCAAAAGTGCCAGGCACTTGGGTAAATATTGGAAATACAAATACAAAAGGATAGTCCCGGCTCTCAAGAAGCTTACATTATGTAGCAGGCCATTTTCTCTTTTGTTATGTTTTGTTTTGGTTTTTCTCATAGTTTCTCCCATTTGTTTTAATTCTTCTATGAAATATGACTAATGTGAAAATGTATTTAATAAGAATGTATGTGTAGAAACCACATAAAATTGCATGCCATCTCAAGGAGGGGAAAATGTAAAACTTATGAAAGTGATTGTTGAAAACTGAAAACAAATAGATTTATTATTAAAAAATAAAATAGAAGAAAATTTAAAAAGCTTACATTTTAATGAGGAGGAAAATACATAAAAGGAAAATAAAAAGGAGGAAGCAGGTTCTAGGCAAAGGGGCATGATGGAGAAATCCACAAGAATGAAGTTTAGAAGGAAATGAGATAGCTGGCTTGAGTATCCTCCTTAAATGGAGGACTGATCCAATCAGAGAGCAGGGACTTGGGGGCAGAGGGTTCTTAATTCTGAGTGTGAGTTCTAGGACTGAAGTGATCTTCCAAGATAAGAGGTTTCTAGAGCAGGATGAAGTCCAGAAGAATGACGTTTAATTGAAAATGAACTTAAATGATGCTCAGGACAGTTTTAAACATGTATAATGTATACTTTAGATAATAGTTATATTGGGGAAATCCATGTTGTTTCAGGATACCCAGTATGGTTCTTGCTCATTTGTCTAATTTGAAATTAGTTTATTGTTGGATATTTTAAATTTGCTTTCCTCTTATAAATAATTACCTTCTGCCCATCCTTCATTTCTTCTCTGTGTAGAATATTTATTGGGTAACACATGCTCGGCTGCTCCATGATAGAAAATATATATGACAGGAGACTTCCAGTTGGGTAAGTTAGGAATTTGGATGTTTATACATTTCTTGATATATTATTAAGAGTAAGTGCCTCACAGCATCTTCCAAAAATAAAATTATTGTTGTAGAAGAAAACAAATATATTCCTTTCTCTTACTTCCTTGTTTTGTTGCCTAACTCCCTAGCTTCTTCATTTAAAGTCATTAGCCTCCATCTGTTCCATTCTATTTTTAAAGAACTGTTTTCTTCAGTGAGCTTTTGAACTTCCTTTTCCATTTGGCTAATTCTGCTTTTTAAAGCATTCTTCTCCTCATTGGCTTTTTGAACCTCTTTTGCCAATTGAGTTAGCCTATTTTTCAAGGTGTTATTTTCTTCAGCATTTTTTGGGGTCTCCTTTAGCAAGTTGTTGATTCGTTTTTCATGATTTTCTTGCATCTCTCTCATTTCTCTCCCCAATTTTTCCTTCACCTCTCTTACTTGATTTTCAAAATCCTTTTTGAGCTCTTCCATGGTCTGAGACCATTGAATATTTATTTTGGTTGTTTGGGATACAGAAGCCTTGACTTTTATGTCTTTCTTGATAGTAAGCATTGTTCTTCCTCATCCAAAAGGATGGGAGAAGATATTTGTTCACCAGGAAAGTAACCTTCTATAGTCTTATTTTTTCCCCTTTTTTTGGCATTTTCCCAACCAGTTACTTGACTTCTGGGTCCTTTGTCAAGAGTAGGGTATACTCTGGGGATCTGTAAATCTCAGTTCCTCCAAGGTGGCACAATCAAGCTTGTTCACTGGTCTGGGAGCAACCAGAAACTTTTGTGCCAAGAATCTGCGAGTAGTAGAGTTTCCTCTCCACAACCACCTCACCTCCGGTTCCACCAAGCCAGCACTGGGGGCTGAGATTCAGATGAACTGCTCAATTCCCCCAGGGGCTTTATGATGAGGCCTTCAACCATGGATGCACGCTGTTGCCTACCTTGTGAGCTCCCTCCCTGCACTGCTGCCTCTGTTGCTGCTGCCTGAGGCCAGAGCTATGGGGACATCCTGCTCCCTTCTCAGCCAACTGAAAACCCTTTCACTGACCTTTGGCGCCTGTGGGTTGAGGGATCTGCGCTGCCACTGGAGATTCTGTCCCTGAAGCCTGCTTGGTCCTGCTTCTCCTGGTGCTTCAAAAACAAGGTTGGGCTGGGCTCCTCTCCCATGTCCAACATGACAGACCTTTCCCATTAGCCTTTAAGTTTACCCTGGGCTAGAAATCTCCTCCACTCCATTGTTCTGTGGCTTCTGCTGCTCTAGAATTTGTTGAGAGTTGTTCTTTACAGGTTTTTAATGGGCTGTGGGGGAAGAGCTAGTGTATGTACATCTTTCTACTTCTCCATCCTGGCTCCCTATAGCTTCTTCATTTAAAAACCCATTTCCAAATGTGCCAGATTCCCTGAAATCCCATTTCAAACCACTACTGCAACTGAGACTCAGTGAAAAAGTAACAATCATTTCAAGGAATTCACCATTTTACTTAATATTTCTTAAGGCATCCATGGGGAGTCTTCTAAATATGAATTATTTAGGCAAGCTTCTATGACTTCTAGACTCCTTTTAAATTATCCATAATTACCTACAAGTATTTGAACAAATATTAGAGAGTGTTCTTTTGTACTATGTTAGCAAGATTTCACTTCATCCCTCCATCATAGGTTTAAGTTCTTTCACAGTTAGAGCTTCCTTCTTTAAGTCTGCTTGCCTTTATCTTACTCACCTAACCTTAGTAAATTGAGCAAAAGGCAAGTATTGTACTTTTAGCTATTTTCAACATCCTCCAAGTCTCTTCAAGTTTTGGGCACCTATCCAGTGCTCACACACTGCAGTGCAGTACTCTATGTTGGCAGTAAAGGTGAAAAAATCACTCAGACTTCTCTTAGAATGTGGTGACTGCCCCCATGAAAATTAAAATATCATGGTGCTTTTTGAAGTCAAGAGAAATGAGAGATAGGAGTTAAGAATTCAGTTAACCACTCCATTAATAACTGACTACAAACACAGGCTCCATATAGATTCACAGTTCAGTAACCGTGCTGAGGATGTCTTAGACCTGAAGTCGACCCTTGTCTGATGTCTGCAGGTAAGTGGACTTGAGAAGTGATGTCTTCCTACTTAATGCCTTTAATGAGGTAATTCTTTCTGTACTAATACAAGGGTAGTCATCAGCATTCTTTTGGTAGTAGACCTGAGCTGGGCTATTGCTTTGATAACTATGGGAAAATGGAAGAGTTAATAATAAAAAAAAAAAAAAAAACCTCCATATACCCACTCGGGAGAGTTTTGTTTGACCATTAAGCCAACAGATATTTAACTGTGAAACTTTGCCTAGAACTTGGGGGTCAGACCAAATTTTGTCTAATGCAACTGAGAAACCTTATGGCGGCCCCACACCCACTGAAGAATTCCCTCCTCCCTTGGATGGAAAAAATAGCTGAGACTTGCTCTTTGTGAATTTTTTATTTGGCATTTATTTATCTTTCAGCTCTCACAGAATCTTACTTGGCAGTGCGAGTTTGAACAAAGCTGATTTGTAATATGATATCTTTCACATGGTTTTGTAGCCATTGACTGAAATGCCTATTATGGTACAGTACAATGCAGGACAGTGCAGTACAGGACAATGCAGCAGAGGATCGGGGACCTAGGTCAGGAAGGAATCTTGGAGATCATCTAATTCAAATTTCACATTTTACAGAGGAGATAACTGAGCTCCAGAGACACTAACTTACCCAAGGCTGCATGGGCTGAGCCAGAATTCATACCCAGGTCTTCCAAATTCATTTTTTTTTTACTCTACTAGAATGCTTCTGATCACTTCTATAAAATTTAAATGTATAATAATGTAAGGTCTTCATGGAATTTTTTCAATAAGCCAAGAGAAGCAGCCATTCCTTAGCTGATCCACTAAGATTAATTTAGGCAAGTAGAAGCAGCATGGGTATAGTGAACAGAAACATGTCCTGTGTTCAAGTACTACCTCTGACATAGACTAGCTGTGTGTCCATGGGCAAGACAATCACTCAACCAGAATATATTAAGTACAGTTGTCCCTTCCATGTCGAGATTTCCCCCATCACAGTTTTAATTTATCATGGGTCAGCAGAAGAAATTAAATGGGAATTTTGGGGAAGTTTTGCCAAAGTCACAGGCAACATATGAAGGTCAGTAGACAAGATGGAAAAAGTTTAGAAATTTAGGACTGCATGAAATATATGCATAGCACTGCATAATATCAATATATCTTATCTTTTAATACCATAACAATTCAGACTTCTCTGGTATCAAGGGAGGGCCAGAACTTTTTACATGGTTTTTCCAGATCACAGGGACACTGTGCCTCTATCCACTGTGATGTGGAAAGGATAACTGTACATACCAGTGCCAGGCACTGAGGAAACAGAGACAAAACAAAACAATCCCTTCCCTCAAGGAACTCACATTCTTACTGAAGAGATAATATATACCTACTTAAGTATATTCAAAATGAATTCAAGATGGTTTTGGGAGGAAGGTCACTAGTGTAAAAAAAGCAACTTTCTACTGTACTAAGGAAGTTGGGGTGATAAGGAGCTCCTCTTGGCTCTGGATCTAGACACATGTCCTGGGGAAGTCTGACCTCCGGAGAGAGGTACCTGTTATAGCATTGCTTCTTTATACCCTCACTCTAGAGGCATAGGAAAAGTTACTCAAATCTTAGGTACAAAAAGTATTTATAGCAGCTCTTTTTCTGGTGGCCAAGAGCTGGAAATCAAGGGGATGCCCATCAATTGGGGAATGGCTGAACAAGTTGTGGTATATGCATGTAATGGAGTACTATTGTGCCATAAGAAATAACAAACAGGCAGACTTCAGGAAGAACCTGGAAAGACATATGTGAACTGATGCTGAATAAAATGAGAGCATTATACACAGTAACAGCCACAGTGTGCAAGGACTGCTTCTGATAGACTTAGCTCTTCATAGTGATGCAAGGACCTAAACATTCCCAAAGGACTCTTGATGCAAAAATGTCATCCACATCCAGAGAAAGAACTTTGGAATAAGAACGTAGAATGAAGCGTTCTTTTTTGTCTTGCATTATGTTTTGTTTTAGATTGGTTTTTCTCATGGTTTCTCCCATTCGTTTTAATTCTTCTATGCAACATGACTGATATGAAAATGTATTTACTAAAAATGTTTGTGTAGAACCCATATAAGATTGCATGCCATCTCAGGGAAGGAAGGGACTTATAGAAGTGATTGCTGAAAACTGAAAACAAATACACTAATTTTTTAAAAAGAGAAAAAATCTTAGGTACAATATAAATCAGATATACAACAGCTATTTGTCTCTCATACAAAATAAATGTTTAACCCACAAAAGACTCATTCATTCAATAAAAAAAAATTTATAGTAGTAACAGTTACTATTAATACCAAGACATGAAGCTTTTTGTGGGATTACTGAATTTTTGCTGTTGTTGGTGAAATGTTTTCGTAATATCTAACTCTCTGTAACCCCAGTTGGGATTTTCTTGGCAAAAATGCTGGAGTACTTTGCTATTTCCTTCTCTAGTTCATTTTGTAGATAAAGAAGCTTATCTATGGATAAGCAAATAGGCATTTTATATTTCACCTCACCTCCGTATTGTGCAAATAATTCCCTCCACTTCCTTTTCTTGAAGTAAGTCAGATCAGGGCTTATACTCATTTTCCCTTTCTGGTGGTTGCCTTTTTCCTCCACAAGGTACTGTGGTAGATATAGTAGACACCTCCCACAGTGCAGCCAGCTTCCAACTGAGGAACCCTGAATCTCTGCACTACTCAAACTGAGAAGTTTCCAAGGCTAGACCATTTCAGGATTGCTGTTCAGTCACCTATGCTCAGAGGAAGAAAAACAGAGAAGAAAAGCTAATCAAGAGTAGGCTCAGCCCACCTAACTATATAGCGAGGGACAATTAGGTTGCACAGCAGATAGAGCTCTGGGCCTGGAGCCAGGAATACCTGATTTAAATCTACACCCAGACACGTACTAGCTGTCTTCCTGACTCTAGGCCACTGCACCACTTAGCTGCCTAGTTGAAGTCAGGAAGACCCAAGTTCAAATTCAGCCTCAGACACTTACTAGCTTTGCGACGTTGGTCAAATCACTTAACCTTCTTGACTCAGTTTCCTCATCTGTAAAATGACTTGAAGAAGGAAATGGTAAACCACTCCAAGTATCTTTGCCAAGAAAACTCAAATGAGGTTTCCATAGGCCATAAGCACACTGAAGCAGATAATGTCGAGTGCTTAGAGCTTGGTCAAATAGCAAAGAGGCCAATCCTGCATCCTGATTTTCATCTTGCCACTGTACTTTGATGACTTTGGAGGACAGAATGATACTGACGACTTCTGTACAACTCTGCCTCTCTTTAATCCAATTCATTCACAAGTTACGACCAGTAAATATCCTCTTTGAAAAGACAGTTGAACAAAAGCAACAAGGTTCTCTCCAGCTCTAATTCACTGATTCTATCATTTAAAATCTCTGTAAAATAGATTCTATCCATTATCTGAAACCACAGAGACTAATGGTGTAAGATAGAATTTTAGAGGCGGAGGGAAGATGTTAGAGGTCACCTATTTCAAACTCCTCATTTGACAGATGAGGAAACGGAGGCTCAGGGAGACTAAGTAATTTGCCTGTGATAAAACAATTGACGAGTGGCAGAATCCAGGAATTAGAAACTAGGTTTCCTCTCTATGACTGGAAAGGCTTTCATTTAAATAATGGAGCTAGGTGGTACAGTAGATAGAGCACCAGTGCAGGAGTCAGGAGGACCTGAGTTCAAATCTCACCTCAGACACTTGACACTCACTAGCTGTGTGACCTTGGGCAAGTCACTTAACCCCAGTTGCCTCATCTTGGGTCATCTCCAGTCATCTGATGAATATCTGGTCACTGGATTCAGATGGCTCTGGAGGAGAAG
>CM053771.1:333344399-333376452 GCA_028658325.1 Potorous gilbertii
AGGCTATAGACTGAAATACAAAAGTCTATTTATATCCCTTTTTGGGGGGATAAGACTTGTCATTGTAAGGAGAGCCCTGAATTCTGAAACTTAGAGTCTTAGAATGTTCCCTAGAGCACTGATAAGTAACCTAGGCAGGGTTACACAACTAGTATGTATCATAGGTGGGTCATGAACTGAGTTCTTCATAACTGAGGCCATCCCTCTCTTCACTGTTCTGTGCTGCTGCATGGTACAGTGTCAAATATTGAATCACATCTAATTAAGACTTTATCAGCTTACTGTTAATGTGTCATTATAGTCTTTAGTCAACAGGATTCAGATTTCAAAAAACCAAGGTGAGATAGTGCTGTACTTAGAAAAAAAATTAGTTCAAATGAATGCAGTATTTTTCTTCTCTTTTTAAATCAAATTAACTAATTGATTATTTTATTTGTTTTTTTCATAAACAAACCAGTCCAAGTTTTATTTATTAATTCAGTGGTTTTTTTACTCTCAATTTTATTAATCTCACCTTTAATTTTTAGGATTTCTAATTCAGTGTTTAATTGGAGATTTTTAATTTATTCTTTTCTAGTTTTTTTCTTTGCATACCCAATTCATTAGTCTGCTCTTTCTCTGTTTTATTGATGTAAACATTTAGGACGCAGTAATTTTTTTAATCCTTACTTGACCTTGTTTTTTTTTTTTTTCCCCTCTTCCCTCAAACTCCAGGTCTATTGTTGCCTACCAGCCAACTGGGTTGAATACGCATGCTTTTGATGCAGCAGCATTTTTTAAATCTGTAGGCGTGTTCCTGGGAATATTTAGTGGCTCCTTTGCCATGGGAGCAGTGACTGGAGTCGTGACAGCTCTAATATCCTTTTCGGTGGTTTTTCTGGCTCTACTTTTATGTTGCATTAGACTTTGAAAAGAGAGAGTGCTGATTGGCCGTTAGATTAAAGTCTTCAATCTGGAACCCAAATTGGATTAGATCTCCCTTGAAATATCTTGCTCTTGATGAAGAAAGAGTATCTCACCCTGTTTTCAATGTGCAACCACTAGATGTTTATCACACAAAGATATTTGGGAGATATGTCACCCTCCATCAATAAGTTTTCCTTCTCATGCCTTTTTGCCTGTGAATATCTAAATGTTTGTCTGGCCTCTGCTCCTGGCACAGACATCTGGATTACATTTTACCTGGTGAAAACTGTCTTTCTGCCTCAGTGGAAATTTTCTCTATATTCTTATAGTTTATGGGGTTATGTTCCTGGAAAGCCTAACCTGATTAACGAGCTGCTTACTGATTTTCCCAAAGAAACCAGGGGTATATTCCTGACCAAGGATATCATGCCTGGGCCTGGTTGTAAGTGACCACAAATAAACAGACTTAAATAGAACTAGGTCTGTGATCTCATGGGTGTGGCTCTGCTGATACGGATCACAGCTCTCCATGATTTGTATCTTTGTCTTCCTGTTAATCTTCCATAAAACATCCATTTCCTCTGATTGCTTTAATATCTGGAGGATACTATGGGTGACTAGGTGGTGCAGTGGGCAAAACACTGGGCTTGAAATCAGGAAAACCTGAGTTGAAATACAGCCTCAAATTGTTGTGTGACCATGGGCAAGCCACTTAACCACTTAGCCTCAGGTTCACCATTCATAAGATGGAGATAATAGGCGTACCTGCCTGGCAGCATTATAATGAAGATAAAATGAGATGGGCATTTGTAAACTGCTTTGCAGATGCCTTAAAGCCCTATATAAATTTCAGTTGGTTTTCTTATTGCTCAAGTAGCATTCGGACCATCCATCTGTTGTGTCTCATTCTCACTAAATGATTGGGTCACCTCTGTTTCCAGGCATAAGCCATAAATCTCATATTTACTATAACCATAAATGATTTACCTGCCTAATACAAAGCTTTCTAAAGTGTCTATAAATCAACAGAACAAGGCAACGGCCACCAAGTATATAAAATTATACTCGTTATGATTTATCATTGTGTATTGTATAGAATACTTATCTTCATAATTCCTGCACATATCAGTAGATAAAGGGCTGCCTTCATCAGGGTCATGGAGTCCAACATGGTTTCTTTGGGGATATTTTCCACAGGCTACTTTGGAAATGAGGGAAGGTTGAAAAGACTCAGTGACATTTGGAGAATCTGATGAAATCGGACATGTCTGCTTTGTGAGTCTTTATTCATTGCAAATCTCTGTGCAGTAAGCATAGATATAGATTGTCAGATTTTTTTTGTTTCTGAACAAGCTTCCTCCTTCCTTGAGCTGCCGTCTCACCAGTGTTACCAGCTTCACCTTGTACCCATGATTATAAAATTGAAAAATTGTTAAATTTCAGCAATCCCTTCCCTCAACACTTCATCTTCCCCATTTTACAGATGAGGAAAGTGAGTCCCACAGGTGTTCAATGACTCATGTGAGATTACATAGCTAATTGCTGGCACATGTACTTACATTTAATATTCTAGAATGAACAATTACTTGTAATAATTATTTCATCCCTGGATCCTCCACCACTTACTTTGTGTAATGCCAAAACATTTAGCTGCCTTGGCTTCAGTGGTGACTTAAGAATACAATATGGAATTAGAACCTGAGGCCTTTCCACAATTTGTACTGTAGCAGTCATTAGAACACAGCCTTTTGTCAGACATTTTAAAAGATTGAATGTTGGTATGTAACTATAAAATAACGGGATTGATTCATTTTTAAATTAATTTTATTTTCACATCTTTGTTTCCTATCTACTCCCCTTGAGAAAGCAAGGAAAAAATAGAAACACATAGTCCCAGAAATATTCCTACATTGACTTTGTCCAAAATATACATACTTACACATATATGATATTGAGATAGATGGTTATATATTTTATATATGTGTCTATGTATATGTATATGTATTCACATACACCCAAGGAAGAAGGCTCTGGGCCCAGACTGTAGGTGGGAACCAGAAGGAGATTTAACATTAACTTTAAGCCTTAGTAGATGTATTTTGTATATGAAGAGATTTAGTGAAAATGTTTCCTTCCCTAATCTGCTTTTTTATTACATTGCTTCAGAAAACACACACACACACACGCACACACACACACACACACACACACACACACACACACACCTTACATAGACAAAGGAAAAGAATGTTTCACTTCTTTTTTAAAAATCAGTAAAATTACCCCCTGCTCATCTCCGTCCCTATCTTATGTTCCAGGCACTGTGTTTTGAGGACACAACAAAAATGAAAACACTTTTAGAAGCTTATGTGCCAGTGGGGGAAAATGACATGTACATTGATAAGGAAATAGAAAACGCATACAAATTATTTTTTTCTCTGGATTGGAGTGGAGTGTGGGGGAAGTAATAGAAGAAAAGATCTTTGATAGGAGGTAGAACTTGGGCTGAGGTTTACAAAAGGAAACTGGAGGTGTCAGGAGGCACAAGAGAAGAGTTTTCCAGGCAGAGAAAGAAAATAGATTTTAGGTTTTCTTAATTTTGATTATTTTTAAAAAATTCTCAGTAGTTCAAATAACTGTACAGCCAAGAAGGTTAGAGGGAAGTGTGCATTGTTTTGTTTGTTTGTTTGTTTTGTTGTTGTTGTTTTTTGTTATGGGGAACTGGGAAGGGAAGGGAAGGGAAGAAATAGGGGTCGGTCTAATGGTATGTTTCTTTGTAACTTCAAGTTGCCTACAAATCAGTCCTTAACACGATGCTAACGTGACTAAGTTTACCAAGCTTCACTGCTTCCCCCTGCTGGAGACCGCTCTCTTTTTCTTAATGTCCTGGAGTACCTTCCTTTTAGCAGAAGCCTGTGGATTTACAGGTGAGTTCATAGTCTGAGAGCTTGAAGGTGCCTCAAAGGGACATCTAACACATGATGAAACTGAGGCAACAGGAAATTATGTGACTTCCCCAAGGTCACACAGGCAGTGAGTGGTGCAAGTCAGGATTTAAAGGCTCTCCAACCCCACCGCCGATGCTCTTTTCTTTGGATTGTCTCTTTTTGCCCATAGACTCCCCAAAATGAGTGACCTTCTGTGAAATTGACAACAGTTATTGATTTAGTAGACTTCTCAGGGATGGGTGCTTTTTTAGGTATTGTTTTTAAAAGATTCTGGTCCATTGTGGTATTTACCTCTTCCTAAAAACCTTGTCCTTCATTTTTCTTAAAAGGTTACAACTTATTCTTTTGTCAGAACTAAGACAGATCCCTTTCAGAATCTAATCTTTGAGCATTAACTTTAAGCTTTAGTAAATGTATTTTGTATATGAAGAGATTTAGTGAAAATGTTTCCTTCCCTAATCTGCTTTTTTATTACATTGCTTCAGAAAACACACACACACACACACACACACACCTTACATAGACAAAGGAAAAGAATGTTTCACTTCTTTTTTAAAAATTTAGTTTATTCTGAACTTAAAAAATAAAACAAGCATTTAACAACATAGTAGAATAGAAAAAAGAATGATACCTTTTTATTATTTTGATTTTTATATTTTTTTATTATTTTTTATTTTTATTATTGTATTATTTACTTCCTTCTTTAATCTAGACCCAATGCGAGTAAGATTCCAGCACTACCAGCCCTCCACCCTTACCTGCTTCCTCTCTGTCAGTTTTCCTCTCACTTGTGTAATGGCTCCTTTTTACCTTTTCATAACCAGTTTTGTTTTTTAGGATCATCCTGTCATACTCAGCTCATCCCCCAGCCTTTTTTTCAAACTACCTAAGTATTGATGACAGTCCTAAGGATAGTGATAACATTTCCACGTAGAGAGGTAGTAAATGGTTTGACTCTGTTGCGTACCTTATAAATGGTCTTTGATGTTTTCCTTGTATTTCTTCTGGATCTTACGTATTGAATTTTCCATTGAGTTCTGATCTTTATGTCGCAAATATCTGAATGTCTTTCAGTTCATTAAATATCCATTTTTCCTTTCTAATGCATATTATGCTTCTTCATAGATACATAAATACAGTGGGGTGAATGAAACTGTCATCTCTGGTCTGTTCAATCATGGATTCTGAGTGCTCTAGCATTAATATCATCTCTCCTGCCCCAGCTATTTTGTACATCTCCCCACCCCCGTCACATGTATAGCCAAAAACTTCTAGGTCTAAGAAACAAAGGTAGCACCAGTGTCGTTAGTTTTGTAAATTGAAAGACTCCATTTCCTAGCTATGACTATTCACTTTCTCTGCCTTTCCTGTTACCATGAGAAAGCCTTAGATAACATAATCAAGCACAGTTTCAAATATGTAGCATGAGCCAAGCAGTCCAAACAGACTATTCTATCATATTTTTACATATCCTACATGATATATTTCTAAATAGCATTCTTTTAGTCCCTTTTCACCATGATATTTATAGTTATAAGTAAATATGACAGATGTCAGAAACACAGGTGGTTAGAATAAACAAACTCAGATGGGTCGGAGCTAACTAAATGAGGTGATTTTTTTTGTTGTTGGGAGAAGGGAAGAAGACTTAGACTTGTAGGTTTAGTCCTAAAATTGGTCCTATGGATAATTTCTTTTGGAGAGTGGATTAAAGCCCTGGACTCATAGTCTTCAAAGCTTTGCTTATCAATAAAATGTTTGTATTTTGGTACTTGGTGGGCTCTGGGAGGTACAAAGATGAGTAAAATCTAGACCCTGCCCTCAAGGAATTAAATCTAGTTCAGACTGTTAGAAATACTCTCATGAGTTGATAGCTAACAATGCAAAGGCAATAATTAAATGCCCAGCTCCTTTCCCTCAAAATGGCACCAAAGGCAAGAGAAATTGTTGTCCCTCCCAAGACAGAAGACAAGTCCAAGGCCTTGAAGTCCAGGAAGATGTTGAAAGGGTATCCATAGCCACAAAAAGAAGATCTGAACATTCCCCACCTTCTGGTGACCCAAGACACTTAAGACTTCAGAGGCAGCCCAAATACCTTTAGAAAAGTGCCCCTCAGAGAAATAAGCTTGATCACAATGCCATCATTAAGTTTCCCTTGACCATTGAGTCTGCTATGAAGATGATGGAGGACAGCACCCCAATCTTCATTGCGGATGTCGAGGCCAACAAGCACTGGATCTAGCAGGCGGTAAAGAAGCTGTATGACATCGACGTGACCAACGTCAACACATTGACATTGATGGAGAGAAGAAAGCCTACGTCCAGCTTGCTCCAGACTCTGATGCTTTGGATGTTACCAACAAAATTGGAATCATCTAAACTGTGTCCAGCTGTCCCACTGCTATATACTATATCTACACTGCTACGTACCCACCTACAATAAAAAGTTTTTCAGGAAAAAATAATAATAATTAAATGCCCGGTGAGTGGTATAGACAACAGATACACTAGGCATTCCAGCGAGGAACTCTAATTGGAATGGTTAGGGAAATGGGACTTAAGGAATATATAGAAGTTAGAGAGGAAGGAACTCCAGACATGTAAATCTCAGTATAGATAACTTTTTCTTTTTTAGTTCAGAGAAAGTTTTATATTTGACCTTTGAATACCGCCTTTGTTTAGGGAGCTTTTTTCTTACTCCCTCTTTTTTGACTCAGCCTGTCCTCCCCACCCCCATTGTCTCTTGACAGGTGTTGTTGCTGTCCTCTTCTGTGGAATTACCCAAGCTCATTATACCTACAACAACCTGTCAGTGGAGTCAAGAAGTCGAACCAAGCAAGTGAGTGAGATTTGCCAGAGGTCATTCTTCTAAGTGAAAAGAAATGCAAATTATCTTAACACTATAATTAACAAAGGAAAATTAACACATATGTTTGTATGTGTCATCATATACATATATATGTTGTGTGTGTGTGTGTGTGTGTGTGTATACACATTCATTTTTTTTCCTGTTCTCTTCCTTTAAATCTTTGCAGCTTTTTGAAGTGCTCCATTTCTTGGCAGAGAACTTCATATTCTCCTACATGGGCTTAGCCCTTTTCACCTTCCAGAAGCACATTTTCAGCCCTATATTCATCATTGGAGCTTTTGTATCCTTTTCTGTTCTTAAGACCAGTATTTCTTTTCACTAGGATTATTTATTGGGTAAACTTCCAGAGTCACTTTAGGAAGGATGCCTGCAACAACATGTAATAGGGTTATACTGTTCACCATCTTTATTTATAAGCTATTCTTCTGGAGTGTGCTGAAGTCAACTTAATCTAGAAACAATTTTTTTAATTTTCAGGGTGAGCATTTACACCTTGAAAATTGGAAAATGCTACAAATCAGTCTTAGTTTGTTGTTTTGTTAATTATCTATACTTAAAGTGTTGGTAATGTAGAGTAAACTTAAAAGTATGTTGTTCGTATGTTTTTGGAGAGCTAAACGTTAATTATCACAGGCCCTGCCTTTCAACTTTCTATTTGATTCATTCCACAATCAATATTGTCATCCCAAGGTCCTGGCTAACTCAGGGATATGTTTACATATTTCTTAATTAATTGATAAAATCTCTATATTTCAGTCAGCTAAACTCAGAGCCTCCGTTCCAGTTCATCAAATGTCATTTATTTTTTAAATGAAGAAACCTTCTTTTCCAGTAGTAATTGCTCATATCTCTTTAAAGTTACTGAATTTATAATGTATTGACTTTACTTTCCTATTACCCTTTAAGGAAACCTATTTTAATTCTTTAGAAACTGTAATGTTCCATGATTCATAGCCATATTGTTATTATATTGGCAGAATACCTACTAAAGAAAGATCATAGCCAGAATCACTTCAAACCTTCACTACAAATGACTTTATTTTTTAACTTCTGAGACTATAGTCTATATATATTTATAGTCTACCACCATTTAGTTTATTCAGGATAATAGAGTCACTTTTACAAGATCTTCTTCATCTTCTTCACAAGATAAAGTTTACAGTTTCATTTTTCTCCATATTCTTTAGTTTTCTCCAGCCATGACAAGAAAACGGTCTCTTCTCCAAGTTTTATTGGAGAACCTTTTGAAAAGGATTACACTCTGGAGAGAGAGTGGACTTTCCCTGGATCTAGTTAATTAACAAAAAAAAGTTCATGACTCACAGATTCAACATTAGATCACAAAACCTATGTATCACAAATTGAGTAAGAGCCATGTTTATAATAATTCAATATCCAAGTTTATTTTCACGACCCTTGGAAGGCCCAAAACAGTTCTTACCCAAAAAGAGGATACTGAAGATGTAAAATGATAGATAAAGTGATATGATCTTAGCAGGAGAAAACTTACCCCATTCTGCCATGTCCCCCATTCCTGTAGTTAGAGCCTTGGGTACATGCATCCTTTCAAAGACTAAATTCCTGAATGGTGTTTTGTTCCCAGGGAAAGGATTGCAATTTTCTGAAAAAAATAGAAATTGACCTTTTTTACAATAAAACACAGAATGGTGTTGATTACGGGTACCAGTCTTAATCAAAGATTTGTGTACTACCCTTGGTTCTGTCACATCACATCTGGTAAATCTAACCTCTCTCTTTCTCAGTTTCCTATAGATATCTAATACTTACACTAAGGGAATCTCACAGGATGGTAGTTAAATCCACACATGGGTCTATGATGTCATTGATATGGATGTCCCCTTAAACAATGCAGGTTATCACTCATCTACATGACCTAGGTTTGCCATAAGAGGTCCACCCAATATTCTGGAGGTCTTTCTCATTTCCTCTTAACATGGCAGGGTTACCAGTGGACAGCATGGGTTATCTAGTCATTGTCCTTGTTCGTACCACTTGAAGAGCCCATCATCTTTTTTTAGCTATGTATCTCCCTGATGACATCCTTTATGCTCATTTTTCTTTGTTCTTTATTTGTTTTATGATGCAGCTGCTTTATGTGCATCATATACCTCTTCCTATGCCCTTTGAGGAAACTTGGTTCTTCAGACACTATAATGTTCTATGACTTATTGTCCTACAATGACATTAGTCATAAATAGATGGGTCTTTGTTTCCAGGAGAAGTTTGGGGTCAATAATAGGAGCTTTGCAATACTGCCTGTCTTGTGCCACCTGTTGATTTCTTAGCCCAAATTACTAACTTTTTCTCTTGTCTGACTATTGTGTATATACACGCATTGTGTATGTGCATATGTGTGCATATATGTCTACATACACATGTGTATATATTTATATACAGTTGTGTAAATATTAAGCAAGCCATACACATATATAAGTGTATATTTTAGATTGTCATGTATACATTACATATAATATGTAGTCTTCATAATAGGTATGTGTTACATATACCCATATGAATGATAGGTCAGCTCTTTAGGTTGTCTACCCAACCACATGTATTATCTGGATAGTTGACATTCTTCATTCACTTTTTATTTCTTGAGTGGATAGTTAGTGCAAAGATTTTGGAATGGTTACTGATGTCTTACATCTGCTAAGAATCCTTCTTCAACTTGTACTTTGTCCTTTTTGACAATGTTAAAAAAAATTTTTTTTAAATAGAAAATAACTTTGGAGAAGTTAGCAGATATTTACATATAGATCTTGATGGATATTTGTGATCAGAGGGTCCTTGAACAAAGTTCTTTTTTATATAATTCAAGAAATCTTGAGTAATTTTAATGTGTACACAGGATATACTTTGTTAGAGTCGTCAAGATAGCATTTTTGCTCTGATGAACCAAATATTTTATTGTAATCAACAAATAGTAAACACAGTGTGAGCTAGTATTTTTACGTCTTTTAGTCAGTGATGGTAAAGATGATGTCTTTTGTAGCATATCGATTCTGAAAGCCCACCTGTTACAGGCTGTTATCAGGAATGCCTCTGATCTGTGCTATGATTTTCATAAAGGTTTTATGTAGTTGGGAGGGTAGGCATATAGATTAATTGTTGGCCTTTTCCTGGTTGCCTTTGTTGTTAGTAATAAGATCTAAGATTTTTTTTCCATGCCTTTGGTATCTTCCCCTCTTTCAGATAACTTGGGAATTAACCCCTCCACATCCTTATAATCATGTTACCTCCAACCCAGGTCTGTATATTTAGTCCAACCTAGCTGCTTTTCCCATTTCTGTATATGTTAGCAGCATTTTGATCTCCAGTGTAACATCATCTGGGACTGGGAGGTTATAGTCCAAAGGTGGTAGCCCTACTATTCTTGATGATAAAAAAAATAGTTTGTTATAAAAATATTTGCTGATTATTTCCATCTTTCTTATATTTTTCTTTTTCCATTTTTGTCTTTAAAGTCTTGGGTGTAGCTTTGCTTAGTTGGATCTCTTGCCAAGCTTTCTATAACTTGCTTTTACCTTAACGTGTCTTTTCTCTGACTTAAAAGGTGAATGATACTCATAATTCTCCATCACCCTTCTCTGCAACATCTAAGCAATGAGTTCATAATTTAAACCAGTATTGCCCTTAATAGCTATATGTTTCTGCTTGACATGAAAGTCCAATATTGCTAAGATATTTTTTAAGCTCTTTCGATTTCCTTGTTAGGACAATTGATTTATACTTGTAACTTCTCTTTGGTGTTATTGTAATCAATATGTGTGTTTTGTCTTTCATCCATATCTGATTTTTCTTCAGATTATTTAAGTAGGTCAGATTGGAATTGTTTTAATTTCACACCTTTTTTCCCCCATTCCTATTCTGTCTTTGTATTAATATTTATCAATGCATCAACAAATCAGAGGCAGATGATTCGGATATAGATTCCTATAACATTAATTAGTCATTTCCTCTCAGTTAAAACATAAGCTTCATTATTTGGTACTTGGAATGTCTAGTGCCTGCAGATTCTTTTCCCAAAAGAAAATATCTATATAACATATAGACATGAGACTTCTACATAATCTACAAGACTCTGGTTTCTCTCATTCCTTATTCCTGATCCATCTTTTACAATATATTTCTCACTGCCCATACTCGCACCTTTGGATTAAAGTCACATTGTGTCAGTATATTTCGATTTCATTTGGAGGAGGTTAGCAGACTCTACAGAGTTTTTGTACTTCTTCCTCTTTTACAACAGGCAGAAGTAGTTCATAAACTACAGTTATTTATACAGTAACTTTTTTGCAAATAATTGTCATAATGAGCATTTATTATTTAATTTAAATACTTAAATTTAAATGTTATTTAAGTAAATGTAAATACATTGAAATATTATTTAATTTAAATTTTAAAGAGTGTTTAAATCCCAGCTCTCAGTAGGAGAGCTATCTGTGTTTTTTTCTTTTTCATTTTTTATTTTTTTACATATTTTTTTATATTTTTATTATTTATTATTTTATTTTTTTTATTTACTATCTGTGTTACTTTGTCTAAGTCATTTAATGGGTATCTGGGTAGCACAGTGGATTGAATCCTTGACTTGGAGTCAAAAATACTTGATATAGCTACTTACCGTGTGACCCTGGGCACAGTTTCTTTATCTGTAAAATGTGGGCATTGACTTGGATGATCTCTAAAATTCCTCTTTTCTCTGATGTGCTATGATCTTTGTCTTGTGTTAATTGATCAAATTGTATCGTAGGAATATCTGTTTTCGCTTCATACCAGAATAATTCAAGGATCTGTGATTTCGTTGTCATGACTGCTTCCTGACATACATCTCAATCTCCCTATGACTTAGCACCAAGCAATCACAAGCATCCTTAAGTACGTAGCATGCGCTAAACTTTATGCTAAGTTCTGGAGGTAGAAAAAGAGGCAAAAATAGTCATTATCCTCTAGGATAGAGGTGTCAAACACACCCGTGTATGATCTGCAGTACTTCTGAGTTCAAAAACCAGATTAAGCTATAACTGGGAAATATTGAACAAAATAAATAAGAGGTATTATATAAAACAAATAATGTTGATCATGGTACGTGTACAGTACATGTACAGTACATAGCCCACATGGGTCCATTTCTCCATGCATTTGACACCACTGACGTTCTAATGGGAGCAACTACATGTGTAGGCACATACAGAGTAGATGAGAGAGATCTTGAAGAAGGAATGCTTTAGTAGAGATAGCATTTGAAGGCTGTTCTCTGAAATGCATCACTCTGGGGCCAACCTAGCCTGGTTATAAGGATTTCTGAACTTAACTAGACTCATCCTCTGATTGTAGTTCTGCAGCCTGTCAGCAGAACTATCTATACTTAAAGTCTTTCTGGCCTGATAGGACTTACCAGAGCTTATGTTCCCCTGGCAGAGCCTCTGATTTTCAGATACCATTTCCATCTTGCTGAAGTTACCTACTCCATAAAGGTCAAAAAAAGATGTCAGTGGGACCATGGGAAGTCCTTGATACTGTTTTTTTTGGATAGGGCATAGAGAATTTGATGGTCGGAGAAGGTCATGGCATTCTAACACTTTCCTCCAGTAGCTAAGTAACTAGTTTTTCGTATTTGCTAGGGGCTAATTAAACTCTCAGGGGAAAAAAAGGAAATGAAAATTGATGTCTTTGTCATACAGAACTGATTCTCCTGAGCCTGCATCACCAGAACCCACAATTACTTTTCCAGGAACAGCGATGAATCGCCTCATCGGCCTATCTGTGGCCAGTGGCTCAAATTTGAAAGACAGCTTGCTGTAGCCATGGAACAAATCAAAGCCAGCTGTCCTCCAGCAATGCTTTTAGACCCAGGCCTTGGCCTCGTTAGCACCAGGCTAGAACAAAAAGAGCTAACTGGCAGATAGAGAACATGGGGAAGGTTTTATAAAAAGAAAAAAAGGTGAGCCAAATGGATAAACATTTCCATTTCCATACAACTGCATAGTTTTTGAGGGAAAAGGAACAGCTCACCCATGAGCATTACCGTTACACTGTAATATTTCAACTTTGACTTCCCCTGAATGGAAAGGAGCCTAAACACCAGAGCAATAGTTTCACAAATGGTATCTTTTTAGTATTATTAGAAGGGAAGGATTTATTTCTCCCAGTGAAACATCCTTTGGCTTGGGGGAGATTGTCTGTAGAGGTGAAGCCAAACCTGGAATTCAGGATGTAACTCTCTGCATTACTTTGTCCAATTCTAATCAGTCAGAGGCCTTCTGTGACCTTGGATGGAGACAGGAGAGCAGACACGGAGTAGTTCTACCTTTAGATGTGTTTTTGATTGTTGTGTAGGAAGAACATGTTTATCAAAGCATGTTTTAATAACTCTGTTGTTCAGTCATTTTTCAGTCACGTCCAACTCTTCTGTGACCCCATTTGGGATTTTCTTGGCAAAGACCACAGTGGTTTACCATTTCCTTCTCCCATTTGTTATATAGATAATGAAACTGAGACTAACAGGGTTAAGTGACTTGCACAGGGTCACACAGCTAGTAAGTATCTGAGGCCAGATCTAAATTCTCCTGTGTGGCTCTGACACTCTATTGCACCACCTAGCTGTCCATTTAATAACTTTAGAAGTCCACAAGCCCAAACCTAGATTGCTAAAGTTACCTATGGTTATAGAGTAGCTTAGAAACTCCCAAAGGTAAACAAGTTACTTGGCTTTAGACAAAATGGGACTTTATTGTGACTAGGACCATGAGGAACATTGGAATGTGCCTTTTATTTTGTTAACCTGGTCTGGGATGAGTTAGGTTGTCTACTCCAGCGGCTAATCTGTACCATGGATAGAGTGAAGGGACTTGGAATCAGGAAGACCCGAATTTACATTCTGCCCCAATCACTTGTTTATTACCTAGGTGACCCTGGGCAATTCACTTAATTTCTTTGTACCTCAGTTTCCTTATCTGTAAAATGGGAATAATAGCATCTACCTAGAAGAATCAAATGAACTACCATAATTACATTACCAAAGTAAATTATAGCTATTATTTTTACTATCTAAAGCAGGATTCTCTCCTTCAAATCATCAAGTGGTCATTCAGCAACCACTTGAAAGCGTCCAGAAAGGGATAATTCACTACCTTCCTAGAGAATCTGTTCATTCCACTTTGGGACCATTCTCAGTATTGAAAAATTTTTCTTTATGTTAAGCTACAATCCTACTTAGGCCAAAGTCCTGTGTGAACTTCGTGTTTTGATTTTTGGTTTTGGTTTTTGTTACACAAAATTCTGGACTATCCCTTTTAGTTAACCATTCAGTGAGATAACCCTTTATCTACATTTTTCAAATGAGAAAGTTGTGTCTGGGTGGTCACAGGACCATTCAAGCATACATTGAGCCTACCTCTCTGTGCATTTGTATATAGTTCCGTAGCTGCCTGATCTTGTAGCTTTGAGGCAGAGAAGGGGAAACCAACTAGAAGAGTTACCCCTCTGATGATTGTGAAAGCTGGGGGCAGGAGAAGGGCAAGAAAAGCAAGGTCTTTCTTTTCACCATCAGCATGATATTTTCTTCAGACCAGAGAGGAATCTTAAATTCATACAGTGTTCTGTTAAATGCAGTGAGTACTGGAAAGCTGATCCAGCTCATTCTTACATCTCAACTATAGAGTTTCCCCTTCCCACTCACCTTTCTCACAGTTGTTATACTTGATTACAGAAATCCCCCATGTTAATTCTTGTGAAGACTCTTAACGCTACTTGGACTACCACCAGAACAATCATTCTCTTCCCTTGTTAATCATGTATCAACTGCTTGTATGTAATCAGAGGTATTTCCTTGATTACTACAAATGTTTTGAGAAAGCTCTCCCTTAACATTCCCAGTTATTAAAGACCTCTGCTGTCTGTTTACAGATTTCCCTCTTTTATCCTGAACTTTTTGGCATTTGACTTTGAGGTTAATTTAGCCCCCTTAATTTTCTTTCAAGAAAATAAATGCTTTTCCAGCCGCATCCTGCCACATGAGTTTGTACCTACTGACCTTGTTCTGAAAACTAACTGAGACCCCTTTGGATAGGGGATAACAAGGGCTTTGCCATTGTTACATCATTGTTTTAAATACAAGTTCATCAACTGTGAGCCACCTCATGTAATAGATCCAGTGTTAAATATATGTTTCAAAACTTAGAACATCATTTTTATGGGAATGTAGCTTTGGAGTCTAGTTAGGGTTCATTGCTGATAGAAGTAGCTGAAATTGAGGGTGGATGTCAAGACCAGTTATCAGGTTAAATTGTTTCATTGCTTTTTCATTAGTAATGTTAAAGCCCCTGACCGACTGACGAGCAGTTTGGGGCGGGGGTAGGAATGAGGAAGGTGGAAAACCCAGGTGTACTTGGTGAATTTAGGAGAGATTGAATGATATAACCGTTCTCCTCCTGATCCCAACAAGGTAGGAAGGAATTCCAAAGTTTTTTATTTCAATGGAAGGATCCTGAAATTTTCTATCAAAAACTTAATTTAGTGGATTCTTAACCTTCACCTGGTGATCAGATTGCCATCTTCCTGGGAAGAGCTGCCCACATTTACCCTCTCTCCTTTTTCTTGAATCTGGGCAGAAGACATAAGATCGGCTGGAACTTTCAGCATATGATGATGTTTTCAGGTAAGTTTTTTTTTTTTAAGTAGAACTTGAGTGTTGTTCGATTGATATAAATGATGTGCTTTATCTAATAGGGATATGTAAGCTCTTCTAAGACAAGGATCTTTGGATTCTTCTCTATATCCCCTACAGTGAACCACCATAAAGTGGAAAGATCTCTGGACTTAGAGTCAGAGTGATAGAGGGGAGGGGGGAGTGATGGTGAAATAACTGTGTGACCTTCAATGAGCCATTTACTTTCTCTAAACCTCAATTTGAGCATCTGTAAGGTAAGAAAAGTCAACAATCATACCACCTACCTCAGTGGATTCTTGCTTAGAAAGTAGATTTTATAGCTCAGTATGCTATATAAAGGGCAATTAGGTGATACAGTGAATAGAGAGCCAGCCCTGGATTCAGGAAGACTTGCCTGATCCCAGACACTTACTAGCTGTTCAGCCTTGGGCAAGCCATTTTACCTTGTTTGCTTCAGTTTTATTTATTCTTCTCAGTAATATTGTGCAAACTTCTGGGTACGCAGTTTTAAATACCTATCCAGATAAACTATTAATTTTTTATGCCAAGAAATAACTAAAAACCAGCAATCTTTCCTAGCATCTTTACTAGTTCATTCTACTACCATTAATTTTCTTCCCCCAACCACCTGCATTGTCCCTCAGTTGCCTTTGAAGACACAGTGGTTGACATGACAACCAGAGTCGCTCGGTATCCCAGGATGGCTTTTACTGCATCTGCAGTACTTCGTCTGTATCCGTAGCCACATCTGTAACATGTGTTAACAGCTATCGATAATATCAACTTTGATTGATAAAAATAGTAAATATATGTGTGTGTGTGTGTGTGTGTTCTATTTCAGTAATATACTGAACAGATTTTTTTCTATGAGCCAACTTAAGGTAGTTTAGCATATATTTTAGAAAGAATTTTCTAATCTGACACACTTAAAATATTAGGTCTCTAATATTTAAAGCAACAGTTCTCTACCTTTGTGTGTGTGTGTGTGTGTGTGTGTGTGTGTAATGAATCCCTTTAATAGTCTGATGAAACCTATAGACTCCCTTCTCAGAATGTTTTTAAATGCACTAAATGAAATAGATAGAATTGCAAAGGAAACTAATTATATTGAAATATAGTTATCAAAATATTTTTTTTAAAAAAAACAAGTTCACAGAACCCAGGAAAAGAACCTCTTATTTCAAGGGGTTATTAATCGGCTATATGAAAAAGTTGAGTGCTCCAACCTGACTCATTCTGAAAGGGTTAAAATAGCTATAAGTTTTACAATATAACTTCTCATTAGCAACACTCTGATGACAAGGTAGAGATAGGACATGTTTATTTGGTTATTACATACCCTATTTAATTCTCCTCCACCCAAAAAACAAACAAGCCATGTTTCCTTCTCTAAAATGTTCTTGGAGACTAATGACAAGCAGTTTACAGTTAGAAGGCAAGATAAAGCTCTTTCTAAAAAGAGGATTTGCCCAGTACAAAAGAAGAGTATTTGGGAAATCTAGATTCCAGTTAATTTTACCTCTACTTTAACTCTTGAAAGAAAGAGCATATTTGATCTGAGACTTGAAGGGATGGGGGGGCAAAGTAGGGTCTCAAGAGGAAGAGGTAATAAAGGTCATTCTAGGAATGAGGGGAAGGAGGGCTGTGGCACATGTGCTACAAACTTTCAAGTAACCCCTTCGCAGTGGTAAAGACAACTACCTGATGTAATGGATCGACCACTGAATTTGACGTCAGGGAGTCCTGAGTTCAGATTTTGCTTCCAGACACATACTAGTTGTGTTTCTCCTTGATTCTCAAAGAGGACCATGACACCTGGGAGATGATGACATGGCTTGCAGTTGACTTTGATTTGAGTGAGGGAGGGTGTGCAGAGTCACCAACCTCACTTTCTCCTCCAGAGCCATCTGGCTGCAGTGGCCAGAAATTCCTCAGGATGCCTGGAGATGGCCCAGGATGCAACGGACAACCTTTTAATTTAAGGTCTTTTCAGGTTCTCACTTTGAGTGAGATAATGCCCATTCAGTGAACTCTAAGAAGTGAGTCAAGGGATGGCCCCTTTAATTTAAAAAAACAAAACCAAACCAAACCTCAAACCCTCAAGGTTGCTGGCCCAAAGAGAAATAGTTACTATTTACATTAACTGAGCCAGGAGGGCCCCCAAAATAACCATTTAGTGGTGCTTGGGCAGAGACCTGTTGTCCAATCTACGAGCTCCTCAGTGAAATGGGTTTAAAGTTTGGTCTTTGAGAAAGATCTATCCAGTAAACCCCAAGTTAACTAGGATCCTGGAGTCCAGCCTCTAGTCACCCCAGCTACAGGTCACCCCCATCAAGACCTCCCTGGATTCCTTCACCAATTACCCGAACTGCTTAGCCAAACTTAAATCCCTCCCACAGTTTTTCTGTATATAATGTCCAATCTGGCCTGCCTGTCAATAATAGAAACCTCACAAATGCTCGGATTCCTTAAGAGCCTAGCCAGTGCTGAGATCTCTTTTTTTTTAATTAATTAATTAGTTTTGAGTTTTCTACAGTCACTTCCACATATCTTAGATATTTTCCCCCTCCCTCTCCCTTCTTCCCTCCCTCCCCTTTCCCTCCTCCGGACGGTGTGCAATCTTATATAGGTTCTACAGATACATTCTTATTAAATACATTTTTACCTTAGTCACGTTGCATAGAAGTACTAAAATGAGTGGGAGAAACCATAAAAACAAAACAAAACATAACACAAGAAAAAATGATCTGCTTCATTCTGCAATCCTGTTCCATAGTTCTTTCTCTTGGACATGGAAGGCATTTTGCCTCAAGTTCACTGGGAATTTTTTAGGTCCTTGTGTAGCTGTGAAAGGCTAAGTCTACCAGAAAAATTCCTCGTACACTGTGGTTGTTGCTATGTACAAAGTTCTCCTGGTTCTGCTCCCTTCACTAATGCTGAGATTTCTTAAGAGTCTGGGCAATATGGTGGATTTTAAATAAATTCTGTTATTTCTTTGGCTGAAAGAAAGCTTGGGTCTAATTCATTCAGATAGGACCCTTATGTCACTATTTCAGGGTCCCAACATCCCTACCCGTCAGTGATAGTGGTGATAGTGAAGTGGATAGAGTGCCAACCCTGGAGGCAAGAAGATTTCTCTTCTGGAGTTCAGATCTGGCTTCAGAGACTTTCTAGCTTTGTGACTGTGGGCAAGTCACAATCCTTTTTACCTCTGTTTTCTCATCAGTAAAATGAGCTAGAGAAGGAAATAACAAACCACTCCAGTATCTTTGCCAAGAAGCCTCCCTCCTCCAAACAGGGGGTCATAAACAGTCGGACATGACTAGAAAGGCCAAACAACAGCAAAATTATTGATTCTTAATAATAAATAAATTACCTGATTGCTAGGGTAATGGAGGATTGAATTCAAGGGAAAAAGAGGGCATGGACTGACATTTTGGATCCTTATTTTTAAGACGTGCCCATTTAGGATTTGTTCTATGTTAGCTTTTCTCTGTTTTCTCAGTTTGCTAGTGAAATTCTGAATTGCTTTGAAATGTGAGTTACTATTCTAATATTTTAATCTGTTATACTCATTACAGAGCATTTTTCAGGCTCCCAACAGCTGTACCCTAATCTTTGGCAAGAGTTTGGGCTCCCTGGCCACAGGGTTCTAATTATTTCTTTTCATTTTCTTTTTCTCTTTTTCTTCCAGATTTATTTATTTATTTGTTTTCAGTTTTCAACAGTCACTTCCATCAATTTTAAGTTTCATTTTCTTAAAGGAAACATAGTAGAGATGCTTGAATTGTGCCCATGGAAAGATGGCATGATGCTTTTTTGGTGTCATGTTATTTGATCAGTCTGCAAAAGGCAGTTCTGAATGTGAAGTTCTGAACCTGATTAATAAACCTCTCAGCTCCTTAGATGGAATTGGATGGCATTTGAATGATTTTTGGCTACTTGAATCAACTTTGACTCTATGGAAAATATGTTGTCACCGTTGTGTTGCATATCATGACCTTTGTGGGTCTCTGCAGGCCTTCGGGGAGCAATGGCTTTTGCCCTTGCCATTCGGGACACTGCAACCTACTCTCACCAGATGATGTTCTCCACCACTCTCCTGATCGTTTTCTTCACGGTTTGGATCATCGGTGGAGGCACAACCCCCATGTTGTCATGGCTAAACATAAGGTCAGTCAACCGGGAAAGGGAGAGTTGGTTCTTTGACTAGGATAGCATGTCCTAAGATCATTTTTTTTAATGTTGTGTGAGTATGCTTTTGACTTTTTCTTTTAAGAAGTGTAACAAGGCTGTAGAGTGTTTTGAACTATCTTAAAGATAAGTGTTACATCCTTTTAAGCCTGCTAAAATGGTATTAGGAATCTGTCCAATTATTAAGAAATCTGAATTCCTCAAGCATGTGGGAATAACAAAGTGAACGCAGCTCAGGTTCAAGTTTCAGTCAGTCAGTTATCATTTATTAAGTACCTACTTGGTGCCAGGCACTGGGCTAAATGCAAGAGATGCAAAGAGAGAAAAAAGAGAACTTCTGTTCTCAAAAAGTAAACAGTTTAACGAAAGAGACAACATGCAAACAACTGTGTACAAACAAGATCAAGGCAGGAGAAACTGGAGATTATCAGCAGAGGGGAGGCAATTGGATTAAGGGGACTGGGAAAGGCTTCTTACAGAAAGTAAGACTTTAGCTGGGATGTGAAAGAAGTTTACTTCATGAGGAGCCTTTGGCGTTGTCATGAATTGGTCAGCAGGTCGAAAAAAAAACCAACCTGCGGTTTGTAGAAAAGTGGGTGACAGCACATGGTAGACCATATCTCTCTTGTGTATACTATTGCTGTTATGAGAGGCAGCATGTTATAATGGATAATATGTTGTCCTTAAAACCAGAAGGACATGGTTTTGAAGGCCACCTCCACTACTTTTATGTCCGTGCACATGTTACCCTTTCTAAGTCTCAGTTTCCTTATCTGTAAAATAAGAATAATAATCCTAAATTACATGAAGTGCTTTGCAGATTTTGTTGTTTTTGTGGTGGTTGGCTGTTCATTAAGGAGATGATGCCATGACATGCAAGTGAATTGGATTTAAGTGAGGGAGGGCTATGCAAAGCCATCAGCCTCACTTTCTCCTCTGGAGACATCTGGGTGCAATGGCAAGATATAGATTAGGATGACTGGAGATGGCCCTGGATGCAGTGAGACATGTTGACCTTTTCAAGCTAAGGTTTTAACAGTTTGACTGAGGTAGTGATTAAGGCTAAAGAAAAATGTAAAGGGAGAGAAAGAAGAAAGATCTTTTTTTGTGATAAGAATACATGATCTCTATGGTCCAGGAAAAGAAAAATTAGCACTAAGAGTATAAAATGGTCTTTCACTTAGAACTAACTTCTTTTATATTTGATTTTTAAACTAATTTTAGCTTCTCTTATTTTATGTTTAGAAGCAAAGCTTTGAGCACTCTCTTCAACACTTGCCTTAGAAAGAAGCAGAATAGAGAGCTGCTATATGGTGTGGTTTGAAAGGGGTGGGGAATTTCCCAAGTAACTTCCTATTATTTGTTCATTTTAAAAGCTATATAAATGTCAGTTGTGATTATTATTCCTTTCCAAACTAACATAGGTGTGTGTGCGCACATGTGTATGTGTGCGTGCGTGTATGCGCATGCATGTGTGTGTGCATGTGTGTGTGTGCGTGTGTATGATGTAGTGTGTATCGCTACAGTGATGCCCTATAATCTCATGCTGTGTCTGGTGAAAGGATTTCTTATTGATAGAGTCAGTGTGTCTTTTGACCTACTTTACATCTAGTATTTCCTCAGTTGAGTAGCTCCTAAGTTGAGTCAACCTTAGTTTTATTTTCTCCTTTAAACTTGAAACTATTTTCATAATGGTTGTTATTTACTTGTTTTTAGTTATGTCCAGCTCTTTGTGTGACCCCATTTGAGATTTATTTGTTTTGTGAAGATACTAGAATGGTTTACCATTTCCTTCTCCACTTCTCTACTTCATAGCTACCAAATTAAAATTTTTTTTTCTTGATCTCTAGAGCAAGAGTGTGAGGTATTATGTGTAAAAGAAACTACCTCCCCCACCAAATAATAAGGCAGAAGGCACAAAATTGAAATTCTTCTGTTGATGGGGCAGAATTTTAAATAAATCAGTGTATTTTCTAGAAGAAAAAACCTGGAATTTTACTTTCAATTTTCAGTAACTAAGAGGGAGGTCCCAGAAACTATAAATTGGCATCTAAAGGTGGACCTTCCTTGCATATTTAATAAAATACTGGCAGATATATTTCTACTGGCAGATTTTTTTTGCTGAAATGCATACTCTAATTGACAAAATTTAATGGATAAAGTTACAAAAAAAAAATCCACTTTCCTTGGCATGTTTTCACTGCATTATACATGATTTGGCTAAAAGGTAAAAATCGTCATCTTACATTCTTCAAGACTGTTATTGGTGTTTTTCAACTAGTCACATAAGAGTGGAATGCAACAGAATATGAAGATCTCGGACAAATCTAGAGTAAGGAAGACCTAAATTCAAATCCTGTCTGAGATACTTACTACTTGTGTGTCTCTGGGTCCTTCAGGCAGGATTTGAATTGGATCTTCCTAACTCTAGATCCAGCACTTTATCCACAGCTCCACCTAGCTTCTCCTTTCATAATAATATTAAGATATTACTTGTCTCTTAAAATATTCCTTCCTTTTCCAACTATGTCTGTGTGAGGCTGGATTTTCTTCATAGAGTTCAACCAGAACAACGTATCACAACAGACTGAATGCAGAAACAGATGAGATAATTAAGCCAGATACCAAAGAGATTTGCAAAAATATGGAAAATAATGATACTAATCTCACTATTTTCTTTTTATTTTGGAAAAGTTATTTTCCATAAAAATATTTATTAACATGTAATGGGTTTATTGTCTTTTCTAAATGAATTAAAATGTAAAATTTATCAGTCTTAATTTCTAATATGGTAAATATTGATAAATATAATGTACATAAACAAAAACTCTTTAGTCTTCTGTCAATTTTAAGGGGGTAAAAAGGTCCTGAGGCCAAAAAGTGTGAAACCTACCTTTACAAGCATTTATTTAGCACCTTCTATTCTAGATGCTGAAGATATAATAATGAAAATGAAACAGAACTTGTCCTAAAGGTCTTATACTTTATCAGGGGAGTCTATATATATGTTTGTGACATAGAGCAGCTAGGCCTGAAGTCAAGAAGACTTATCTTCCTGAGTTCAAATCTGGCCTCAGACATTTACTAGCTGTATGACTCCAGACAATTCAGTTCATCCTGTTTGTTTCAGTTTTCTCATCTCTAAAATGAACTAGAGAAAGAAATGGCAAACCACTCTAGTACATTAGCCAAGAAAACCCCAAATGGGGTTGGACAAATGAAACAACTGAACGAAAACAACAGTGATACACATAGAATAAATAATGATGATGGGGGAGAGAAGGCACCAGTAGGGGTGGGGAGATAAAGAGGGAGTACATTCCAGGAAGAGAGGCTAGCTTGTACTAAAGTGTGGAGGTGAGAGTTAGGAGTGTCACATATGAGAAGCAACCAAGAAGAACCATCCTGGCTGGACTCTTTAGTAAAGAGTAAAGAGTAATTGACAGTTAGGTTGGAAAGGTTGAAATAGCCAAATCATGAAGGGCTTTAAGTGCCAACCAGAGGTGCATGTATTTGATCCTAGAAGAAATAAGAAGCTACTGGCATTTATTAAGCCAGGGGAATGACTTGTTCACACCTGTACTTTAAAAACAAATCTCTTTGGCAGCTGCTTGGGGGATAAATTGAAAGGTTGGTTGATGAGGTAGCTGATTTGTAGTGACTCCCTGACTCTAAAAATCTGTGATCCTGAACCTTTGTTTCTCCTTTGTAATCATTAGTGTTGCTAGGCATACTTTTAAAGATGCCTGATTGATTGCCTGCATCATCCCAGGTTGGATGGGGCTCTCTGCTGCAGGGTTTCTAGCCAAGGGAGCTGTGTGGAGTAATGTTCTCAAGAGCCAGAAGATGGCAATCTCATATGGTGGAATCAGAGCAATTGGGCCTTGCCTTTTTTTCCTTTCATTTACTGGCCTTCAAAGTGGTTTCCCTTACAAATAATGACATCCTGTAGAGCTGTTAGAAGTCTTGTGGAGGCAAAGGCCCAGACATTCTCAGCCGTATTTATGGAAGTAAGAAGGAAGCATTGTTTTTAGCCAGGAACGTAGCTGGCCCTTGGGAGAACTCTGCCCTCCGTCTGCTATTTTTCTGCTGTGTCGGCATAGTTCCCATCCTACACTGGTAGAAAAGGCATTGTAATTGGTCATCATGTCGTTCCAGCTAGATGATTTTTTCTTTGATCCTTTTCCTCCCCCTGTGAGAGGCAGTGTGACTTAGTGGACAGGCAGGGCAATTATATGCATTTATTAAGCACCCACCTACTATATGCTAGGCCCTAGGAATACCAATGTGAGAAGAAAAATAATATTCCCTGCCTTTAAGGCTGTAATGGGGAAAGATGACATACCAAAGGGAACTTAAAGTGGGGGGGAGAGTCGGGGAGAGGGATACCATGTGCCTTGCCCAGAGTCATCCCACTAGCACCCAAGACCACAGCTTCAAAGTCCAGAGAACAGGAAGGGAATTAAGAATGACCACCTTGGGCCTTCTCCTCAAAATGGGAGGCCCTGAGAGGAACTCACCAATGAGAGAAGGGGCTGGCATGGCTGAGAGGTGTTTCAGGGCAAGAGGACCTAGGCTCTGAGGCAGTTGCGGCATGATAACAAAGTCTGGAAAACCAGGACGGCAAAGATAGCTAGAGACTAGCCATCCCAAGCCATCCACATATCTCTGGCTGCGTGACCCTGGGCAAGCACTTAACTTCAGTGTCCATAGGTAACTCTTTAAATTATGGAGCAGATACTGATTCACACTGAGAGAGGGAGTTTCCTTATTAGATGTTGAATCCATTGAAGGACTAGTCCAAAATATTCCATTGTAGCCAAAATCATGACCAGGCTATATAGGTGAGCAGAGTCCCAGTGAAGTTTCATGGGAACCTAACACCCCTCTGGCCTCGGTTTCCTCATCAGCAAAATGAGGGAAATAGACAGGATGACCTGCCAGGTCTCGTCCAGCTCTAATATTCTTCAATTAATCAATATAAATTCACCATCAGGGATGGGGGTGGTGGTGTGGGGGGAATAAGAGATAATTTATGGAAGTGAGAAAGGGTCATTTCCCCTACGCCACTGCCTATATTCTGGATATCACCAGAACTTTGTCCTTTTTATCTTACAACCTAGAATCCCCATTAAAAGAAAGAATTTCCCTGGAAGAGGTAACATTTTAATATGTTATCACATATTTTATGAGATTAATTTCAGGGCCTTTTTGGAGCACTGATTTTGGTTGGAGGAGAATACAGCTCTTATCACCAAGTGGAGGGTGTATGTTTGTCCTTCATTGACAAAGAAGACCGAGGCATAAGAGAAATGATGACATGACTTGCACTTGATTTTGTTCTGAGTGAGGGAGAGCTGTGCAGGTCACCAGCCTCACTTCTCTTCTAGAGCCATGTGAATCCAGGGACCAGATTTTCATCAGGATGATGAGATGGCCCAGAATGAGTCAATTAGAGTTAAGTGACTTGCACAAGGTCACACAGCTAGTGAGTGTCAAGTGTTTGAGGTGAGATTTGAACTCAGGTCCCTCTTGACTCCTGCACTGGTGCTCTATCCACTCCACCACGTAGTTGTCCCAAGTGGAGGGTATTCAAATAGGGAGAGATACACAGAGAGAAAGAGAGAGAGAGCTCATACATACCACCACACCTACTTTATGTTGTTGGTGAGGGCAGATTAATTTTATCTTTTTTAAATTAATGACTAGCTTAAAGTTGTATGATAGCTTCTCACAAAAGGTTAAGGACTTACATTCAAATGACTTGTTAGAGTTCTGGGGGTAACAAAGATAATTGAAACTTTCAAAACTAATAAGATTCTATACTCTTTCTCTCAACTCAAGGCAGTTAGCATAAACATGGGTATGTATGTGTATTGTAGCATGCATATCTATATATAGTGGATATATATATCTATATATAGTGTATATATATATATGTGTGTGTGTATATATATATGTATGTATATATATATATATACACACACACACACACATATATGTGTGTGTGTGTGTATTAGACAGGACCAGTGATTTCACAGGTATAGGAAACTCCCAGTGAGAAAACCCTTCTGCTAATACACATTAGTACCTGCTCTGAAACTTAAGGAAGCTGCTAGATGTCTTAGTTGTTAGAGGGCTGAACCTGGAGTCAGGAAGACCTGAGTTCAAATCCAGCCTCAGACACTTACTATCTGGGTGACCTTGGGCAAGTCACTTAACTTCTGTTTGCCTTAATCTACTAGAGAAGGAAATGGTGAGCTCCTCTATTATCTTTGTCAAGAAAACCTCTGTTATGGGATCACAAAGAGTCAGACGCAACTGAGCAACAATGCTCATGAACGTAAAGTCTCAGCGGGTTGCCTGGGACACTGAGCTATTAAGTGACTTGTCAGTCAGATGGCACAGCTACTCATTCTAGCAGTAGATGGTATGCTGGACCTCATTTCAAATGAAACTTCACATACTTAATATATGACCTTGGACTAAGTTATTTAATATGTCTCAAGGTCTTCATCTGTGAAATGGGTATAATAATATATAATATAATAATACATAAAAATACCTCCCAGGAGTGTGAGGATAAAATGAAATAATATTTATAAAGTGCTTTATAAATATTTAAATGATATATAAATGTAGCTATTATATATTATTATATTATTAATGTCCACAATCACATAGCTAGTTGTCTTGAGGGAGGACTTTTTAACTCTGTCTGGCTTTCCATCCTCAGGTTCCTGCTGCCTCTCAAAACAAGTGTTATAATCTCCATTTTAGAGATGAGGAAACCAAGCCTTGGAATGGTTAAGTGACTTGTCCATGGTCACACTTGTTATTAAATGTTGGAACTGGGAGTGAATGAAACCCAGTCCTTTTGCCTCAAAATCCAGTGCTTCTTTCACTGCCCCGTGCCAACATTTCTCTTAAGGTAGAGCTTTATATGTACAGTTTATAGGGAGGAGATCATTTGTTCTTCCTTTAGAAAGTAATGAAAGCCACTACAGAGATGCTCAAGTAAATTTATGACAAAATCTTCTCAAGAGGGCACCCTCAAGCTGTGTGCCCTCTCTCCTGAAGAGAGAACAAAAAACGGGCTGAAGCAGGTGGATACTGGGTTATCTCTAAGAAAGAGCTTGCGGAACACAATGGCCAGAAGCAGCACCTTTGACTTGCTGACGCAGGCTCAGAGAATCCTGGAGTTGAGAGGGACCTCAGAAGTCATTTATGTATTTCAGCCCTTATGCCAACACTTCTCAAACCTTTTGGTCTCTTATCGAAGATTGCAAAGAACTTTTGTCTTGTGGGTTATGTCTATTGATATTCACTATATTAGCAACTAAAACTGAGAAATTTCAAAAATATTTTACCCAATAAAATTAATCACAAGACCATTGCGTATTAGCATAACTAAAATATTTTTATGAAAATTATTGAGAATAGTGGTGTTTTCCATGTTTTTACAAATCTCTATCTAGATTAATAGAAGACAACTGCATTCTTATATTTACTTTTGCACTACTGTGGCTCTTATTTATGTTTATATACCTTTCCTGGTACTGGATCATAAGCTCTTCATCCTCCATACAACATTTTGCCTTGCATATAGTAGGTGCTTAATAAATGTTGGCATGAATTAGATTTGTTGAATTGTGAATCCTCTCTGCTACTATAACAATAAACATAACATTTGAGTATTAGTTTATTTCAACATAGATCATGAAACATTCTGTGCCTTATTAAATGGCCTTTAGGGTTTACTGTGAACAGAAAAATAAATAAGAACCTACTGACCAGTTTTCTGGTGGCAAACCAGAAATTTAATTCAGCAGTTTGTTGGATAGTAGAGACATATTGCCATCTGGCACACAAAACTTTTTCAGCTGTGTGTAGTAATAATAGCTAATATTTATATAGCACTCTAAGGTTTACAAAGTGTTTTCCATATTTCCTTCTTCCAATCCTGTGAGGTAGATTCTCATCTTACAGATGAGAAAATTGAAGCTGAGAAAGATTGAGTGAGTTGCCCCAGGTCACTCAGGTACTAGATGCCTGAGACAGGATTCAAACCCAGCCCTCACCGACTCTAAGTCTAACACACAACCACAGGCTGCATTGCATCCTGCAGCACTCTGGAGGGTGGCCTAAATGATATTAAAATGTCATAAAATAGAATCACAGTAACATTACATTTTAAAACTAAGTCCATTTGTACTCTCGGGGATCCTTATGTACAATTTGGTGGGTTTCTCTTGGAATTTGCACAGCATTCTATTTTTATCTCTACAGCAACATAATCAAATAACCATCTGACATCCACTTGAATGCCTCTCCAGATTTCTGTTTCATAAAATACCACAAAACAAGCCTAAGAGATAAGTTATCACCCCTATTTTACATATGGCAGAAAGCTGGGTTGAAAAGCATTTCAGACTTGCCCAGGATCCCATAGTGTTTGCTATTATTTAGTCGTTTCAGTGATGTCCAGCTCTTCATGACTCCCTTTGGGGTTTTCTTGGCAAAAAGTGGTTTACCATTTCCTTCTCCAGCCCACTTTACAGATGAGGAAACTGAATACAACTAGATGAAATGACTTGCCTGGGGTCACAGAGCTATTAAGTGTTGGAGGCCGGATTTGAACACAGGAAGAGGGGTCTTCCTGGCTCTTGGTCCAGCGCTCTATCTACCGTGCTACCCAGCAACTCTGTCACATACCTAGTAAGTGGCGTGATCAGGATCCAAATCTAGTGTGGTTACCACTGTGCTATGGCTGCACCTACAACATCCTGGTCAAATAGTTATCTAGTATCTGCTTGAAGAGCTGCCAGATGACTACATGATACTTGTTCCTTTCCAACATATACCTCTGATAGGACTTAGGAGCTCATATTCATGCTTCAACCTAATTTTGTCTGTTTAAAAATACATATCATTAACTTTGCATACTGCTGGGAATAGGAAGCTTTAAGATCACTTTGCCTTTGCTTGGGATGCTACTAAGAAAGCATAAAAATCATAGATTTTTTTGTTTCTTTCATCAGTAGAAGCATATTCAGAAACATACTTGGACCTATCTGAATCATGTAGGCCCCCACTGAAGCCTTCTCCAGGGTTCCAGTTTTTCCTTATGAACATTATAGATTGTTGTGTGTGTTATGTGATATGTTTGGGGGTCCAGAAGGAGTTATTGAAAGAGTCTTCTCTATTTTATCCACAGAAGAATACCCTCACATTAAAGAAGGATTATACGCTCTGACTTAATTTAAGCATAAAAAAAAAATCTTTGAATGGATTTTTTAAAAATCCACATGAAGTGGAGGCACAAAGAACCAGGGATTTGCAATATTGCAGATCCTGGGCATCATCTTTAGGCAAAAACGGATGCAGTGATCCCCTTGTTTCTTTAATCTGTGCTCTAAACACTAAGAATGAAGCCCCCGAGCCTTATGTAGCTGGACAGGAAATCATGATGGAGGGGGCTGTGTAACCATTTGGGGTCTGTTTCTTCTGTGGTTGATAAACAATAAAGAGGCCTTTTCCCAAAGGTTTGCTTTTATGAGCAGTTCAGCATGAACACAGAATGAAATTAAACCAAGTGGTTTGCAGAACTGTTAACTTTCATATCTTACAGGCTCCTCCAGTTGTTCCAAGTGTGTTGGGATTTTTTATTTGTTCATTTTCTTTGCTTTTTAAAGCCAAACCGGAAAGAATTCTTGAAGGTATTCAGGACTTCTCTATGAGAGCTAGAAAGAAATCACAGTGATAGGCCAGTCAGTGTTCTGTGTCAGCTTCAGTTACAGGTCAGGTTACTGGAGTAAAACAGCTGGCCACCCCACTAGAATGTACAACTTAGCATGGGCTTCCAGGGACCAGACTGAGGGAAGTAGGCCAGGTGAGGGCCACACAGCATTTGAAAAGCAGAATCAGCCTTGGGATAGGAGAGGGGAAAGCCAGATTATTACAAAATAAATCATTTAAAATCATAAACCTCTTAAGCAATTCTCCCCCTCCCCCCTCCTTCTTTTCAACAAGAAGTAAACTCAGATTCTAGACACTAAAGCTCTGGTGAAATGAAGGGGGGAAGGGGTTAAGCATTTATATAGAGCCTAGTATGTTCCAAGCTCTGTGCCAAACACTTTATAAATACCATCTTACTTGATCCACACAGATACTGTTATCATCATTTTTGAGGAAACTGAGATAAACAGAAGTTAAGTGACTTGCCCACGGTAGCATAGTTAGTGTCAGAGGTCAGATTTGAACTCAGGTCTTCCTGACTCCAGTACTCTACCCACTGTGCCACCTATCTGCCTAGGGAAACAACAGGTAATTAAATTTACCAGGCTTCCAATAGTTCTTCCTCAGCTAAGTACTTAAACTTGAGCCTGAAATAATTTTGGAGTTTCCTCCATGTTTTTTATTTGTGGGAGGTTGGGATGCAGAGATGGAGGAGCAATTTTGAAATGTAGGACTAGATTTCACTTACCCTAATGGTAATAAGGATAGCTTACACAAACACTCTTCCCACAACAACCTCATATGATGACATTATATGTATTTTTATTCCCATTTTACAGACAAGGAAACTAATAGAAAAAATAAGTGACATTCCCAGATTATTCACACAGCTAGTAAGTAATAGGCCGCTTCCAGGGACTGTCTTCCATTCCGTTCCCATAGAACGATCCCTTTTTGTTGTTAACTGCCACAGAATGGAGCATGTTACTGCAGGATTTTGTGGTTTCCTGGCGGTTCCATTGGAGCCTCACATATTGCACAAAATTGGAGAATGTTCTTATATCTGTTGGTTTTGTTCTTTGGTACAAAAGCCCAGGACTTTCCACTTGGAGATCCAGAGGTATAGCAGTACATTTAAGTAAGAGGAAAATGGAAATAATTATCAAAATTGAATAACCCTTATTATAGGAGAGGAAGTAACTCAAATTTGTGTAGCAATGTAGGATGTGTTTCGGTATATTTCTTTCATGTTGTAGCCTCACTGAGCTCATTTAATGAAACCTTTCATTGTGAATGAAAAGAGATGAAAGTGGATCTTGAGTTAGTGTTGCACAGTGTGTAGAAAACTAGCCTTGGAGTCACAACACCTGGATTCCATCCTGCCTGCCATACCTACCACCTCAATGACCACAGCCAGGTGGCTCTCTCAGAATTAGTTGCTTCATCTGCAAAAGTAGGATAACACCTATTATATTTATCTTGTGAAAGGCAGGGTGGCACAATGGATAGAGATTCTTCTTGGGAGTCAGGAAGATGGGTTTAAGTCATGTAGCCCCTGATGAATACTGGCTGCATGACCCTGGGCAAACTTTTTCAGTTGTGTCCAACTCCTTGTGACCCCATTTAGGGTTTTCTTGGAAAGATACTGGAGTGGTTTGCCATTTCCTTCTCCAGCGCATTTTATAGTTGAGAAAATTGAAGCAAACAGGGTTAAGTGACTTACCCAGGGTCACACAGCTAGTAAGCGTCTGAGGCTAGATTTGAACTCGTGAAGAGGAGTCTTCCTGATTCCAAGTCCATTGCACCACCTACCTACCCCTAAGTCTTAAATTGTAGAAGTTACCCACTTGCATTAGTAGAGATTCAAATGAGAAAAATATCCATTATTGCCAGTTGCTAGTCTATTGTCATTGCAGGCTATCAGGAGGTTAGTCTACATTCATTTACTATGGCCTTACCATATACCAAGCACTATACAATGTACAGAGGAAACAAAGAAAGGTAAAAGAAACAAAACATAGTCCCTGCCCTCAAGAACAGTCTAAATTCTAATGTAAATATCTCAATAGATATATACAGAGTCTTGTTCTCTCAGTCCTATCAGACTGACATTTGGGCTTTTCTCAGGAAAGATACTAGAGTGATTCACCATTTCCTTCTCCAACTCATTTTATAGATAAGGAAACTGAGGCAAACAGGGTGAAGTGACTTGTCCAGAGTCACACAGCTAGTAAGTGTCTTAGGCCAGATTTTAACTTAGGAAGATGAGTCTTCCTGACTCCAGATCTGGTACTCTAACTACTGCACCACCTAGCTGCCCTGTGTACAGAGTAGATGACGGGTACCCTAAAGGAGAATTTTGCGGCTAGGGGAATTAGGAAAGACCTCCCACAGAAGTTGAGATTTGAACCGAACCTTGAAGAAGAGGTAGAAATGATAGGGGCAGAACATTCCAGGTCTGAAGGATAGCCAGTTTAAAGGAATAGAGACAGAAAATGGAGTGTCATTTTGAGAAACTACAGGTAGGTCAATATACCTGGATCATAGAACATATAGAAGAAGTGTAAAAAAGCCAGAAAGGTCGGAAGGGGCAAGGTTATAAAGAGTTTTAAATAATAGGCCTAATTCTGTTGATGTTTTGTTGTTTAAATGTCTCCTTTGGAATTTTACTGGGTCATGTTGACACAGTCATTGCAGCAACTT
>CM053771.1:333376552-333386913 GCA_028658325.1 Potorous gilbertii
ACTCAGTGAGAGCTGCACTATGCTTGATATATGAGTGGAGAGAAGAGGACATGTACAGGAGATGTTGGAAAGGTAAAAATGACAAGATTGGACAATAGCTGGTATATGTGGTATGAGTGAAAGTTCGTGGTCAAAAATGACTGAGGCTGTGGGTCTGGGTGCTTGGGGGAAGAACAATGATGTTCTCCACAGTGATTGTGTTTTTTGTCCTTGGTTCTTGAAGAGGACCATGACATCAAGGTGATGACATGACTTGCAGTTGATTTTGATTTGAGTGAGGGAGGGTTGTGCAAGGTCACTTAACTCACTTTGGGACGGAAAAAGAATGAGCTGTTTTATAGATGACTACAAGACATGCCTTTCAAACATCCAAAAGATAGCTGGAGGCATATAACTGGCGCAGAAAAGAGATTAGGGCAAGATTATTATATCTGTTTATTATATCTTTGTAGAATGACCATTGAAGGAGTTAATGGCATAGCCAAATGAAATAGCATAGCAGTGGAAAGAGAAGAGGGCCCAGGGCAGACTATGAAGGGAAAATAATAAATTTCCCACTTAAAATTGTTAAAACTCTTAGGAAGGTTTTTAATTTGATGATGAAAAAGTACTATTTGAGTAGTAGCAGCTAAGTGACAAAGTGGATAGATCACCAGATCTAGGGTCAGGAAGACCCATCTTCCTGAGTTTAAATCTGGACTCAGACACTTTCTAGCTGTGTGGCCCTGGGCAAGTCACTTAACCCTGTTTGCCTCGGTTTTTCCATCTGTAAAATGAACTGGAGAAGGAAAAGGCAAACCACTCCAGTATCTTTGCCAAGAAAACTCCAAGTAGAGTCACAAAGAGTTGAACACAACTTAAAAGCAACTAAACAACAACAATTTTTAAAGGTGTTACTGCTCTTGATAACAAGATATCTTACTCCCTACGTATGTATGGCTGCTTACAGACTCAAAACCTTTTTTGGTTTCTAGGCTCTCAAACATGTAATTTGAGTGGAAATGATTGTTTTCTCAGTCTTTGAATAGAATTGAGGTTTGCTCTGCTCAGTGGTGCTCCAGAGTCTCAAAGGTTGAAGTGGGAATTTGTTTCTGGCTGGCATAATTCCTTCCCATTCTTTCCGCAAGATGCAATGATAGGCATCTACCATCTTTATTTATTTTCACCCATGTGTTTGTAGCTTATAGTGACAGTTATTCCAAGAACTAGTTTGTTCCAAATTAAATGGCCTTTTGGAGAGGGTTCTTCCAAAATCTTTGTTTCTTATCAGTTGGGAACATCTGACAGACTCCCTTCCTGTCATTCCAAAAGATACGCATTCAGTCTTGTCCCTATTAAAAGTTCATTGTAAATAGAAGAGTGAGAGCCTTGTGCAAAGCTATCTCTTTAATAGTGAGGTGTTATTCTCATCATAATATCTGAAAGGGAACTATAGCCAACTCTTAACTATTTGGGATAATTCAGGAAAACTTTGCTGGAGAGTTGGTGGACAAGAAATGCTTGTAAATTATTCGATGCATTTATTAAAATTCATATGTAAATGTTTAATCCATTTTTATTTTGTAAAGGCAGAAATATCCTTATAAAAGAACCATGAAATCATCAAAATTATGTAGAGAGGATGATTCTCGTTGCTCCAAATTGATGCACAAAGTTCTAAATATTCACTTGTTATATCATGAGACTTTGGCAAGGAAAAGAAATGCTGCTTCTCTGTCACTCTCCTGGCTTCCCTATAGTGGAAAAGTTAATGAAGAGTGAGATAATTAAAATTAATAATAATTAACAATAAAATATTTATTAATAATAAATAATATTTTATGTTAATAAATAAAATAATAATTTAAAAAAGAAAAAAACTGCAAGTCTTCATGGTCTGTCTACCACTTACTGAAAATAAAAAATTAGCTATGTTTCTCTCTCTCTGTCTCCCTCCCTTCCTCTTGCTCTTCCTCTCCTCCCTTTCCCTCTCACTCTCTCTTCCTTTTCCTATCCCTCTCCCTCTCTCTCCCCCTCTTCTCCTCTCCTCTCCTTATTTCCACTCTCCTTTCTCCCTTTCTCTCCTTTCTTTCCCTCTTTTCTCTCCTCTCCTTTTTCCCCTTCTCTCCTTCCTCCCCTCCTTTCTCCTTTTCTCTCCCTCTTTTCTTTCCTCTCCTTTTTCTCCTCCTTTCTCCCTCTCCTTCTTTTATCTCCTCTCCTATCTCCCCTCTCTATACTCTTTCCTATTCCTCCCCTTCTCCCCCTTTACTCCCTCTCTGTTTTGTCAAAAGTAGCACAATTTTATGATTCTTTAAAAATATTACTTAAAATGCTAAGTTATGCATATGGGCAAAGGGACAGACTTTAATATCATAATCCAGAGACACTAAGATCTTTTGTGATACATATATAATGGTGCTTTGACTGATCACAACTGAGAAAAATAAAGAAGTCTTGAGAAGGAGGATAAATTGCAAATAATCCAGGCAAGTGGAGTCAATAGGTTTATTATGCAATTAGTAGAATTTGTGTTTTTTTCAAGTAAAGTTTGAAGGTGCCACCAATACTGGTGCTCAGGAGCAGTGAACCTTGCATTAGAAGAAGAGACAGGGGATTTTTCTTGCTTTCCTGAGTTTAGGGAGTGGCAGTAATCAAGACTCCAGACTGTTTTTAAAAGTACCATGTGGTTGACCCTAAGTTCAATTAGCTTGGCCCCACACAGAAGCACTATGTCAACTCTGTCCTCCACATTACCTAAGGGAGGCATGAGTGGCAACAGTGACTCCTGCTTGGTACTACTATTACGAGAATCCTGGGCATTCACTTTTTACAGCCCAATGAGGAATGATGACAAGAGACCTGGACTTGGAATCAAAACTAGATTTGAGTTCAGCTCCCTTATTTACTTACTGTGTAACCTTTGCGAGTCATTTAAATTCACTGAGATTCAGTTTTCTTCTCTGTAAAATGGGGATATTAATGTATGTACTACCTGTCTGACAGGTTTGTTTGTGAATGGGCTGATGTAAACTCTTACGTGCTATTTTATAAATGCAGGCTACTATTACTCCAGCCGTTTGTCCACATTTAGGGCCATACAGTGAGAAAAGACCCAGAAATAAAGTGTATCAACTAGGAATTGAGTGTGTGAACTTGTGAAAATCAGTTATCTTCTTCAGAGCAGGCAGAAGGCTTTATCTTCATAAACAATGCCAGCATCTTTTAATAAACCTTGTGCTATTTAAACAGCAAAGCCAGTTCAGATTTGTGTTTCCTTTAAAAACATGTGCTATGTAATTAAGTTTCAACATTGCATTTTTGGTGCAGGTGCACCTCACTTTATGCAATAAAGACATTCCTGAAAAATTTATTGTAAATCAAATTGTTTTTAATATACCAAATCATATCCTCCCATTCCGTCTTTAATTCACCTTCGTCTGGCAGTGATTCCTAACACGGTTATGTAGCTTTAAGTTTCTCTGTGTCTTGACCTTCCACTCAGTGCTTAAAAATCCACGGATAATGTGAACAATCGCTCTCTAATTCGTCAGTTCGTGCATGGATTTTCCTATGTTAGTTTTCTTAAACCAACACCTGCCTTCCTATGGGTGTGGACATTTTACCAATAACCCACCCAAACCGGTCTGTTTCTATCACACTTATATTACATTCTTGTACCCAGAGTCGGTGTCCAGGATCTGTCAGAAGAGGATCTCAGTGAAACCCGCTGGAGGTATTTCAGGTGACATGATGAGTTTTTTGCATCATAACATTTAACTTGGGGCTTGGCTTTTCCAGTCTTTCTAATGCAAGGTTTCTTTCTTCACGAAATGCCTCTCACTTTCTCTTTCTCTCTCTCATAATAAAAACAAAAGGGCTGTGTTAATCCTAATCCATAACTGCATCAAATGAGCTGAATGGATATCATTCCCAGGATTCTCTTTTTTCTCCAGCTTGATAATTACCTCATTGTCCTTACATTATTGGAGTTAACTGCTTTTGTCTTATGAAACTGAACTTGGCCTTGAGTTCAGCCACCCTCAGAAATCCAGCTGGTTTTTGAAAAACGCAATTTTCTAACGACCAGGTAGTAGAATCATTCTTAACTTAGCAGACAACTGAGCTGAGCTTTCCCATTTCAGTGGGGACTGACTGGTGCAAAAATGGATTGAATCGTTTAATCAATCGAATTAATTAATTATTAATTATATATTATGTTATAATCATTAATCATTAATTAATTAATTGAATCTTTTAATTAATATTTAATTTATTTCTTTTCAGTTTTCAACATTCATTTCCCTAAGTTTTAAATTTTTTCCCCCTTCTTCCTCAAGACAGCATGCAATCTGATATGGGCTCTACACATACATTCCTATTAAACACGTTTTCACATTAGTCATGTTGCATAGAATTATAACGAATGGAAGAAACTGTGATAGAGAAAAGAGTCAGTTTCACTCTGCAGTCCAGCTCTATAGTTCTTTCTCTGGTTGTGGATGGCATTTTCCATTATGAGTCCTTTGGAAAATTTTAGGTCCTTGCATAATTGTGAAAGGACCTATCAGAATCAGTCCTCACACACCGTGACTGTTATTGTGTACAATGGTCTCCTGGTTCTGCTCACTTCACTGAACATCAGTTCATGTAAGTCTTTCCAGATTTTCCCAAAGTCTGCCTGTTCATCATTTCTTATAGCACAATAGTATTCCATTACATTCATATACCACAACTTGCTCAGCCATTCCCCAATTGATGGGTATCCCCTTGATTTCCAGTGCTTGGCCTCTACAAAAAGAGCTGCTATAAATATTTTTGTACATGTGGGTCCTTTTCCCAAAACATGGATTGAATTTTGACTACAACATTGTCTTATAGTCTGAATTTTATTATTTCTTTGTTGCTTTTTTCGCTAATTTGGTGAATCCACATGTTAAAAATAAAGCAAACAAAAACCTGTGACCCTTACCTCCTAACATACCGAAAACAGATAACTGATCGTTTCAGTTTATCAGTTTCCATCTGAAGTGTGATTCAACTCTCAGGGCCATAGCAATTGGAACAAAAGCTTTAATGTTTCCCTTCTTCCTTTTTAATATGTGTGCCTTCTTGCTGTCCTGAGTCCCTTACTTATAGAAGAAGTCAACATCTATTTCTGGTGTTGCAGCGGCCTCTGCCTGGGCAGTGATGAAGTGAGTATTGTCTGCCTGTCACGGGCATAGCTGTACCTGAAATAGGGTTTTGTGTTTGATCTCTAAGAAGTGTGCAGTGATGACCACACAGAGTTCATTCAAAACCAACATAGTATTTAAACTTCTACTGTCAAATAGTTATTTTCATTCCTTTGCTGCTCTGACTTTTGACATCATTTGGGTTTGGGAAAACCATTGCCTTGAAATCTTCTCATCTTATAGAAATGCAATCCTTCGGTCAAATTTATAAACCTAGATCTTTAGATTCAGAAAATTTTAAACCTGAGAACCTTTAGAGATCATCGAGCCTAAGCCTTCTTCCATCTTCCCTCCATTTTTTTTTAAAATCATACTGCTAATTTTAAGGAAACTAAACTTTGGGAACCCTCAGCATTTTGGTTGTAGTTTTGTATTCTAGGCCATTTATAAAAACTTCCATGCCCATCTTCTACAAAATGAGACCCTGGGCAGACCTCCACATTTCATATTTTTAAAAAAGTCAGAGATAATTCCTATATGTCCTCCCAGTAAATGAAAAATAAATTTTCAGTGCAGACTTTTCTATGCCTGTCATGCAGTGTACTTTCTAGACACCCTGAAGGTTGAACATTGAAAAAATGGTAGAAAAAAATGACCTTCAGGACTGTGTTAAAAGGAGTTTATAAATATCTTGAGGTATTTTGTTTAGGAATGAAATAACTTTTGCCTGATGGATTATTTTTCCAGCTGAAATCTGCTTAAGTTTTGACCTGTTTTGGGTTTGAGTTTTTTGGGGGTTCTTTTTTGGCGTAAAGGTCCTTTCTACATTCCCCTTCTTCCCTGGGTGGGGGTGGGGGGGCAGTTTTTTCCTGGGGCTCTGATGAGATTAACTTTAGTATATCAGGAGATTTGCTGGAGTGTCTCAGAATAATAAAACTCAGTATAAAGTTTCAAATTATTGTAAATTGCTAGCTGGGGAGAAATCATTCTGGCAGACAGAGAGGCAACCAAATAAATGTTTTCCGTGGACAATTCATCTAAAACTAGAAAATATAACCATCCAGGAATATTATACAATACTTAGTATTTACTGTTGCCCAGCATCAAAGCAGACATGCCGAGGTAAGCACCCTGGCAAATAGCCTTTCCTCCTACTCTGCGAGAATGGTCTGATTCATCCACCGGGGCTGAATTAAATTATCTACCTCTCTATCCCTCCAAAATGTTTACATAAGTAAAATTGGGATAAGTAAGCCATAAAGGAACTCTAAAAGGAAGAAAGAAGTGTGTAGATATGTGAAAAGGAGAACGGATAAATCCTACCCTTTTACTTTATCTTGGTGGGGTAGGGATGGTATGGACTGATGGTATGGAGAAGAACTTCAGGTCTGTATTTTAAAATCAGTTGTTAGAACCTTTTCCCTTCTTCCCGGACCCCAATGACTCCCTGAATTACTACCCTGCACTAAGAGCATGAGACCCCAGGCATTTATCCTAGTTCACCTTATTCTAGGGTCAACTGGAGGTAACCCAAGGCATCAGGGCTGGAGTAGCTATAAGAGTTCCAATAGGGCTTGGGGCATCCCTGGTCTGGAGATTAGCCAAAAGCTTAAACTGCTTCTCGAGCCAGTCTGGGCCTAGCAGGCTATTGATGACCAGTGTACATGGCTGCTATCTGAAGTTAGCCACACATGTATTCAACAGATACTTTTTTACATGTCTGCTATGTGCCAAGCAAACACTGGCGTTAAGCATAAGAGATGCAAAAAGAAAACCAAAACAGGCTCTGCCCTCAAGGACTTCAAAATTTACCAAAAAACATGCACATAAAGAGAGGCATCATGATAGAGTGGATAGGTAGCTGGCCTGGAAACCAGGAAGTCCTGGGTTCAAGTTCTGCCTCTTACTCTAGCTGTATAACCACAAATCACATAACTTCTCATTGCTCCAGGCTGGTCTCTAAGGTCACAAATTGCTAAAAAGGTGACTATACTGGTGGAGGGGGTTTCCTCAGCCAGGCACAGTCCCTTACCAGTGAAATCAAAGGTCCATTCCCTAATCCTATACACAGAAAATAAAATATTAAGATGTATATACAAAGTAATTTTGAGAGGCATAAGGAATGACACTAGCAATGAAGGAGAAAAGAATGGACTTCTAAAAAGAGGGGGCCCCTGAACTGAGCTTTGTAGGGATGCTGTGAGGCGGAAAGAGGAAAGGCAGGCATTCTAGGCAGGATGCAGATCACCAGAGACTGGAAATGGCATTCTGCGTGCCCGGGTCAGTTAGTCCAGAAAGCAGAGTGAGTGAAGGGGAGTAATGAGCAATTAACTTGGAAAAGTAGACTGGAACCAGGCTCTTAAGAGATTTAAAAGGGACACAAAAGAGTTCAGATTGGATCTTAGGAGCAAGAAGGATCTTATGCCAGAGAAGAGTCTGGTTATACCTGTGCTTTGGGTGTATCAGTTTGGCCACTGGGTGTGTGTGGTGGGGGGAGCGGGATGGGGGGAAAAATAAAGGCCAAAGAGGAAGAATGGGTTAAGTTTGAGGAAGAGACAGAGAAAGTATTGATAACCGTAGATAGTGAGCATTTGCAAGGGACTGGTTAGAGTAAAATTATAGTGAAAGAGGAGCCAACTAACTAGACTTCCTCCCTCTCCCTGACTTTGAACTCTTTCATGGGAGAGAAGAAAATTATAAGAAAACAAAATGTAGGTCAGGGATTAAGCCTCCATACAGATTCAGCCCAGGCTCTTCATGTCTGTGTTTGTATGAAGTGATTTTGTTGGTCATGCAACCCTGCAAAAGTTGTGTTTGATTTACTGTTCACGGAGATGGGAGAAGAGATAGAAGACATGGAAACTTTCACCAACAAAGACTGTTGGATTAAATAAATTTCTAATGAACCTTAGAACTCTTGCTCTTTAGTATTTTAATTAACTTAGGTTTTACTGTATTGACTAAGAAGCTTGGAAGGAAGGAAAGAAAGGAGGGAGAGAAGGAAAAAGAAAGGAAGAGAGAAAGAAGGCAGAAAAGAAGGGAAAGAAGGAATGGATAGAGAAATAAGAGAGGAAGGGAGAGAGAGCAGAAGGAAAGAAAAGAGGGAAGCAAGCATTTATTAAGCACCTACTGTTTGTCAGGCACTGTGCTCTAAACACAACAAACCTGGGAGATAAATGCTATTAATATTCTTATTTTACAGTTGAAGAAACAGAGGCAGGTAAAGGTTAAATGACTTTCTAGGGCGTCACACAACTAGTAAATGAGGCTAGATTTGAACTCACTTACTGAGAGTTGGATTAGGATTTAGGTGAGGTGTGGGTTTTAACCCTGACTCTGCCTTATTCCCCTTGGACAAGTTCCTTATACAATCTGGGCCTAAGTTTCCTCATCTGTAAAATGTAGAGAATAATATCTAAGGCCCCTTCTAGCTCTCATTCTGTGATCCTGCAAGCCTATGAAATTATCTCTTTTCAGGATCTCAGTAGAATTTGTAGGTTAGTTCCTTGGGTAGAGAACCAGAGAGCTTTCATTTATTTGAGGGCTAGATGAATGCTCAGCTTAGAAATGATGCTCAAGGATGGTGTAATGACTAGAGCACTAAACCTGGACCTGAGTTCAAATGTGACCACAGACACTTGACACTTACTAGCTTGGGCAAGTCACTTCAATCCAATTGCCTTGCCGTGCCCCCTCCAAAAAACACAAAAAGAAGTGATGCTCAAGAAACAGATGCCTGATTATATCAATAACTTGTATTGATTGCAGCTGCTTCAAAGATGGACTTGATTGGCTACTCAATGCGCCATATTTTCAGTATGAGTGCAGTAGGGTTGTTGAGGGTATGCAGGGCGTAATTTGGCATAGATTTGCTCAGTGGTTTTTGTTATTCTGTTAATAAGTGCTCCTTGCCCTGGTGTAGTACTTGTAGTAGTGGTTGGGGGTGAGGTCTGGTCCTGCTCCCTCTTGCATGAGTAAATCTCACTGAAGTTTCCAGAACTTTAGTCAAGATTGACTCAATGAATGAAAATAGTCAAGATTGACTCAATATGATTCAGGAATGGAGTAAGGGGAGACATGGTGTTTATGTGTTTTATTCCTTTTATGAACAGATTAGTAGAATAAATGGAAGGGGTAGTATTTGGCAATTTTTATGGTATTTGTTAATATTTTTTCCCCTCTAGTGCAGGGCTCACTATGGCAAGGTTTTTTGTTTTATTTTGTTTTTTTGTACCCATAAAGCTTACCATCTCAACTGGACTGGAAAAAGAACTTCATTTTATCTTTGTGATCACAGAAACTGCTTGTAAAGTTTGAGAAGTTTGGGAGTGTCTCCTCCACTTCTCCCTACCCCCACTCCCCAAAAATAAGCTGTGCAGAATAGAGAGATTGTTACTGGCAAATCCAAATGGCCATGTTCTTGGCTGTATTGCAACTAACAGACATGCCCTTCAGATCACATAATCTGTTGCTACTACTATTTCCACAATAGCTTCTCTGTGGTCAGACCAAGACTTACTTGTTCACCTGGCATTCTGGTGGGCAATTTGAGCAATTCTCTAGGGGTAAGCAGGCTCTTTGCTCCTGTGTCCCTGCACCTGGTGCCTAGGAGATAATCAAAGTAAATTAATCCTGAGCGCAATGGCTTGTAGCCTCCCAGTGAATGAGAACTGATGTTGGCTCTGTAGCCGTGCCTGTAATACATTTGAGCAGAGGGTTTTTATCTCTCTAATTTGCATTAAAGGGCTCTAAGTATAGTTTTCATAGACATGAGTGACAGTATGATTGAATATGCTGCCCTCCCTAAGGTCACTTCTGTACAGCAGGCATTTTTAGATCCCAGCGTAAAACCATTGGAATTTGGCTGCTGCTTCTCTAGACAGCTCTGTGACCCCTAGATTGGATTGCTCATGCATTGAAAGAGCCACCCGTGTTCTCCCTTCCTCCTTCCCCCAAAGTTCTCAGTCTGAACGCATTTGGACAGGGTTTAATCCCTCATTCTGGGCTGATATCCAGATACACTTAGCCTCTTTGATAACAAGCTATGATAGAAAGAACAACCTCCAAGCACTGCAGGAAAGTTCATCCAATTTGAGGCACCTGTAGGATATCCACAAAGGTCCAACCACTGTTATGAAATCTGATATCTTTGTATTTTTAATTTTTTGTAATACATTATTGATTAGGTTTGTGGTATTCCTTCTTTTTGGT